>LDAU01000013.1:0-355210 GCA_001447515.1 Pseudocohnilembus persalinus
AAAACAAATAAATCATAGTATTAAAAATGATTAGCTAAGTTTTATTTCATATTTGCATATATTATGATATTATAAAAGCATCATTCGTAACCATATTAAAATAAAAATAAAAATAGGGAAAAATTGTCTATAATTTAATAAAAATAATTAATTTATTGTATAAAATAACCACCTATTTATAATATTATAAATTTTTAATTATATAATTATAAAAATGATCTAGATATTATATGTTTTACGAATGAAAAAATATCACTTAGAAAAAATTAAAATATTATTATAAATAATTAAATTTATATTATTGAAATAAAATAAGTGTGTTTATTAACGCCATAGTTTAAAATTTAGAAAAAAGCTATAGATTGATTTCTATTTTTTTTTATTTTAATTTTTAAGAATATTATAATTTATGATATTAATTTTTATTTATAATACATAACTTTTCACTAGAATAGAATTTATTATTAATATAAAATATCAAAATAAAATAAAGTAAAATAAAACACTACATAAATTAGATTCCAAGAAATAAATTTCAAATATGATTACTAAAGCTTTTGCTGGTGAGTTTGATCTTTTAAAAGGATGTATAGTGAAATCATATATTTCAGATTCACACAGTTTTAATGAAAATATTTTATCTGCTTATTTATTACCGGATGGTGTTCATAAATATGAATATGATATTTGTTAGTTTAGGTATAAATTCTTACATTAAAAGGTTTTTGAACAAATAAGTAATATAAATAACTTTAAAATATGTAAATTTAAACAAAAAAATTAAATGGGAAAAAAAGATAATAATGATGAAAAAAATTTGAATATTAATGACAAAGAGGATTCTTAATAATTAGAGTAAGAAAAGTAATAATAAATAGATATTTAATAAAATTAAGAGATTCGAAACGATATTGTTTCAATAAATGATGATAATGATAATGATAATTAAATGGTTATATTAGAATTTTTAGAAGGTTAGTGGAATCAAAAAATAGGAAACTATAATGAAATATTAATATAAAACTAATCTAGTTTAGATCTTTAAATAAAGGGAATAAAAAGTACGTAAATAGAAGTATAAATTTTGCTTATAAATACAATTGATATAGACGATATGGGAAATATTTTAATTTCTTGTAATAATGACAAAAATAAGATAAAAATATAGTTTTTAAACCTTGAATAGCAGAAAATTTAAGAATTTTTTTATAAATTGAAAGATTTAATATAATTTATTAATTTACTTAAAAGTTAAAATAAATTATACGAAGAGCATTAAATTTTTACGTTAATTAAAAACACAAAAAATAAAAATTTTAAAAGAGGGTTATTAACTCGTTCATTAGCTATTAGTTCGAGTAAAATTGAAATTATGCATTATTTGTAACCAGTTATTAAAGAATATTTAATTTAATATTCTTATTTACCTATTGATAATTAATAAGAAACATTGTTAAAATTATAAAATATTTTACGAAATATGGTTTATAGTTGCAACTAATTCTTAGAATAAATACCTTTGAAATTACTTTAACTTTCTCCTTTTAAAATGTAGTATAAAAAATTAAATTTTAATGATATTAAATAGGATTAAGAAAATCAGGGATCTCTTAAAATAAAATATGAAATTTTGTAAAATTAATAATAATTTAAAGAAAAAACTGACTAAGAAAATAGTGATGCTTAGGATTAAAATAATTTGGTAAATGAAAATCAATAGTAAAATAATAATTTGGAATATATTTAGAAAGAGACATAAAACGATTAAAACTTAATAGTATAAAAAAATGATTGCAAAATTGAAAATGAAAAATAAAATGAGTAAATAGTTAAAAATACAATTGATAAGCCAGCTATTAATGAAGAAATCTCGCTATTACAAATGTAAAATGAAAATAAAAATGGAGATTTTCTTTAAGATAATAAAGAATTTTCAAATTAATAAAAATAAGAAAAGATTTTAGAAATAAATATTAAGGAAAATAATATAATAAACGGTTTTCTGGATAATAATAATTTTTCGCAACAAGTTAGTTTAATCGATTTAATTTTGACATTTAAAGAAAAAACGATGTTAATTTATAATGGTATATTAATGGGTAAAAAAGTTTTATTTTTGGGACATGATAGACCTATTAGTGATTGTATTAAATTTACAGCTACTTGTTATTAAATGATGAAACCTTTTAATATTAAAGATATAATTTATCCATATTCACATTTACTTGATTTGTAATTTATAAAGGAAAAATGTTATTTGTCGGCTGTTTCTAACCCCATTTTCGCAAACTAGGAAAATTGGTACGACATTTTTGCGGATATTAATGTAAATATTATTTTTATTTTTATAATTTAAAATAAATTTATAATTTTTATTTATAGACTGGTAAAGTTACTAAAAAGAGAATGAATGTTTAAACATAAAATAATAATAATAACAATAATAACAGTAATGCTGCAACTAATTAAAGTAATTAGAATTAAAATGGTAATTAAAAGTAGAAAAATAGAGATGATTTGATGGAAGAAAAAATGGATTAATAAGACTAAGTATTTATAAAATAAATTTTAATATAGTTAAAAAACGGAGATTTGTCTGAAAATAAAATTAGATAATATTTTTATGAATACACAAATAATTTTATAAATATTTTAACTAACATAACAAATGAACTCGATTTGGAAAATGAAGATCCAAGTTTAAATGACGCATTTTAAAGAAAAATATCCCGGTTTTCTCAGACAGCTTTATATAATGATATTTATTAATATTAAAGTCAAATTTTAGATGAAAAAAATGAAAAAATAATTAGAAACAGTACAAAAAATATTTAATTGTTTAAAGCTATTAATTTAGCCAAAAATACAAAAATTTTATCAGATAAAGAAATTGATTTTGTTTTGGATTAATTGCTGGTTGAGATTGAAAACATAAATGTTTTTAAATAAATATTGTAGTTATTATATGAAAAATATGAGAAAATTGATGTTGTTTGTATTGGATTATTAGCTTAAGATCAAGATATAGTTATTAAAAATGTAAAACTTTTATAAAAAATTGAAGAAAATAAGGAGATAAGTTAAACTATCTTTAATAATTTAAATTTTATACACTTATGTATTTATTAAAATGCAAAGTAATAACTAATAGAATAAGAATAAAAATTAAATTAATTGTAATAGTGATGATACTTTTATAAATTAATGATAGTAAAATTGTCTTGATAATGACAAAAAATTAATTATTTATAATGAGTTATAAATAATACTAAAAATTTATTATTTATTTTGAATAAAATTATGAACTTTTTATAATTATTTTATATTTTATTAGTCATCAAATTATCAATTTTTTGTTGATAAATAATTTTACGATATTTTTCTTGAGTTTTAAATAGATTACAAACAAAAAGTGTAATTTTTCACCTTGTTTGTGAAAATGATGCTTATTTTATTTATTAAAATATAAAATACTTTAAATAATTATTGATAATATTGGAATTGATGATATTAAATTCTTTTGAAAATATTGGTGATTGCTTTATTTAGAATTAATTATTCGGAAAATGAAAAATACAAAAAAAAAATAAAAAAAAATATATATTTATATCCAAAATCATACAAAATAAAAAAAAAGCAAATGGGGAATTGTAGTTGTTTTTAAGATAAAATCAAAAATAAATTAAAAAAATATAAGTACGATAACTTCAACGAAAATTAAAATCACAGTTCAATTAATTTAAATATAGATCCTATATAAAACCACGAAAGCGAAACCTTTACCATAGTCTAAAATAAATAATAAAATGAAAATTATAATCCCCCAAGCATAGAAAAATAAAGTTAAAATGCATCATCAATATATCAAAATATGAATAATAATTAAGTAAATGAAATGAGTAATAATCATAAAAATAAAAGTTAAAATTAAAATAAAGTGTCAAGTTCAAAAAGAAAAGTTTCATTTAGTTCAAATAATTCTCATTTTACTTCTATTTTAAATTCGACATTTTCTTTACATAAATTAGACTTAAAAATTTAAGATTTCAGCTAGTTTAAACATTTTTTGGAAAAAATTTAAATTGAAGAAGAATTTAAAGGAAAAATTGAAAACAAAAATTTGCCAGATTCATTAATACCTGTATTTTGTAAAAAAGTGGAAAAAATTTTTTAATTTATTGAATGAGCTTTTTTTTTTGATAATTTGTGTTTTCAATTTATTTAAAAAGTAAATTTTTTTTATTATTGTAGTTAAAAATTTTATTAAATTTTATAGAATTTTTGGATAAAAAACTAGTTAATGCTGGATATAAAAAGGAAGAAGATAATATAGAAGGAATTGATAAGGCTATTAAAATAGTTGTATATAATTTAACCGAGGATGAAATTCAAGACTTATAATAGTAGGATAAAAATTAAGATTTTAAAGATGTTTTACAATTTTATAATTTGAAAAATTTAAAAACAAATAGCGAATCAAATATAGATGAATAAGAAAATTAAAATGGATACGAAAAAATAGTAAAAAAATCTCATAAATATCATAATATTATAATAATTTTAATATTTTTAATATTTTTTAATAAAAATAAAATATAAATTGATAAAGATGCAATATAAATTTAAATCTATAATTTTTAAAAAATATAAATATATTTTTTATATATTCATTAGATATAAAAGAGATTTTTATCTTTTTTTTATTTTAATTTTTAAAAAATTATTACTATAATAAGAGCTTTTTTTAAATTATATATAACTAAAAAACTAATGTATTATTTTTATATTAATTAGAAAACAGAATTAGCTATAAATTCAGAAGATGATATAGACAAATAAGAATAAGAAAATAATCGAATTTAAAAAGAATTAAATCAATCATTTGATAATTTAAGTAAAATTAAATTATTTTAGTCAATATTTTTCAAATTATTATAGTTAAAAAAATATAATATAATGAAAAAATAGAAATAATTTAAAATTAATAATTATTTAATTATAAATAGAGAATTCTAAATAATCAAATAATTCTAAAAATTCTTCAAAATTTTCTTAGTCTGATTTTGTACAATGTCAATTTTTCGAGTTGGAAAAATAAAGTAGAAAGAATTCAAAATTAAATACATTATTTCTTATATAAAATAATTCTTCTCCTCCCTGTAAATTTTATTCATTAAAAATAATTTAAATAAAATTTTTAAAATTTTTTATATATAGAGTTAATATAGGAAGAAAAAGAGGAAAGTGATGATTCAGAATAAAAAAAGAATTAAGAAAATCATATAGAAAATTAACAATAAATTTTACAGATTTAAAAATCAAAGAGTTCTGATTAAATAGAATAATAATATTTTCCAATTGATAACGAATTTTAAAGATAATTATAAGAATAAGACCAAAATATAGAAAAAATTATAATTAACAGTAAAATAAAAGAAAATTAATGTACAGAAATGAACATTAAAAATGAAAATGAAAATCAAGATCAAGATCAAGAATTATAGTATGATTAATATAATTATAATAATATTGAAAGCTAATAATCACATGAAGATAAGGAAAATTAAGGGCATAAAATAGAAAATATGTAATAAAAATTTTATAATAAAGAAGAATATAGTTAAGAAATTAAAAATAAAATTGCTAATTTTAAATCAGCCCATTTTTTTGACGCTTAATCGTCTCACAGTTCAATTTATAAAAGATAAAAATTAACATTAGGTTAATTTTTGGACAATATTTTTAAATGGGCAATTGAGTATTTAAAGAATTTATAAGTGGCTAAAGAAAAAAATGGAGAAGCTGTCAAAGAGTGTAAAAAAAAATGTTAAATAAGGTAATTAATAAAGCTAACCTATATAATATTAAAATTAAATAAGTAATTCTATAAATAAATATTTTTATAATAAAAAAAAATCAAAAAATATAGCTTATTATTATATTAAACTTTTTTTAAATATAAAATTTAGATCTTTTAGAAAAAGTTAAAAATAAGGTAAATGGATGTCTAAGTACGAAAAGCAAAGACTATATTTTTAAGAGTTATATAATTAGTATTAAAATCGAGAAAAATATGAAGAATATATATAAGAAAATTTTATTGTGCCTATTAAAACTTAAATTCCAACTGAAGAATAATAAGTGGAATTTTTTTTTTAACTAAAATTATTAATAGAAAGACTTGAGGAAATGTATGGTTCTTGGAATATAAATGTGTTAAAAGCAATAAAAATGGCATAATTAGACGAAAATTAGGCTATTTAAATTTTAGAATAACATAGATATTAGTAATTTATTGAATAAAAGCAGGAAATATTAAAATAAGAATAACAATTATAAGAATAGTAATAATAACGACAGTATATTTAATAAGAAAATTATATAGTTTGTTGAACTTTTTTATTATTTTTATAAAATTCTAAATATGAAATATTTTAATTTTGGATTTTTAATGTATAAAAGATTTTGTATATAAATTTTTGAGATTTATTTAACCTTTATATAAATAGATTTTAATTTACAATATTTATTTTATATAAATTTTAAAAATTAATCATAATTTTTATGTATATATGGGAAATAATTTATCTAAATTTTAGTCTAATAAACCACCAAATGCTTATTCAATAACTACTAATCCTCTTCTTAAAACATTTTCTTTAAAAAATTAATTTTCAACAAAAAATCCATCTTTGTTGGTTTATGCTGCCCCTTTTAATTTATCTTAGCTAACTTCTTTTCTTCTTACCCAAACACTTTATTCTTTGATCAAACCTTTTAATCTATAAAAATTAATAAAAATTATAAATAATAAAATTAAAAATACATAAAAATATTTTGTATTATTTAAATTTTAAATATCCAATTTTTTTTATTTCATAAATTAATAGTTTCAAATTTGTGTTCAATTTTAATTATAAAATAATTAACATTATAATTTTGAATATTTATATAACAAATATATAATTTAATTTTAAAAGAATAAAAATTGTAAAAAATCTAATACTTCACATTATACTAAAAAAAAAACTATTAATATAAATTATCATATAATTATATATATATATTTACACAGAAACGGGTCCTTAAGTTCCAAATTCTTAGCATAAAACCAATCCTTTTCTAACTCTCCAAACATCCAAATAATTGTGATTACTTCCTTTAATATTTCCATAGCCAGAGCCGGCTTCAGTGGTATTTTTTTCCAATTTGACAAATTCTGCGTCATCTCCTTCGAATAAGCATTTCCCAGAATCTTAAAAAGCAGAGTCCAAAAACATATCTTAGCCAATTTTATCATCTTAATTTTTTTTGCAAAAAATTTTGGAATTGGCTTTGTGCCCAGCCTAAGTCCCCATCAAAGTGTCTTTTCCTTGGGGCCCTAATCCACTGTGCACGTCGATTAAAATTACTTTTGACGCAAATTACAGCTTTTCTCTTAAAAATACTGATAAAAATTTATGCGATTATTACAGTTCTTTTCCACCAAAGCTTATTATAAAAAAAATTTATATAAAAATGTTAAAATTTATAATAAAAAAATTAATATCCAAATTATTAATATTTTAAATAAATTACTTATTAATATACTTATATAATTTTTTTTTTTTATTACAATAATTTATTTTAATCATAATACTGACCAGAAACTGCAGCCTCTTTAATATTAGTGAACCCAACAGTAGCTATATAATAAGCAGCTTTAATATAAAAGGTAATATTATCGTACCAAGACCAGGCATGGTCAGGGTTAAATACGCTGTCAAATTTATTATATTCTCCCAAGGTTTTTTTTTTAACTATGCTTTATAATTCGCCTGGATAAGTGTCTTCTGGGATTAAATTTCTGTTTAAATCTACGCCTTTTTCGTTCCATCTTCTGTTAAAATTAAAACCGTAGGGGTTTACGGCGTGCACCATAATTAACATGCAGTTTTCGGGAATTTTTGTCTCTTTTTTTATCAATTTTTCGAGATATGCGTTTTAAACTCCTGAACCTACGTATCCTTCGACCTGATTAAAAAAAAATGAAAATTTAGTAAATTTTTTATTATTTTCGAAATTAAAATAGGTTTAATTTAACTTCTATTAGAATTAATATTTTATTTATGTAAATTATTAGTTTATTACTCCGTGGGTTCCAGAGAAATGTACTAAAGCGGGTAAAGGTTTTTGTTCTATTATTATTTTTTAATAAAATATTTATTTTAAGGTAAAAAATTATTTAATATATACTAGATTTATTGGTTTTTTATTTTTAATTATTAAAAATACTAGTGCTTAGATAATTACTACTTTAAACTAAAAAATTTTAAAGAAATAAATATTTTTATTACAAGTTGATTAATTGAAAATAGCTACATCAATAGTCAAATCGATATTTTCATCATTTTAGATTTTCTATTAATATAATTGAGCTCCTAATTTTTATGTTTTTTCTCTAAATCTTTATCTTCCTTCAAAATAATCTTTAGGATAAAAAGAGGCTGGATCAGTCTAGAATTTTAATGTATAAATAAAAAATTATCAGAAAGCATGAAATTATAAGTTATTAAAAATATTATTATCCTAACACATTATTTTGAAAATTATTAATAAAAATTAAGATAGATTTAATTAAATTTACTTTATTTTAAGACATTATTTATTTTAATTTTGTTTAATTTATTTGTTATTTTTTTTTATTTTATTTTGGTAAATTTTTTTTTAATTATTTTTATTTCAAAATCTTTTTTTCACTCTTCAATATAAAAAAATTAAATTATTTTATATTAATCTTTGTATTGTTAGTTAAATTTTAATACAAATAAAAAATTATTAAATTTTAGTTTTAAAATATATGAATATTTAATAATCATGAATATACATTTTATAATAATGAGTATTAGAATTTTTCTTTAATTCAAAATAATTTTTTCCTATAAATTGATAATTGTTTAATTTAAATTTAAATTAATAATATAAATAAATATAAATATTTAAAATTATATATAAACTCATTTTAAAATATCATCAATCATTAAAATTTACTCTTTAGTAAACAAAAAATTTACCAAAAATCCCTTAAATTTGTATTTTTTAAGCATTTTCAAGTTAAAACAATTTCTTAGACATGGATATATTAAATAATATTCTAATAACATTTAGAATAAAAAGGCTTGTGAAATTCTATTTTTATACTACATAGTATCTGAATGTATGTCAACCAAACAAAGCATCATATATATACATATGGAAATTATTAATGCAATTATAATATATCCAATAAATTAAATAGCAGCTTTTTATTTTTTTATTAGTTATTTAATTAAGAAAGGAAAAATCTGCGTTATAGGGTAAAAAATAGTGAAGATCAAGAAAGAAATTGTTATATTGGTATTCTATAATTTTTAAAGATAAATAAAATATTAATATTTAATTAATTTTAAGATAAATAAAAAATAGTATAAGTAATTAAAATATTTACCAAAGAAAGGAGAAGAAACAAGAAATGGTCAATTATTATTCTGCAAAGCCAAAGAAAAGATCTTTAAATTCTGCTTAAATTTTCAAATTTTTTAGTGCAAACGAAGTGGATATTTAATAACGGGTGTAAAACTGCTATTGTTTTTAAATACTTATTAGAATCGCCCTCGCCAAAATAATTTTTAATAACATAATAATTAATAATATTATTTTAATTTTAATTTTAATTTTAATTTTAATTTTAATTATCATTATCATTATTTTAATTATTATTTTCGTTGCTGTTATTCAACTTTTCTTAGGATTAGTTTATGAAAGTTTATTGAGAATATGATTTTTTGAGTTAATCATTTTTATCACTTATGTTATCACTATTACTAATATTATTATTTTTGATATTCTTTGAGGTTTATTCGTTTAAAATTAAATTTTTCTCCTTATTTTTTTTAAAATTATTTTATTTAATTTATGGTTTGTTATCGAGCTGTGTTTAATTTAATTTTTGAATTTTTTCACTTACTTTATCGTTTTATAAATGATTTTATTCTTTTTCTTATTCATATACTATTTGGATTCTGTTTTCTTAATTTGAGATAGATTGTTATATATTTACATTTTATAGTTATTATAATTAGATTTGTTAAGTATTATTTTATTTACATTTATTTTGCTTAATATGACTAATTTCATCACACTTTTATATATCATAAGAAACCTACAGTTATTTTTAATTTTTTATTTTCTACTTTTTTTATATGTTTTTATTCTATTTCAATATTTATGTTTAATTTTATAAGTTAATTTAGTTGGAAATTTATTTTGGGACTTGTATTTCATCTAATTTATTTCCAAAAAACAAAGAATATATAATTATACAAATTATCATTATTAAGGTATACCATATACCTGCAAATTTAATTTCTCCTCGATAAATTCTATATAAAAATATTTTTTTTCATTATTAATATATATTTAAATAATATAAATAAAATAAATACCGTATATGTTTAAGAATTCCAAAATCATTTAATGGTGTTAACTATTTATTAATTTCTATTCCAATTGTAGTAAGATTATTTGTTTCACAATGACAATTAATTACTTTTTTATTGTTATCCACATTTGTTTCACAAGAATCTATTTTTATTTATAAGACAATATTAAAAGATATTTAAATATATATATTTTTAAGATCATTTTATCTTCATAAATTAAAATTAATAAGTATATTAAGAAATAAATAGAGGTTTATATTAACAAAAACTAAAATCAGATGTTTAAATTAAGATTTATGAAAATAATTATTGAAAATATTAATTATTTAATTAATAATGGATTAAAATTAAATTATTTTTATTTTTTTACCAGGTAACCACTCATAGTTGTCCTATTATTATATGCAGCTATATTCTATTTCATATTTATCAGAATTAATTTCCTATTTTAATTATCGTTTTTTATTTTTTTTTATTTTTTTTATATATTCTTTAAAATAATTTAAATCGAATTCGTAGGTATACTTGATATTTTTATTTATTTTTTCTAATTATTTTCCATTTTAAGTTATATAATAAAATTAACACGGCAAGTTTTGGTATAAATTTTACTATTCTTAGTAATTAAAATAAGGATTTTCTGAAGATTAAAAAATTAAAAGACTGTAATTTTCACCATCATCATATTCGTAGTTTTTTTGACTTAATGATGAGATTTTTATAAAGTTGTTCTAATTATATATGGATTTTCTTATATACCCTATTTCGTCTAAATGAAGATAATTTTCTATTTCTATAAAAAATTGAATTATTTATCGTTTATTATCTTATGGGTTTACATCTTTAAATTAGGAAAAATAGTCTTAAAATTATACATAATTTAACATAATTGACAAAATAACTTGCACTTTGTTTTATATGTAAAGATTTATTAAATTGTTATAATTTTGGTCCATATAAATTTCTGCAATTTCTTGCTTTGCTTTATCAAATATTAGTTATAAGTTATTTTTAAACTATGGAGATTATAATGTTTCCTTTGTTTATTCATAATTTTTTTTATTTTTTATTGAACTTTCCAATGCTAAACCTAACATATCAGAAACTATTAGATATTATTTCTAACTTATCTTTGAGTCTAGAATATAATTTATAGATAAGTTTAAAATTTTTAATTACACTTCCATTCCTAATTTTCGATTAACTAAACTTTATAATGTAAAAAATAATTATTATAATTCTTTTAGTGATAAGTTAAAAATATCCTTATTTTTTATATCTTCTACATAATTTTAAGAGTTATAAAGTAACGTGTATTTATCTTATTACATCAATTAAATTTTAAATATTTTATCTAATAGTTGGCCATTTTAACTCAAAATTTATATTTTTATGTTTATATATTGTTTTTTTTAGTGAAAATTAGGAAATATAGTAGCGAAATTAGGAGAATAAGAAAAACCTTGACTTAACTCTACATATCTATTTGAAATTTCCCCATCTTCATATGATGAATATGGACTTTCATAAAAAAATTTATATCTTAGTAATCTTTCATCTTTTATTTCACCATCATCATAATAATTATCATTATTATATAAAAATTCTGATAATAAATAATTTTAATAAAAAATAAAAACATTGTAATTTTATTAATAAAATTAAGATAAGTATAAAATTAATATTATTTACTTTGGAAATCTGAGCAATATAGCTGAAATTCAGTTTCCATCGATGTTCCCATTTAAGGTGAATACCAACATGATCCAGGTTAAAATTCATTAAAAATTTCAAATTCTTATTTTATTATTTATGGATTATTTAAATTTTTCTCAAATATTTTAAATTCTAACTCTACATTTTGAAAATTAGTATGTTTTTATTATATATTATTATAAATAATTTATTATAAATCTAAATTTCCTTATAGTTTGCAATAATTTGTATATGTTTTTTTTTCCATATAAGAACTATATTTTGCCGTTATAACACATTCATTAACTTCAATCGAATCATTTTATAAAATTTAATAACTTAATTTTTGGTTTAAAGTTACTTAATTAAAATATACTATATCATCTAAAATTAAAGAAACGTTTGGTAGTTATTAACCTATTATAAAAATAAAAATTTTAATTTAAAATATATTATAATGATAAATTTTACTTATAAACTTGTATTTTTGGCTAGCTTTATAACATTGTTAATTATTTCCTATTAAAACAAATTTAAGCTAAATTTTTTAATTTTCCAAATATTGCTAATTCTATTCATCTACATAAAATATAAAAGAAATTTGTTAATCCTATTCAAAGTACTAAATATTTTCTACATAAATATGCTCATCACATTATTAATTATTTTTAGATTAAAAAGTACAACTCCATTTAAATTCCTCAATATATGCAGAAATTTATCTTAATTCTGAGGGTATATTTAAATCCATAAATTTTAACTTTAAAAAATAAAAATTAGGTAATTTTATATAACAAATTTTTATTAAATAAATAATATAAATAATAATTTTACTATTATTTCATTATAATCTTCAAAATTAAGTAATCTTTCACCTCCTGTAACAAACAATTTAGGGTAAATATATTCAATATAAATGGTTTATGTGTGAATTTAAGCTACTTATTAATTTTGTGTATAAGTTTTATATTAAATATCTACACTATCTTTTCCATAAAATGTATAAGGTTCAATTAAAAAACTTATTTCATAAATATTTTTTAATGTATTTGGAACTGTAGATAAAGGTGCGAAATATTGAATTATAGATAAATCTTATGAAATTTCAGCAATTTCAAAAGATATTACATTTTAAATTTCACTCTATTCATTTTATATCTATGCCTTAATATATTCTACATCTAATGAGTAAATATACTTTTAATTTGGGTATATGAATTTATGGGTATTTAAATTCTCTTTATATATTATAATTTCTTCTTCTGACTTACTAACATAAAAATCGATAAAGTTATCACTCTTTTAAAAATTAAATTAAAAAAATTATTATTATAATAATTAAAAAATTATTAATTTTTTACATTTATTCCTTAATAAGTACTTACAATGCATAATAAAGTATAGCTCTATTCAGGTAAAATATTGTCTAAATAATTATAATCTATTTCCACATATCTTTTAAAATAAAATTTATCTAAATATTAAGTTGTTTAATCATCTACCAATTATTATTATAAATTTTTATTATAAATAACATATTAAATTCCAGTTATTTATAAATAATCATCTTAAACTTCGCCTAAGTAATAATATCCACTATTTCCGTTTTTATGAACCTTTTGGGGTCCAGAAATTGTAAAATAAGGTTTTATTCTACTTTATTGAAAATCTATAATTTTTGCATATTTTATTAGTTTATCATCTGGATTTATACAAGGTAATTAAAATAAACTATCATCTATTGAAAATGAAAATTCTACAGAAGAATTGAATTTTATGGTATCTTGAACCATGTTTTTAAATTATGTATAATAGCCTTGATGATCTAATTAGATTTTTAATTTATTAAAATAATTATTTTAAAATTATTTCTACTCATTTTAATCTACATATAATTAACAAAGTAAATCGTTTTCATTAAATTTAGCTAAAAAATCTGGGTGCAATATTAGTTCACAATTTTATTAATTGTTGCTAAATATCAAATTTAATAAATCTTCTTCATCTTAAATATTTATTTTTATTTTTCTTAAAAAATGATAATTATCTGCTTGCTCATCAATTAAAATATTATATTCAAATGTATTTAGTTGTTCAATTTTCGCTAAAAAGAAACTACTCTCATAAAATTATGTAGTTTTGCCTAAATTAGAGTAGAATTAATTGTATAATTGTTTATTTTCTTAGTTTAAAGCATTAACATTTACAAAAATTTCTGAATTTTCTTTAATTCCAAATGTAAAACTTCCAAATTCCACAAATTCATCCTTGAAATAAAAAAGAGAGTCAGATTTTGTTTCACAATTTTAAACATTAACAACATATGCAACAAAAAATGTTCTTTACTAATCTCTATAGTTACCATACTTATAAATAAATTAAATTTTTAAATATTAAAAAACAAATAAAATATAAATTATACAATAAAATATTCTAAAATATATGTTTATATAAATATTATATATTTTTTACCACAACTGCTTCATAATCATCTACTAAAGCTATTTAAAAATTGTATAGTTCTACATTTTTTTATGTAAAAGCTATTTTTCCATGATCATCAAATAAATTTTAAATATTTAAATTTTTTTAACAAATTAGTTTTCCCATTTAATTTAAAGTTAGTAAAAAATTTTGTTCTCCATCATTTAAAATCATTGAAACAAATTTTCCACTAGGAGTTGATCTTATACGCGAAATTTATGTATTTTTTTAAGATTCTATCTGGGTTATTAATATGTGGTCAGATTTTAATTGGCCTATTTAAATATAATAATTTATTAATATTAAATTTATTCAAATTTATATAATTTATAAGTTTTTTTTTACCATCTTAATTTATTTTTGCTAAATATATATTATCATAAATATTATTCTGACATTTATATATAATAATTGCACTTTAATCTCTTAGAACTGATAAAGAACTTTAATTTATATTTTGAATTTATGTGTTTTCTATATATTTTATCCCATTAGGTATTTATATATTGTTATTATTATTTTTATATTAAATAGCCTTATAACAAACAGTTTTACTTTATTGTTCTTATTTATTTAATGTACATTCGCTGGTAATATATATATAATCCCCTGCAAATGCACAAGAAGGATATTTAAAATCGTAAAAATTTTCATGCAGAAATGGATGATCTTTTTCTTTAAAAATCTTTAAAAAATAATTTAATAAAAAAATTGCTTACCATTTATATAAAATATTTTAATATTTAAAATTTACTTCATAAATTTGGGAAATTTATTCACCATCAATATCAAACAAAGCCCCTACTATAAAACTGTATGGTATACCTTCTATCTATTATTATTTTGTCCAACTTGTAAAAACATGATTTTTATTTTATGTTTACGTTATGCAATTACCAAAGCCCGCACTAAAATCTATGTTCCAATTCTAGCTATAAAATTCCCCTTTTCATTAAAAAAAAAAAATGATTAAAATGAATTTAAAATAAAAATAGTTAATATTATGTTATATATAATTTGAATAAACAGTGCTTATATATATATGATAAAATTAAGATATATTTATCATTATTAAAGTTCCAACTAAAAATTAATTATATTATTATTAGACTTACTATTAAAATGTTAAATTAGAAAAAATAGAAAAACAAAATTGATTTTTTTTTAAAAAATAAGTGTTGTTGAATTTTATTGATTTTTAAAAAAGTTTTTTTTAAACTTATAAATTATTTTACCATCATTTTTAAAAAAACCAAGGTATTACTAATATTTGCTATCAGTTATTTTAATTTCTATAATTTCAGCACTAATTCCTTTTCCTAATTATATTTGATCTTATTAATATATATTTGATCTAAAATTTTCATAAAATTTAATTTCTTCTATTTTTTTAAAGTCGTTTTATGGCCATTCTTTTAATTAGAGCAATTATTATACGGATTTTTATATGATTAAAATTAAAATTTATAGGGTAAACAGTTTTGTTAGCATTTTTTTGTTTATATGAATAAAATATTTTTGGATTTTATTTGACTCTTTGTTTATTTTTTTTCTTTTCTAAATTTTTTTATATATATTTATTATTTTATATGTTTTCTTTATTTTACAATAATCTACATACTTTCAATTATATTGTTTTATTAATTTCCTTTTAAAAGTATGTTAAAGGATTAATCTCAATTTATTATCAGTATAATCAAAATAATTTAACTTAAATTCCTTCATATTATTAAAATAGCACTAAATATTTAGCCGATTTAGATAGATGTATTCTTAGATTGAGTATATTTTATTCAAAAATAAAAAATAAACATAAAAAAATTAAAATAAAAAAAATAATAATTAACTTTTTAGTTAATAAGTTTCAAATCTCTTAATTTATAACATTAATTTTAATTACATACTTATAAGAAAGAATTAATTAATTTAATCATTTTATTTCTAAATTTCAAATTAATAATTATTCTCCATTATCATTTGTTCAACAAAATTATCGGTTTTGATGATTATCATGTATTATAATATAATAATATATAAAAATAAAATCAAAAAAGAAAAATAATAAATAAACAAATAAATAAATATATAAATAAATGAAAATTTTATTACTCTTAACTATTTTATTAGTTTGTGCCTAATAATATCATATAAACTATTAAGCTCACAGTATTAATGACCTAGATATTTTTATATAATTACTTTAAAAAGGTATGTCATTAAAATGAATTTTTCTTTTTTCAATAATATATATTTATAAAATTATAATAATATCTATAAATAATTTTTTATAAAGGTGTAACAATCTTCAAATTTGATGTCAGTTTAGCCAACGAAAAAAGTTGTTTAAATTATTCTACTTGGAAAAAAGGTGATGATTCATGCGAACTTTTATAGTATGGTGTTCCTGTAAATTTTTAATTATAAAAAATTTAAACATATTTAAAAATAAATTTAATTATTATATTGTGAATATATCAAATAAAATAATAAATTTTAAAATATTTATTATCTTAATTATTTATAAACATTT
The DNA here is from genome assembly GCA_001447515.1 of Pseudocohnilembus persalinus. NCBI lineage: Eukaryota > Ciliophora > Oligohymenophorea > Philasterida > Pseudocohnilembidae > Pseudocohnilembus > Pseudocohnilembus persalinus. The sequence goes on from LDAU01000013.1 coordinate 17,170, forward strand.
TTGTTTTAAGTCCTGCTGTTTATTAATGAGAGGAGATTGGTCTCCTGTTCCCATTTATTACTATCCGACTAATACAACTTGGGAATTTATAGATATTTTTGAGTCAAAAAAATATGATTATATTTTATCAAAAAAAAAATCGGCACCAAGGTATAAAGAAACTAAAATTATAGCCGTTAATTTATAATTTGGCCCTTATGCTGTTAATAATTTGGTTGAAAATTATCTTTATAATTGGTTTAAAGCAATAAATGATAATGATTTGAATGTAGAAGTGGTAATTAATAATAAATTTTAGATATTTATTAAAAAAGAAATTTTTATATATATAAATTAATGATTATTAAATTTAAGAATAGATATTTATGTTTTATATTTTTATGATTTAATAATATTTAATGTAATTTATAAATTTAGATCTTTGGAAGAAATGAATTTATTACTGATTATGATGATTTGTGTGCTAGAGATACTGGTTGCTCTGAAAGATAGAAATACATATCAGATTTTCCTGTCAGTTTATAATCAGATTCTGGAAGTTTACCAAAATTAACAAAACCTAGAAGATTCAATTTTAATACAAATTTTTATAATATAGAAAAATTTTGTGCTAATGGCTTTCCAAAATGGGTAAAATTAATATATTTTAATTTTTTAAATTAATTTATTTTTTTATTATTTTGCATTTATTCATGTATTTAGGTTAACTCTACCAATGAATTTCCTATGATATTTTGGGAACCTAGTCATGAAGACATTATGCAATGGACATATCTAAGTATAAATTAATTTATATTTATAAACGTCAGAATATAAATATTTTATTTTTATTTTAATCAATATCTATATTATTTTAAATTTTGTTAGAGTATTTTAATTACACCTGTTAAACTCCTTTCCACAAATTGTAATTAAAAGATTATCAATAAGCTAATAATTAAGATCCTGAAATGTAACAGGTTTATTTACAAGGATTAAATGAAACTATAATTGATAGAAAGTTTTTATTTGAGAATAAAACACAACCAGTACTGGAATAAATCGAGTAAAATTCCTAATTTATTTTCGTAAAATAAAATTAGATTTCCAAATATTATTTTAAAATTTATAATGAATAAATAAATTATAAAATTTTATCAATAAATATTATATAATAAGGGTTTTTATGATACAATTAAAGAGGTCAATCTTCTACAAGTCGTAAATGAAAACATGGATATTGTATAAACTTTGGAATTATAATAGTCACCTTAATATATGAAAAAGAATCAGATGCCAAAAAATATTTAAAGTGATACTTAACTTTTAATGGTAGTAGAAGAAAAATAAATAGAATTTTACGAAATTAATCCATTATAAAAATAAAATCCCATTTCTAAATCTTTGATATAGTATCAGTTACCTGAAAATTATATTTCTTCTGATATTATTTTTTAAGATGGTGAATACTCTTTACTTGTTTGTAAAATTAATATTTTTTTCTTTATATTTTTTCTTTATATATTTTATTATTAAATTTTTGAAAATTTTAAAATTAAGTGTAATGGACTGAAAATGATGGTGAAATTGTACTTTTATAATTAAATAATAAAAATAATAGTTAGGAATTTGAAGTTTAGTAGAAAAAATACTTTAATGTCTCTAAGTATACTAATAAAAATAAGATGTTAAATCCTGATTTCTCATTTTTAGATAATGAAGCTGTTTTATTATATAATTAAAAAAATAAAAATGGTTAATTATTTTTGCTTTCTTTTTAAATTGACTTATAAAATCTGCAAAATTCCATAATTAATGACTTTAAAAAATAAGAAATTTAAAAAAATTCTAAAGATAAAAATGTGGATTTTATTGGTTATGGTGTAAGGCCTGTTATTAGACTGTATAGAGATAAAAATGATTAAATATTTTTTTTCATTATATTAACTGATGGATTTTCTCAAAATTCCGTTGGGTATAATAATGGATACTATAATAAATGTCTTTATTGGAAATATGAAGGTAGATAATAGATATAAAAATTATATATTCAACTAAATTATACACATATTTAATTTAATTATATACTAATTTTATTTATTATAGAATTCTAAGATTTCACAAACCTTGAACATGCAATGACCTATATGTATGGAATGTTAGAGGATTTAAAAGTTACTTCAGCAAATTAAGAAATAGTTTCAAGGTATAAAAATAAAAATATATAGTTTAATTTAATAAATTTAAATATTTAATTAGCTAAAAAAACTTAAAAATATAAACATATAAATATACTATATATAAAAAAAAAAATTTAAAAAAAAAGTTGTCACCCTAAAATCCACTACGCTCATTTTAACAACGGGAAAAGACCTTCAGCTGTTTTACGATAAAACAATAAATTTGATGAAAATTATTTTACTGTTTTTGTTTTACACGGTTATGCTGACTTTACAGAGTTACCTGGGCCTACTAGACTTTGGTTTGGGTCAAATGGAAGGTATAACCCTAATAATAGTACTGCCGTACCTAGACCTAATAAATACTATAAAATTTAGTAATATACCGATTCTATGATGTTTGAATACTTTTCTGTGGTTGATTTTGAAGCTTTTAGCTTATTTTGATTTTTTTTTTAAAATTAAATAATTTGAATTTTATATATATATACAGATAATGATTTATTAAAGTAAAAAAAGAATTTAAAAAAAAATCAATTTCTTAAATTTAGTGGTATTTTGAAGGTTCATAAAAAATTTTAATGCAAAATAAGTAAAATTATAATCATATATATTTTATAAAAAATATCATATTTTAGGTAGTTTTCTTTCAAATCCTTTGATTTTAGCATCTTTCATTTTTAAAAATCTACGTTTGTATTTTTATAATGTAAATCCAAGTCTTGCGTACCATCTTTTCAAATGAGGACAATTTTCACCACATTTTCCATGGACTTATTTTAATTTATTAACATATTCTTTAAACATATTTAAATCGATTTCTTAGTCTCCATTTAAACCCAATTAGTTTCTGATTGCTCTTTATAAATCGGCTACTTATCCACTTTATTAAAATTTATATTAAATTAATTATATTTAAATAATTTTTATATATAAAGACAAAATATATTAAATATATGTTTTTACCCTTATGATTTCATATTTTTATATAATTTTTCCATTTATACATCTTCATCCTAGTCATCATCTAGCACCTCTAGATCTTCATCGTCAGAATCGTTTACTTTTTTACCCTTAAAAAAATTATTTTTATATAAAAATAATAATTTAAATGTTTATGAAATTATTTTATTAAAGTTTTTTTTTTTTAAATGCATCGAATAATAAATATATATTATTAAATTATGTAAAATAAATAAATATAAGATTTTAAAATTATTAATTTGATTATTAAAAATATTAATTGTAATAAATAATTTAAAATTTTATTTACTTATTTTCTGAAATTGCTCTGAGAATCCACTGTTTTTTATTTTTTAAACTCTGCTAATTATTTATCATGGTGAGCTTTTTCAAGTTTAAGTCTAGCCATATCTTCATCTCCCAAAATAATAGGCTATATATTAAATTATAAATTATATAAATTTATGTTAATTTTTTACTATTTTTATAATTTTTACTAAGTATTTATATATACATAAATATAATTTTTAAATTTATTTTAAACTTTCTATAATATATAAATCAATTTTAATTTTTAAATTTCGTATTATTTAGGATTTTATTTTATTTTTACTTCGCCTGTTTATATATATTTTCTTATGGCTTCCGCTATAATTTAAATTTATTAATCAGTTAAACCCATATTTCTAAGACAGTCTTCTAAAGAACTTACAATAGGACCTGTTGAACCTGTTTATACGGCTTTATCGTCAAATCCATTTTTATAAATTTTTGTTTCTACAGTTCCATCTGCATTAATTTTTGTTTCTTTTACCATTCCATCTTTATTAATTTCTTTTCTTGTAACTATAAAAAAAAAAAATTAATGTTGATAATTTTTGGAAAAAATATCTATTATAAATTTAAAAACAAAAGAATAAATTAGAGTAAAAAATGTGTGCTAAATAAAAATTTAAACCTAATTTATTAAATCATATTTTACCTTCTTTTTTTCCATTTTTGCCTATTTTTGTTTCTTCTACACTTTCGGAGCCGTCTTGGTTTATTTTTCTTTTTCTAATAACCTTGTTTCCGTTTTCATCAATTATTTCTTCTTCAATAATTTTATTACCATCTTAATCAGTATATTCTTTTTTCATAACTTTACTTATTTTACCATCTGCTCCAATAACCTTTATAACAGTAAAAAAAAAAAAAATTGTATAGTTACAAAAAAATTTATTATAAAAGTATTTTATATAATATTACTTCTTCTTCCATCACTTTCTTTCCATCTTAATCGACATATTCTTTTCTTTTAATTTTTTATTTTTTACCATCTGCTCCAATAGTCTTTTAATTTTTATAAAAATGTTAAAAAATTGTTAATAATATGTAAAATATATATATGTATAAATTTAAACTACGAATAGTAAAATAAATTATAAATTTTAATCATAAAATTATTAGTTAAATATCATCCTTTTATTGTTAATATAAATAATAAATAAATTCAATACTTCTTCTTCAGTTATATCGTTTCCGTCTTTATCTTTATACTTATTAATTTTTTTATTTATTTATTTTCCGTTTGCATCGGTAGTAATCTCTTCAATAATATCCTTAAAAATAAATTTCATATTTACGAATAAATTAAATATAAATAAAAATTTTGAAAAAATTTAGCAAAAGTAAAAAATAAAATTTATACATCTAAAATAGTAATTAATATACTTTATATTAAAATTTAAATTTAAATGTTATATATACCTATCCATCTTTTCCTTTAGTAATTTTTTTAACAGTATTTTAAATTTTTCCATTTTTATCTATAAAAGTTTCTTATACAACGGCGTTTCCATTTTTGTCTTTGCTAATAACTTTGGTCGAAACTGTTTTTTTACCATTTTTATCAATAACAGTTTCTTCGACGATTTCTTTTCCGTCTTTATCTATTTTTCTTTTAATTATTTTTTTTTCTCCAGTTTTGGGGTCTATATATTCTTCTTCTACTGTCCCGTCTTTGTTAATTTTTTTTCTAACTATCATTTTTTTACCATCTGATCCTACTATTTCTTCTTCCACCACCTCGTTTCCTGTTAAAAAAATTAAATTTAAAAAAAAATAGTAAAATAGTTTTTAATAATAAAGGTACTGATTTTAATTATCAAGTAGTTATTATTAATAAAAAATAATGATGTTTCTTTATATATTAATTTTTAGCTTATTATTTTAATTTTACAGTTATAAATATTAAGATTAAATTTTTTTACCTTCTTTATCGACAAATTTTTTGGTTTTTTTAGTTATTTTATTTCCATTTGAATCGAGAGTTTCTTCAACTATAACTTAGTTTCCATCTTCGTCTATTATTTATTTTTTTGTTTTTGTTATTTTATTTCCAAATTAATCTGTAGATTCTTCAACAATAACTTCATTTCCATCTTCGTCTTTTATTTTTTTTGTAGTTTTCGTAAATTTATTACCATTTTCATCCTCAGTTTCCTCAATTTATACTTAATTTCCGTCCTTATCTTATTCAACCCTAATGTTTTTTTTAATAGGTTTTCCATTTTTTCCGAAAACAGTTTCCTCTAATATATAATTTAAATATTATAATTGAATATTAAAAAAAATATGTATTAAATTGTTTAGATATAAATTTTAATTAATTTATAATTATATACCTATTTGTATTTTTCCATCTGCTCCCATTTTCATTTTTTTTTCTTTAACAACTTTTTTATTTCCCTTTTTGTCAACAAATTCTTCTTTAACAGTTTTATTTCCTTCTTAATCAACTTTTTCAGTAACAATTGTTTTAGTACCATCTTTATTAATTATTTCTTTTGTTATTATTTTATTTCCAAATTCGTCAAATTTTTCAGTTATTACTGTCTTTGTTCCATCTTCGTTTATTATTTCTTAAGTAATTATATCTTTACCATTTTTGTCTTTGGTTACCTTTGTTTTTACTATTTTTTTGTAACCGTACTAATCTGTATATTCATCTTCAATGATTTCATTACCTTTATTTTATTGTTTATATTTTATTTTTTGAGTTTATATTATTAATAATTAAATGTGGATAAAATTTTTAAAAAAATAATTGTATTTATATTTTAATTTTTAAATTTATTTATGTTAATTTTAATTTTTTATAAATTTTACCATCTTTATCTTTTTTCACTTTTGTTCTTTTAATTGTTTTGTTACCAAATTCATCTGTTGTAACTTCTTCATATAATTTCTATTATAATAATTTATAACAATTATTTAAATATTATTATAAATATACTTATGTATTTACATTTCCATCCTTGTCTTTTAAGACTCTTTTTTCAATTTTGACTTTTTAACCAGTTTTAGGATCTACATATTCTTCTTCCGTTACATCATTTCCATACTTATTTAAAAAATTATATTAAATAATTAAAATTTTAATTATATTATTTACCTAATCTTTTTTGAACTTCATTTTTTTTACTCTTTTTTAAACATTTCCATTTTCATCCGTATATTCTAAAATTATTTATGAGAATTAATAAAATTTCTATATTATTTATTAAAATAGTAAAGTTATTTTTTCAATTCACCTTCCTCTTATTCAAAAAATTCATTTCCATTTTTATCTTTGATCATTCTAACTTTTTTTCCATTTTCATCTTCAAACCATTCCCCTTCAACAACAGGCTATCCATCTTTTCTGACAGGTCTTTTTCCAGGCTTATATTTTTAAAAATATATATAAATATAAATATAATATATAAAAGATAATAAAATAAATTTTATATAAGAAATAATAATATAAATTTTTAAAAAAAAATAATATAAATTATTTACCATTTCTGGTTTTTTAAATTTTGCACCTGCTACTGCCATCCCTCCATGTTTATTTAAAAATGCCTGTAATAATTAATAAAATATAAAAATTTTAATTTTTTTCATATATATATATAAAAACTTTATTGCGTATTTATTTATTTTATATATATCTAATATAATACATATTAATTTTTAAAATTAATTGAACAAAAAATATTTTTTAGATTTATATACATGCATAGTAGGATCCATTTTAGGTCCAGGTTACTCAATTTCTCTTTTTCTAATTTATTTTCCAGTTAATTTGTCAATAACAACTTCTTCTTCTACTTCTACTTCAATTTCCTCCCATTATCCTTGACTATTTAATCTTTTTATTTTTTTTTTTATCTTTCTTTTTACAATTGCCTCGTTTTCTCCTAAAAGTTCAGGATCAAAATCGGGATTATACCCTACTTTTTGTCTGTTCAATTATTTCTACCTGATTTTTTTGAAAAAATTATAAATTTATTAATTTTATAAATATATTAAAATTAAATGATTGCTTCTATTTTATTAAGCTATATCAATAATAAAATCAAATAAAAATTAATAAGTTTTTAATTTAAGGTTAACTTATTAATATTACTTTTCCTGTTATTTAATATTCTTTATTATGGCTAATGGATCACCGCCTAATGCGTCTTTTATAAACTTTATACAAAAATAAAATTAAAATTTAAATAATTAAAATAAAATTAATTTATAAATAATTAATTACTTTATCTTTTAACATATTAGCGTCTATCTTGGACATTTATTCTAATTCTCTCATGTTTATTTTTGAGGATATTTTACTAGTAAATAAATCTTCAACTTTTCCCAGTAATCTTCTTTTTTATTCCTCAGTTAAGCTTGGGTCTGACATAATAAAATTTCTAAAATTTTTCATATTATCTTTATTTTCTTGATCCAATTACATTATTGTGTCCAATAATTCTTTTAATTTTAACTTCATTCTGATATTTTCTTCGGTTAATTTTTTAAATTTATCTTTCTCGTTTTCTCCCATAACAAGGTGTTTTTAGGATTCGTCTGATTTTTTTTTGTCTTCTTTTCGCATTTTTTCCATCTAAAATTCGGCTTCTTACAGTTTTTGCTAAGATTTTTACAATTATTCGTGCTTTATGTCGGCTTCTCTTTGCACTTATTTCATTTTTTTCTCTAGGTCTTGTAAATTTCTTTGATTCGCTTTTTACTCAATTTTCATTTTTTACATTTCTTGCAATAAACGGTCTGGATCCGTCTTTAAAATTTTAAAGTATATTAATTTAAACAATTAAATATTAATATATTATATTATTTTTTAAAGTAAATATATATAAAGCTAGCAATTAAATTTTGTTATTTTCTTAATTTACCATCGTGCTATTTGTTATCTATTCAATTGTCACTATTTTACCATCTACAATTCTTTAATTATGAGCTAAATTTTAAGGCAAAACTTATTAATTTTGGTTATTTTTATTATTCATATTATTTTTTAAGCTATCTCCGAAATTGCCTAGGTTTTTTCTTATATCTTCTTCATCTCTGAGTAAATTTTCTCCCTCAAGCTCCACTTAATAAATTTTATTATGTATAGGTATAAATTATTATTAAAATATAAAAAGTGTGATTATAAATTAAATTGATAAAAAAAAAACTAATAAATATTTATCTATTATTATATTATTTTACATAATTCAGCATCTTTTCTTTTTTTATTTAAATCTTTTAAAACCGATTTCAGTTATTTATCTGCATTAGATGGGTCTAAATCCAAGGTGTTAGCTTTAACTGCCTGTAAAAAGTCTTTCACATCATCTTTATTATTTTTAAAATCATTTTTAATTTGTTCTAACTCTTCTAATTTTTTTTAAATTAATTTTGGGTTTCTAGCTTCCTAAAAATTATAGAATTTTAATATTAAATTCCAATAATTCATAAATAAATATTTAAATCATTTTCATAGTTATATTTACTTCTTAATCAATGTTTGTATCCGTAAATGCATCTTTAAACATTCTAACTGGCTTGTCTAAATCTAACTTTTCAATTTTTCCAAATTTATAACCAGGTATCATTTAATTTTTTACTTCATTAAAATTTTAGTCTTTTGTATCCCCAAAAGAATTTCTTCTCATATTTTTTCTTTTCCTTTACATGTCTGCAAGTCCTTCTAATATAGTGTCTGGATTAAAATCCAGATTAGTTCTCATTTTTAACAATATATTTAACAAAGTGTTTTGACCTTAAATAAATAAAAAATATAAATAAAAATCAATTTTAAAATTATAGAAGTAAAATTTATATAAAATATTTTAATAATTTAATGTATTAATTTATCACCTGTAAATATTTTTAATATTATTTTTCCATATTAATTCAACTCCAACTCTCCCAATTAATATTATAATTCTCCCAAAACTAATTAGTAAATATCATGGGTCTAATTTTTAAAATTAAATTAAATAAAACAATATATTTTGATAACTTTTCTTATATATATATACTTTAATAAAAAATTATTAAATGCTTATAAAATATATATGTAAAATATATATATATTTATTTATATTACTTTTTTTAAAGTTTCCATATACTAAATTTAATCTTGGTCTTTTATTCGCTTTTAAATATCTTAATCTATTTTTAATAGTAATTTGTCTAATTTATTAAGCTTTCCAAAATCTGGCTAAACTTAGGGATCCCATTTTTAGGTATCTCCCATATTTTTAATGTTTTTTATAAATATTTATTTAATTTTTTATGTTTTTGTTTGATAAATGGAATTTTTATTTATTTAGAAACTTATATCTAATATTTTTATTTTTTTAAAAAAATTAAAACAACTATGATAATAAAAAATTTTATTTTCTTTTTATCAAATACTATATTATTATAATAAAATTATAAGATAATAATAATTTTAAGTTCCAATTAATCTTATAAATTAAAAAAAGAATATTTAAGTTGTAATATACATTTTAGTTTGTAAAATTATTTTGAGTCATACAAAAAAATAATATAATTAAAATTTTAATATAAGATATTGTAATTTAAATATATAAATTAATTTATTTTATATAATAAAGATATTAATTTTAATTCATATATTTGGCGATAACTAAGATCTTGATTGACCACATTTAAAATTAAAAAAAAAAAATACTATATTTACTAATGAAAAAAAAAAATGAAATAATTTATTTTTATTATATGTAAAGAAAATAATTTTTATATTTGTAGTATTTACATTTATAATCTTTTTAATGCTATGAATTATATTTGTTTTATACAATTATAAATGTAATAAAAATCTTTAACTTTTTTATCTGTTTAAATTTAATACATATTTACGAGATATTTGTGGAATAATTAATTTATCATAAGAAATTTAAATCCCAAATTTTTGATCTTCTAACATTTAAATTAAATATTAAAAAAAATAAAGAAAAAAAATAATATTTTTAATAAAAAAATATAATTACATTTAGAATTCAATGAAATAGAAATCATTATTGGATTTTTTTCCCAATCCCCAAAAAAAAATAAAACAATCTATATAACAAGATTGTAAAGTGTCATCGTATTAAAATAATATGTAAATAACCTAAAAAAATTAAGTATAATAATAAAATGAATAGATAGTAAAATAAGAGCCAATTTATTTAGACGTAGTTCCTGATCAAAATAAGTACATAATAAATCATAATAAAGAGTAATAAATTGATTTAGGTAAGAATTCTATTCTTTAAGTTTTTCCCAGAATTATAAGTGAAAAAGAAAGTTAAGAATTATATGATTTATTGATGGATAAATGTAAATGGTATTAACCTTAATATATGATAGGTGGAAATTTATAATATCCTGATAGAAAAATGTCTGGAATAACTGAAAGAGACAGATAAAAAATTTATCGTGCATTTAAATAAGAAGAGTTATAATACTTTGAAGATTTCCCCGAAATAAAAAAGGTCAAAGAGATAGTTGAGAATATAACAAAAAATAAATATAGGTATTCAATAAAAATTAAAAGATTTTAGAATTTAGTTCATTTTTTTTTTGCTTTTAATCAGAATAATAATAAAAATAAATTTATATATATATTTAGTCATGTTCTATTGAATTATTATGAAAGTGGGAAAAATACAATTGGTTATCATAGTGATTAATTAATTCCTGGACAACTAGTGGCTTCTGTTTCTTTGGGGGCAGCTAGAAAATTCAGATTTTAACCTTAAAAAATAAGTGGAATTTAAAAATAATATGAAGTATTACTTAAACCGGGATCTCTTGTAGTTTTTGATGAAAATGCAGGTGGAAAATTTTTTAAACATTCAATTCCAAAAGAAATGAAGATAAAAGAAGGGAGAATTAATTTAACTTTTCGGAATACAGTTGAATGAAGTATAGATTTATATATGTTATAAGTTTATTTAATTTGTGTTTAAATTATATTTTAAATTTTAAACGAAAATATTATTATAAATTTTATTTAACTTTATTAGAAATAAATTTGAACAAAAAGATATAAGTTCTTTAAATTAATAAGTTGGTTTATAATAATTGTATATATAAATGATATTGATATTATAAATATAGGTAAATTAAATTAAATGAATTTAGTTTAGTTTTAAAATAATATTATAGGTGTTCAAATTTTATCAAATTATCAAAATAATTATAAAATAAATTAAAGATTTAATACTTTTTGTTCGAAATTTTATTTATTATATATTTTTTTATTAATTAATATATATATAAAATCAATAAAATTATTATTTAATATGTAAGTAATAGTTCATTTATATTTTACATATCTAATACTATAATTTATAAATATATTAATGTATATATTAAAAATATATTTTTTAATAAATCAAAGGTTTTTAGTAAGAAATTAATGCAATCTTGCATTAATCATCATTTAATTTCATTATTATTATTATAAATTTTAATTGAAAAGATCTATTTAATAGAGTTTGTTTATATTGTTTATAGTAACACATATATCAAGCTATTTTAATTCAGTATTGTTTAACACAAATTTTAATACATCCTTAGCTTTCACAAAATGCATCCATATTTTTAGGCATTAGGTTTAATATATTTTAAATTTCATCATCATCTATTCCAAATGTTTATTTTATATCTATATACATACATACCAATTGTTTTGGTAATTTTATTGTTTTATTTTATAGATAATCAAATTAATTAATTTCATAATTTTTAAACTAGATTTTATAAAATCTGAGATTTTCTGGCAAATCTGGCGCCACAAAATTCAAATGCTAAGGATTACAAAATTTTAAATTATCAAGGCAAATATCCAAATTTTAAAGCTAATTTTATTAAGAATACAATACATAGTGTATGCCTTTATTGGTTAATTAGCTATTTGTACTATTTTTAATTTTCAGGCTAAAATTTTGCAGGTTTTTCATTTTTTGCAATTTTTATCCCAGATATTATAAACCTTTATCTGTCAACTTTTCAGAATTTTCTATATTTATTTATATTTTCTACAGATTGACAGGAAAAAATTTAACAATACTTGCTAATTCTTGATCACTTAATTACAATTTCAAGTTGAAATCTAATTATATTTCCTAAAGCTGGTTAAAAACCTGTGGCTTTTTGGCAATTATGTTTGGCAATAAAGGCCAGTATTTAATTAATTACATTTAATTTTATTGATTTTTTTCGAGCCAATCATTTCTTTATTTAAATTTCAAATTTTACACATGATTATATTATTATGGTTCTTTTAAAAGAAGTAAAAGTTCGCCTTTTGATTTAATTTGAGCCGTTTTTGGTAAAAAATTTTTGTAAATTTCAAAAATTACAGTCAAATCTTAAAGATCTATATTTTATAGGCATTTTTAAATACCGTTTTATTCTTGTAATGTCTGCTAATTTTATTCAATTTACTGAGTAATTTGTTGGTTTAATTCGCTTTTTTTCTCAACATCTTGACTGTTTTAGCTTTTTTCTATTTCTTTAAAATTTGTTTAATTTTTGTTTTTTTTATTATCTAAAAATTTGAAAAAATATTTGAAAAGTAGAGCAAGCTATAAATTTTAAGTCCTTTTATATAAAACTATTTTTTGGCTTTTAGATAAAATGGCCGAATTTTTTTTTACGACGCCTTCATTTTGCATTCCAATTTATTTGCTTAAATTTGAGTTTTAAGTGTGTATTGTAGAAGTAGTTTAGTTTTATTTTTTTTAATTCTCGTAATAGTGGTATTAATCGCACTATTTTACATTTGTTTAATCAAAACAATCAATTTTCATTGTCTTTTTTTTGTTTTTTTTTTTTATTATTTAATTAATAATTTAAAGACTTTTAATTAATATTAATATTTTATTTATAGGACAATTAAGAATTTATTTGCAAATAAATCAATTACATTATTAATGAGTTAAAATAAATCAAAACAACAAATAAATAGTGATTTTTAAATTAAATAATTATTAATTTAAGTTAATACCGATGTATACTATCAATTTATTAAAAATACCTCATTTTTTCCATATATTAAATTATTAATCAAATTAAAGTATAACATATAACTTTCTTTAAATGCGCATTATTTTGATTATCGATGATTCATATAAATTAAATAAATTTGTAGTAATAATAAAAGTATTTACTATACCTATTTTCATTTTTTATCATTTTTATACTGATATATATATATGATGTAAATATGATCATTATTTAGTGAAATAAATTTTTTTTATTACTTTTTAATAAATACAATGAGTTAATTGTATATTGTACAATGTTAAAAATTAACCCAAAATAGTTAAAAATTCAATTTCAATTTTATCGAGAAAAAATAGTACTATAATTATAATTTTTAATAAGGTTTAATTTTGTTTATGATAAAATAATAAGATTTTAAATAATTTATTTTCTAGAGGAAGTATATATTCAACTTATATTATAAGATTTATTTTCATAACATATATAGTAATTATTAAGAATAATTCATGCCTAATTAATAGATAATAAAAATTACCAAAAATCATTTATAAATTATTTTTTTATAGTACACAATATTAAAATTTTTATTTATTTGATTTTAAATATTATTTACTTTATACTAAATATTATATAATATAATTTCAAGTTGAGGCGAAAATATTTTTTATTAATGTCAAGGTATTATTTCCTTCTCTTAACCTTTATAAAGGCATAGTTAAAAGAGCATATTTTAAATATGGAAATTTAAACACAAATAAATTCAAAAACTCGAAACATACAAAAATCAATAAAACTATATAAACAGTAATAAACCCAATATAAAGTAGCCATATTATCATTTTTTTTTAACTTAATAAGCTGTTATTGTCATCATTAAAATAGTCCTAATTTTATTTAATAAGAATAATTAGTTATTTTTTTTATATTTAAGAAAAAATATAATACGTAAATTGTTTGCATTGTTTTCATCATTATTAATTAAACTTAAATTTCTTCTTATTAATCACTGACCTCAATATAAGTTTTGTAATCATTATAGTCTGTTAATTCTGACTGAATTTCTCCAGTTATACCATTTAAAATATGTGTTAAGGTAACCTAAAATCCTTAATCAGCTATTTTTTTTGCTGAATTTTTACAACTTTATTATTCCAATTCGTTTAAAAATTCCCTCTCACAATTATTTCCCTATTAATAAATAAAAAATTATTGTTTAATTATATTAAATATAAAAATAGTTACCTAATTTATTTCTATAACTTTTTCTTTAAAATCTGAAGATTATTTGGAATTTTAGAGGTTTCGGTATTAATAAGTGAAATAATTACTTACATCTTCTAATGTTTATTCTTAAATATCTAAAAACTCGGTATAAATATCATCCGAAAACACAGTTTATTCATTTTAAATTAAGTGTTTAAAATTAATATTATCAGTACATTAAATTAAATATGAGTAATCAATAATTGCTTGGACAAATTCTTGTTCATTTTCTAATTATGAACCAAAACCACTTATATAATCTGAGGAGAAAATAAAGCCCTAAAAATAAATTATGAATCATGATTATATATATAATTATTATAATTAGAATAGAACATAATATTTCATATTAATTAGTTTTTTTTATTAAATTTAAATACTCAATTTAATTACTATAATTATAGAAGAAATTTGTAAGATGAAAATCAGGCACAGTAAAAAAATCTGAAAATTGTAAGAAATATATTTTTATTAAATTCTTTCACTTAACATGTTTTAACTAGTTCTTCCTTTTTTTTTTGTGCTAAATTAATTAATTTCGTAATCTTCACAAAATTTTTCTACCATATATTCTGCATTTCTATAATCAACATGTAAATAAGAACAATTTTCAGTTTCTAGCCTAATTTTTATTAAAAATAATTTATTATAAATAATATTTATATGAATTTTGAATAAAACGTAAATTTAATATAAGGATTAATTTTTTTAAATTAGAAAATAATTTTATGGGTTTTTTTTACAATTTTATAGAAGCATATATTTTTTTTTATTCTAAGGAAACGTCTTCTTAGCTAATTCTACCTAGTAAGTGCACTAACCTTTCTTATTTATTTTTTATTCGAGAAAGTTACCAAAACATTAATATACTCGTTAATATGACTATAATAATTGTTAATATCATAAATAAATAATCAGAAAATGTTCTGCTAAGTTCTAAGTCATTTAAGGTCATATTATTCATTTTAGAAAAAATATTATATAAAGTTTTTGCATTGATAGATAATGTATAAGGGTAATTATCGATGTCATAGTTTTTTTCAATGTTAATTAAATACATTTCCTAACATAATAAAAATTCATTTAATTAATTTCTTAAAAATATTTTCTTATTTTTTAAACTTATTTAATAAAAAGTTATAAGTTATTTTACTTGTTAAATAATTTTCATATTTTCGCTTAGATATCTATCAGTAATCTTATTATATGTTTAAAATGTACTATTCCAGTTTCTAAAGGTATCAGTTTCGTCAAAAAAATATTCTTATACCGGGTAATAAATAGGTGTACTCAATTGACTATAAAGTTGGTTTTTAAAATTTTAATATGCTTATTCATTTTAATTAAGTAAAAATTTATTTTAAGCATTTAAAAGTGATTCATCTACATAATCATAAATTCCATAGTTTTCTAGTATAAGATTGTTTTAGCCTATATTATTTCTGCTCATTTATGAGGAGTAATAGGTGTTGAAGGAAAATACATCTTTTATTATTTTTTAATTTATTTTAATATATATTTTTTAATTATCAATTGTATTCAAGCATTTTATTTACTAAAAAATTATAAAATTTATAAATTTATAGTTACCTAATGATTGCTAAATACTTTAAAAGCTTTTTTAAGAATTAGTCACTTCAAAAATCATCATACCAGTGTAAAGTAAAAATTAAATAAACATAATTAAGAATAAATTTACTATAAATATAGGTATTTTCTAATCTGATATGATCTATTAAAATAATTTTTAATTTTATTTTATAACGTTAAGTTTAAATATAAAATTTATTAATAAAAATTATTAATAAATATAATTATAATTATTACATTATAGATAAGTTTAAAATTAGTGGTTAGTAGAATTATACCCTAGTCAAATTTTACATTATTCATAGCATCTACTTATTATATATCTCTCATATCAATATCAGAAGAACCTATTGATTCTTGTGAAGTGGTATCAGAATCTCCTTTTAATATATTTAATTTTATTTAATTTCATATTTTTATAGTTATTATAATTAATTTAGTAAAATAAATGCTTTTTTTACCCATTTTTTGAGCTTCAAAAATACTTTGATCATACACAGACATACCAGGCTTATCTCTTTTCTAATTAAAAAAGATAAATTAATTTAATAAATTTATTATATTTAGTTTATTTAATATAATAAATATCAACCTAATTTTTATAATTACAGATTTTTATTTTTAAAAGCCCTTATCATAATATGATTATTCATATTCTCCTAATTGCTATAAAACTTATTTAACAAGATCTAAATAATTATTGGAATTTATAAATTTTTCCCAATCTTCTTTTTCTTCTTCATCTTCTTCTAAAAATACTTGCTAATCAACATCTTATTTATTTAGCTCGAAATCACCTGGCATTTCATCTTCACTGGAGAAATTTCTTAAAAATTTTTTTTTTAGTACATATTAATTTATTTTTATTAAAAATTATTTTAAATTTAAATATGAAAAAATGATTTATTACTATTCTTCTACCATTTATATAGCTTCCAAATCCCTTTTTAAAAAATAAAATTTTTTTAAAAAAATAATTTAATTTATAATATACTATTTTTTACGAAATTATCATTTTAGAGTCTTCATTTTTTTCATCATCAAAATTGAACTTTTTATCTCTTCTGATTGCTAAAGTTTCTGGTATTTAAAGCTTGTTTTTATTATACTTATCTCCATTCTTTATTAAAAATAATAATATAAATAACATAAGATTATTCACACAGTATGAATTCAGATGCAATAGAATAATTATTATAAATATGTATTTTAAAATAAAACAAAATTATTAAAATAATTGATATTATTAAAAAACAATTTTTTAAAAATTTTGTAAATTAATCTAAGATTAATAAATATTTTTTTTTTTACATTATGAGCTAAAGTTTTCATTAAAGATTATTTATTATTTTACTTATCTTGTCCCTTTACCATTTCGCCGATTCCTCCTAGTGCTTTTTTTCCCACCATTTTTGTCAAAACCATAAGTGTCTTAATTTTAGTTTTAACTTCATAAATAGACTTTTTTTTATTTTTTTAACTTTTTTATGTAAAAGCTGTCCCCATCGTTAAAAGTTTTTATAATACAGATTAAGAATTATTTATTGATTAAGACATTTTAGATACTTATTTATTTAAATTTTGCTTGTTTTTATTGTCTGTTAATTCGGCCGTTTACTTTCTTTGGAAGGGACTTAGTGGCGTGTTTGCTTTCAGTAAATATTTATCTTGTTTTTATTACATGTATTTTTGGACCTGGTCGAATCCGAGATTTTATTTTTTTATTTAATCTATTATGTCTGTAAATTTTTCCACTTCTTTTTCTATGCCTAAAGAATTATCTATTTGATCTATCTTTAACTATTGTTTAATAAGCGATTCGTTTTTATTGTTAAGAGATTCTTAAAAAATTAGGTTGTTTGCAGTTAATTTGTCCAGTATCTGTGATAATGCCCTTTTTTCGTCATATGTTAATTCATTAATTTTATATTTTAGTTCATCACTTAATTAGATATTATAGCTTTCATTTGCATCTTCAAGGCTTAGTATTTTCTAATTCTCATCTATTTTATATTAATAATTATTATTATTATTGTTATTTTTAGGATAATCTAGAAAATTAAATCCATTATTATCATTTATATTTAAATTTTAAGGCAGTTCTTATTTATCTTGATTTTAATTAAATTCATCAGCCATACCCATATCGGATTATAACGCATTTAATTCTTTTTCAAAATATAAATTCTCTTAATCCTTTGAGTAAAATTAGTCTACTATCGTAAATTAATTCATTTCTAAAATAAACATTTTTAAATCTTATTTTAAACCTTTATGATCAACTTCTAAATGTTCTTTAGTTATCCTTATATGGACATCTATCACTGTGCAATAAGATTCATATAAATGTTAGCAACTCTATAAATAATATAAATATTAAAAGAGTCCAATTTTCATAAACCTAAATATATAAATAATATATAAAATGTTTTTACTTTAAACAAATAAAATATAAGTTTTTTAGCAAATAAAAGTTTATCATTATAAATTTCTTATGCATTTATCTCTATAAATTTGTGCTTTTGGTGAATAAGTTCTGCTAATAGCTCTTATAATTCTGTAAATTTTTATATAAAAAAATTTGTTAAATATGAAAATTAAATAAATAAATTTAGTATTTTAAATAACACATTCATTTATTTAACTAATATAAATTATTGTTATATATTTTACTTTAAGGGATAACCATTGTAAATATATGATTTGTATTAGGCTGTATTTAATTCGCTTCGTAGTTTTCTAAAAATTCTAATAATTATGGAAATAATGCTTTAATATTAGCTTATTTTAAAATTTCGGTGTCAATATCTTCTATATTAGCATATTATTTTAAGGTATCTATAAGACCCTCAGAAATATCTTAAATCCATCTAAATAAGAAAAAATTTTTAAAATGATTAGTTAATTTAAAAATATATTAATATATATATTTTTGTTATTTTATATTACCCGTCTTGACTTACGATCATGTATTAGTAGCTATTTTATATTTTCAAAATTGTTCCTGAAAAGCATAGCTAATTTGTTATGTGAAAAAAGTAGTCCACATAAATTTTGCAAGGAAAGATAAAATTATCTTTTGTTCTAAAATTACAAAAAATGAATAAATATTTTTTAGTAGAACATAAAATACAAAAATATCAATATTAAATTAATACAATTTCAATATAAATATATAAATAAATATTTATTTATATTTATATTTTTTTCTTTTCTTCTCATAAATTACCTAGAAACCAAAACCCTATATTTTCTAAGAATATGAGAATTTCCTTCCCTTATAAGTCTTCCAACCATACTGTCATGATAATAAGCCAAACATTCAGGCAAAGTAAAATTAATGTTTTTTAATTATTAGAACTCATTTTTTTCATAGCCAAAAAATCCGGGACTGTTACTTGAGTACCCAATTACACTACAAGTGTACTCTTTGTAATTCATTAATAAAGATGTTACATTTCCCTTTAGAATGGAAATTGAGTGCACTAATAATTCGTCTTCTTTTGAGTCTTTTAAAATAAGGTCTTATAATTTTCGGTCGACTGCTTGAACTGAGACCAAGTCGTTGAAAATTATCAGTTTTATTAGCTAAAGGATTTTATAGTAGTGGATCTATTAATTAAATTTATAATTATTATATAATTTGATTTGTAATTTTTATGTATTTATTTTATAATTTTATTTATAATTTATAAGTTTGTTTAATTTAATTTATTTTATAATTTCGATTTTATTTATTTTAAAATTTAATTTCATTTAACTTATTTTATGATTTCATTTTACTTATTTTATAGTTTCATTTCATTTAATTTATAAAAATTAATTTATATTTAAAATGCAAAAAGTAAGTTGTTTTTAACATAAAATAAATTTTTACATTTTCTCCTCCTTTTTATAAGTTTTTGTATATTTATTTTTCTATTTTTCTGGAAGCCTTAACTAAATAGATAAGATCTTATTAGAATTCAGTATATGATATATAACCATTTGTTAATTTATAATAGATGTCTTATTTTTTGGATAAAACCTAAATTAACTATTATTTTAAATCTTCTAAGGCAAATTCATTAATAACTAATGAACCAAACCTTTTTAAAATAAAAATTATTAAATTTAAGCCATAAAATATTCAAGTTTAATAAATAATTTAAATAAAGATATTTACATTCTTATAAGAATTGCATTATTGATATCAGTGATTTTATTAGAATATTCTAGAGATTTGTCGTGTTAACAAATAATATTTTCTATGTATTGAGAAAAGTATGTTTCTACAATTAAAAGATAAAAATTTATTTTATTTTCATCTATATTTCTTCTATAAGCTGTAACCTATTCCTTGATTAGATAAATACATTTTACGTAATTTTTAATGCCTATAAAATAATTTATTTAAATAAATCAATAAAAATAAAAATATCCTATTTACATTAATTTTTTATAAATACAATATAAAATTAAATAATCTATTTTTAAATATTAATTTTTTATTTACCTTCAATTTCAAAACTCCAGAAATAGAAAAATGCATATAAATAATATAGTGAATTTACTCTCATATTTTATATATGTCCCAATAATTTTAAAAATTGATACTCAATAAAATCTTCGAGCCACAACTGTAATTTTTATTTATTTTTCCATAAAGAAGGTAAATAAATTCCGTCTCTGATAATTGCTTTTCCGGTACTATTGTGTTTTGTTAACTCTTTCCAACCTTTAGAATTTTTGGCACCTTCTCTACATGGACATAAAATATCCTCACAATTTTCTTGATGGATTTACATTACTCCCATAAATTTTATCCAATTTTCCTATAAATATATACAAATAATGTAAATTATATTATTAATATATATTTTTAATAAAATTTCAATTTATATACAGTGCTTTTTGCGGATTACTCATGTATATGGCAAATCTATTAAAAATAAAAACATGTTTTATTAATATCTTAGTATAAATCTGCAACGTATAGACTTTCTTTATACTTTTTTCTACAATATACAAAACCTAAACCATAAAAACAAGAACTTAAAATAAGAAAATTAAATACAAAATTTCCATCATATATTTAATAATCATATTCTCTAATTGCAAGCATAATAGTTCCAATAAGAAACATACAAATCGATCCAACTAAAGATTTATAATTAAAATTATTATTATATTTAAAAATTAATATTAAAATAATATATACTATAAGTATTTGAAATTTGTTATCCAACTATTGTGAAGTCCTGTAAAAATTCTAGCAAATAGTACAATCCAATTATAATTCCAATTACAAAATGAAAGGTCTAACATATATACAATTTAAAAAAAAAATATTAAAAATAATAAATATTTTTATTTAATTTACATGTTCAACAAGTTAAGGATATGAAAATACATGTAAAATAACAATTAATATATATTAAACTATATTTTTTTAATTGTATTTGGGCTTAAGCAAATTTTTTTTTAAAAAATCGATGTCTGTATAAATTATCATTTAAAATAAGGTCAAAAAAACAGTAGTGGCAAGTGATATAATAGCTAAACTTAAATATACAGCATAAAAAATGTCATTAAATAAAAGGTTCCTTGAACATCTTCTTGCTGCTTCCTCTGATGTATCTGAGTCAATAAATAAGTCGTTACAAAAAAAAGCACCAAAAATTACATCTAATTTTATGTTTATAAAAATCCACTTAAAAAATTCACAGTAATATTATAAAAAAGCTATTTTTTATTCTTATAATACATAATTATTATCTGTAATTCTTGAGGATAAATCTTTTAGTCTAAAATAAATTATTATATTATTTAGATTTTTTGGTCAATTAAAATTGTTTATTAAAATTATTTTAATGAATTTATATTTATACTTATTTTTATTTAAATTAAAATTATTTTTTTATTTTTTTACATGTAAATGTAATAAATAGCAACAAAATCCAGTATTAAAAGTATTAATAAAGTAATTAATCCTAAGTATTTAACATCGACAGTACCAAAAATAGGTGTAATAAGTGTGTAAGTTGTTATTTGCTAAAAAGTTTTAAACATAATGTCAATTTTTGAAAATTAATAGCTGATAAAAACTAGGCCTAATAGTTAGAAATAATAAAAAACAATCATAATTCTGTAAACTAAAGGTTATTTGGCTTAAATTTTATCTCTTTGATATATGAATAAAAATATGTTGGAAAGTTCATTAATTATATTATTTTCTTTAATAATTTTTAATTTTTTCATTTTTAGTGTAGGTATTGTTTATATTTTTTAAAAAAATTATTGTCTTTTAATTATTATAATTATTATTATTATAGTATTTTTGTTTTTTAAAAAGTTGTATTCTATATATTCAATTTTTTTTATAGTTAATCAACTTTATTTTATTATATAAATTTTAATAATCTTTAAATTATAACTTTCTAAATTCTGTTTTAATAAAAATTAAATTATTATAAATGAAAAATATATGATAATTAAATAATAATATAAAAAATCATTTATTTTGTCTGATTATTAATTAAAACTATTTATTAAAAATGTTTAATAATTTTAAATATTCATATGAAAATCATTTATTATTTATTTATATTCATTTTTATGATTATTTATTATTTACTATTTATTTCTTATGTTTCGAAGTACTATACCTTATCTATTATAGTAAAAAGAAAATAACCTAAAAATTATTAATCTAAAAAAAAAAAAAACAATAAAAAAAAATATTAAAAAAAAAAATAAAAAATTATTAGATTTAATAAAAGTATTGAAAATAGTTTCACATTTAAGATCTTATTTAATTTATTCACCAATATATGATGTAAAAAAAGTAACTGGAAATAAAAAATAAGTTTCTCCAATTTAAAAATAGTCTCGAAAAAAAAGTAGAGAGTTAAAAGGAAAAGCCTGCCAAATAATAAAATAGCGAAATTTTAGTATTATAAATTTATAAATATAATTATTATAATTAATTAATTAGGTATTTTTTTTTATTAAAGAGTTAGTAAAGATATGAAACAAATGCATTAATAATACATAGCTACGATAATAGCAAATAAAAAGGGGCAAAACCTAAGTGCTCTAAATGTAAGGAGTTTTTTAATAATAATGATTTAAAGCTTGGAATTTAAAGTAAATATAATTTTAAATAAAAATATTGATTATAATATTCTATATTTTTTACCTATTATCACGATCACTATACCAAATTATCAATATTATTATAATTTTTCTTATTTATAAAAAATTTTATTTCTTTAGCTACTCATTTTAATATTATAAAATGGTTTCACTTAAAATGTTTTAGCTAGTTCTCGAAATATATAAATTATGATGTGGATTAAGTTAATGGAATTAACGCTTTGAATAGATATGATTATTTAATAGTTAAATAACATTTATAAAACATACAATAAAGTAAAAAAATAAGTATTTATAAAAATTAAGAGCTAAATGATTTTGCTGGATTTTCATAAGGTTAAATACTTATTTATAAAATTTATAAAAATTTAAACACCATTTAGTTTTGAAAATTAAAATTATATTAAAATAGGAGAATTGTCAGAATATTAAAATCCAAGAAAAATGAGAAAAATTAATAAAAAGATGGTGAAAATTATTAAGAAAAAGAAATAGCTGAAAATGAGAGTAAAAATAAGAGTTTAGCTGAGCAGATAAAAGAAATGAAAAAGTAGATTGATGAACAAGAAAATTGTAGAAAAAATTATTATTATTTAAAAATACCTAGCAATGAATTCCCTAAATCTTTTAAGCCAGATAAAACTTCTTTTTTTCTTTTTTCCTGAACTTCCTTGACTTTTTTCTCAAGTCTAAATATTTATATTTACAATTATTTATCAGATGGATTCATTTTCAAAACAGATTTCAAATCTATCAATTAAAATTTAAATGATTAAATTATATAGAAATTAAATAAATAAGTAAATAAATATATGTATTTATATTATATAGGTCGAAAATTGTGAAATTTATTTTCAATTATATTTTTTATTTATATTTAATTAGATTTCCATTAATTTTATTATATATTACAAATAAAAATTATGATAAATTAGTTATATATAATTAAATTTAATCTAAAAATCTAATTAATTATAATATAGAAATATAATTAAAAAATTTATTTAATAATTTCGACCTATATAATATAAATTGTTTATATAAATAATAGTATATATAAATAAATGTATATGTATATACCTTCTAATGCTTCTTCTTCTCTTTCACTTTTTTCATATGCAATGGCTCTATTAAGGTATGGTTTTCTGTACTCAGTGTCGAGTGAAATACTTTTAGAGCAGTGCGAAATTGCTTCTTCCCACAATTCTAATTTTATGTTACAAATTCCCAAATTTGAGTATAAAACGCTTAGAGTTTTTTTTTCTTCTTCGGGGCAAAAATCAATTGCGTCTTCATATTCTTCGATTGCTTGTTTCCAATGTCCTTGTTTGAAATATTGGGCACCTTCATCTTTTTTTTTTAAAGCTTCTTCTAAATTCTTAATTTTTATTTAAAAATTAATTATTTATATTAATTTTTTTTTTTTTGATTTAATAATTTAATAAATTAATTTTTTTTCACCTTTTCTATGTTATTGTCATTTTCGACTTGTACTTCTTCTTTTTCGTTTTTTTCTTCCTCATCTGCACTTGATTAAGAATTATTATTTTATTAGTTTTCTGAGCTTTCGTTTTAGCTTACTTTTTTATCTAAATTTTAATTTTCCAAATTTTTTTATTATTATTCATTGCTATTTTATTTTTATTCTTCTGAATCTCCATCATGATTCAATTATAAGCTGTCTTTAAATTGTTCACTTATATTCTGTTTAAATTTATTTAAAATATTTAATATTTTATTTTTTAAATTGTACAAACATTGATAAAAAATATATAAAATATTTATCTAACATATTTTCAAAAATAAGTTTAAAAATAATTTAAAATGTTACTTTTCCCAATTAATCATCTTAGCTACCTCCTTAATTTAAATGTTACAATTTATCTTTTATTAATTTTTACTAGTTTTAAATTTCCTCTTCTTCTTTTTCATTTTCTTTTTTATTTTATTCTTATCCAATTTTTTAAAATTATTAATAGTCTCTAGGAATTTCTTAGTCACACTTAGTACAATTACTAGAATCTATTTCATTTATTTAGTAACAACCTGGACATTTCCACTGTAAATTTTCATTTCCTTCTTAATTTTCACTCATTTTATATTGTATATTGTATATGGTATATATTTTATATTTAATTATTTTTTTACTATTTTTGATAATTTTATTTATGAATTTTTTTTTTAATTGGTAAAAAAAATTAAATAAATACAATTAAATTGATGAAAAGAGGTATAAAGGTAAAAAATACTATAAATTGGATCTAGTAACTCTAATATATTTTTGTTAAAATTTATTGGTAATTATATTTTTATATATATATCATAGTAAAATTTAATATAAATAAAAAAATTATTAAAATCTATTTTTTAAATATAATAAATCATTATATATATTTATAGCAATTAAAATTAACTCAAGTTTTAAAAAGTTAAATATAAAGTGTATATACCGAAAAAATTAGGCATATCTGGGCTTCAGTATTCTCTTAAAGAGCAGAAAAATTATAATTAGCTATTTTTACAATTTTTTAAATGTTTATAAGCGACACTATTAGGAATTTTGAATTTTTCCGAGTATTTAGGATAACCTAAATAACTAGGAACATATCCTTAATCTTAAAATAAACTGCTTTCTCCTATACTGTCCTACAAATTATAGGATTTACTTACATTAAAAGCCGAAAATTCTTTTCTATCAACTTTTCCATAGCCATACCAATTTTTTTCCAGAGTTTAAGTGCTTAAAGAGCCGTTGAATTTTAGTCTTTATTTAGATTTATTTTAATTTTTATTATTATTTTTATTTAAATTATTTTTAATTTGCTCCTTTTCGAGATTCTTGTTATTTTCTTTTTCTTATTATATTTATTTTTTTTAAACTTAATTTTCTTTTTAGTCTTAAAATTCTATTCTTTTGGAATTGTTGTAACTTCTTAAATTTGCTATGAAATTTACCGTGTTTGCCGCTGGCGAGTATCGAGGAGCACGACTCATTATTTGAGAAATATTATTGTAATTTCCTTTATAATTAACGTCTGATTTACAATTTTTTTGCTTAAAATCTGGAATTTCTTCAGTATAAACATTAGGAGCTCTATTCGGGATTTTTTCCAATTTTTTCTAATAAATAATTATTAAAAAACTAAATAAGTTTTTTATATACAATATTGCAAAATAAATTTTTTAATGAAATATAAGTAAAATATCTGTTTTAAATTTCTTATATATAAATAAAATAATATATAATTATAAAAAAAGAACTTTTATTATATAAATTTATTTTTTATTAGATATATAAAATAACTTTTAATATACTATTATTATTTATTATTATTTTTACTTTTATTTCTTCATGATCTATTTCTTTTCTCAACTCTTTTACTAGGTTAATAGTGGCTGAAGCTAATGTATTTTTTTCATTTAAAAAATGTCTTATATCATTAACATTGGTTACTGATAATTGTGGCTTAGTTCTATTTTTATGATTATTTTTTATGCTATCTGATTTATTTGATTAATTATCATATGAGTTTTAGTTTGATTGATTTAAATTAGGATTTATTTTTGGCAATTTTAATTTCGACTTTTAAGTATCACTTTGTGTGTTTTTTAAGCCTTCTTATTGAGATTTTAGACCCATATTATTTTAATAAATTTTATTATTTTTATTATAATTTTTTTTTAAATTAGTATAGTGATATTAATCAAGTAAGAGAATAAATATATTTTAGAAGTAGTTTGTATTGTGCTATTTAATATTTTTAATTTACTACTATTATAATTATTATAATTGTTTTATTATATTAATATATTTAAATAGCCCACTAATCAGTATAATAATATAATCAAATATTTTTCAAAAAAATTAAATTTTTTAAATAAAAGAAATAGAAATGAATTGTATTTAAAATAAAATATGAAATTTGAAGAACAAAAAAATTTTAATACTAAATTCGAATTAAATGAAAGAATAATAGTTTTAAATTTTATATATTTATATATAGTGTCAATAAATAAATATTTTTGAATATTTTATTTTATTAATAGTAATGAAATATTTAATGAATTTGATTTTTATGTATGAATTGGTATAGTTGTTTAATAAATGAAGAAAGCCATTAATTATTATCAATTAATTTAATTTTTTTACTTACTTACTAAGTTTTTTACTTAGATAATAAATTAAAATACCTATATTATAAAAAAGAAAAAAAAAGCATTAATAAAAATCAAAAGGAAAAAGAGGCTAATAAAATTTAATTAGTATATTTGTAAGAAAATCAAATAAAAAAATCAAAAATCTAAGTAAAAAAATTAGAAAATTTAAAATGATTTTACCTCACAACAACAGAGAATTAGCCAGACAATATTTCGAGAAATTACCCTCTGGGGACATTAACAATAAATTTTACGAAGGGCAGAAATACGAGTCTCCCAAGAGCATGTGGGGCAAATTCGTGAATAGTTTTAATATTAGAGAAAAATTGACCACTTTGCAGAAATTCTACCCTTATTAAAAAGTCGTCAGACAAACAATCGTAGAATTAAACAGCGACAATTAAAAATATTTAACAAATTCTTTACTTTTTACAGCTGCTTCTTGGACTGTTATTTTTAACTTGGCCAGAAGAGGCTACGTCGCTCCCTTATTGTCTTAATACGGCTCATTTTTCAACACTCACAGATTATACAGGTAATATTTATACACTTTGGTCGGGCCTTTACTTTATTCGCACTTCGCTTTGAGAAAAAAATATTATACTCATGTCGAACATTTGTGGATTGTCCACGCTAACAGACTTAATAATAAGTAATTAGAAGATCCTCTTTACACTTATTATCCTGAAGATTATAATGCTCCTAGAAGAAAAGTTTTCGTTAACACTATTTTCAATGAATTCGGACCTGGTAAATAATACGAAGAAGAAGTTGAAGAAGACGAAGAAGAAGAATAATAGGAAGATGAAGAATGAACCTAAATAAAATAAAAAAAATATTAATAAATTAAGATTTAAATTAAAAATTAACTATTATGAATTAATTAGAAATTATAATAAATAAAATAATAACCAAAAAATTTAATGAAATATCAGTAAATAGCAGCAACCCGTTTTAGTTAAAAAGAAAGATAGAAATAAAATATTGCATAGATAAATTTATATGATATAAATGAGAAACATGATTTAAAATCTATTTAATGCATTTGTAATACTAAATATTTAAATAGAAATATTCTTATAATTGCAATCGTATTTTTACTTTCTTTTTAACGTATATTTTAAAGATATATATATAATTATTAGAATTAGAAATGAGAAATCCACAAATATACTATGTATTGTATTTATAATTATAAATAAAATTACAATAAACAATCTAATATTTACTCTATTCAAAATGCATTAATAATAAATAAAAAATGTTTATTTTATTTTATATTTCGGCCATATATATTCTCAATTAGCATTTTAATACTTTTAGAAATAAAAATATTATAAATATTCTAAAAATCAAATTTTATATATAAATACTAATAATTAGCATTTAGAATTTCAGCAAGTAAAATTTTTTTTTATAATCGTAATTATTATTACTATATAGTAAATAGAACAAATAATTAAATCAAATAAATTCATAAAACTAAATAAATATTCACTTTTAAATATAAGAAAATTATATCAAAATTATTTCCAAAATTTTCATTACTATATTTTAATTTTAATAAAAATTATTAAATTAAATATAAAATATTGGTTCATCGATTTCCTAAGTTTATAAATTTTATTCTTCTACAAAAAATTCCTATTTTTCATCATATATTTTAAATATTTTATTACTAAAATTAAACTCAACATAAATTTCATCTTATCCATCCTACAACAACTATTATAATGTCTTTTCTTTATTAAAGCATTCAAATTTACTATCTAAAATTTTATTTATTGTAGTATAATTAATATTACATAAATCCTCATCTCTTTTTTTAAAATCTCCTATCCCTAAATAAATATCTATATTGTTCCCTTATAATAATATATTATGCTTCTCAAATTTTATTTTTATTTTGTAGGTTTTATCTTTATTAAGCACATTTGTATAAATTTATTTTTCATTATTATTTTTTCCTTCAAATGTTATTTAATTTTAGTCCTGGGAAATTTTTATCAAATCTTAGGTATTTTAAAAATTGGATTTGTGAAATTTTAAAATTTATTGTGTTTTTGGTAAAAAAAGATTTTCAATATTGATTTGGTTTTTCTGAATTAAATTCTACTTATCTTTTTCAAGATTGGCCGTCATTTTTTCTAATTTTGCGTTAATTTCTTATATTTTATTTTCCTCTATAAATTTTTTTTTCTTATCTTATTATATTTTGAATAGTTCATCAATTCCAGATTGGTTTGAATAGTAACTTTAAAGGGATTTTTTAATTTCTTTTAAGTCGAAAATTTCTTGTAAATTATTTTCGTTTAAAAATTACATTTCCTTTTCAAAAATATCGTTTAATTTCTGGATACAATTTTTTTTTTTTGTTAATATGGCTGTTTTAATTTCTGATAGCTTGCTTTCAAAGTATTTTTCAACTTCATTTATCATTTATTATTTCAATTTTTAAAAATGTTCTTTTTAGTTTGATTTTTTCTACCATTTTTCGATAATTTCTTAAGTCTATTCAGAAGATCCAAGGGGCCAATTGTTAATACTTTAATTTTCTTATAAATTTAATATTTATTTTATGTATAATTTAGTATTATTCGGATTGTTATCTTGAAATAGACAATTAGGACAGAGTAAAATGTTTTGTTTATCGTCGATCCAATTCAAGTACTAAAATTCTTCTTTATTGTGCCTAGGTTTTTAACAAAATTGTCTACCATCGTTGTCGTTATCTTTAGTTTTATTATCCATTTTTTTTTTAGATTAATTAATTTATTTTTAATAATAAATTTCGAGATTAATAATTTAATATTAATTTATTATAAAAACAGGGATTATTATTTGATTGTAAAAAGATTTTGATATATAATATTTTATTTATGTATAGTTAGATTTTTATATCTAAATATTATATATGATAATTATTCAAAATAAATGGATTTTAATAAATATTAAAAAATTTTGATTATTTAATTTTTAAAAATTCATAGAATTTTAAAATAATTTAGAAATTTAATTTAATAAGTTTTTCATGAGTAGTGTAATATTCGCCTAAAATTACATAAATTGGTATGCAAACTTATTTTTAATCAAAATAATGTTATTAAAAAGAATTAAAAAAGCAAAAAATTTTAATTAAATCATGATTAATATTATTATTTAACAAAACAAGTATCTATTAGATCATTAAAAAATCAAATAAAAATTTATAATTAAAATAAAAGAGATAAACAATTAAAAAAAATAAAAAAAATTTCCCAAGACCTATATAAACCCTTTATAAAAAACTAAAATACAACAATAAAAATGTAAAAAAAAATAGTTTAAAATTTAGCCAGAAACCAATAATTCGTAAAAACTTTTTCCCAAGTAAAAAAATCCAACAGCAAAAATTTAATTTCCGAATAAATTTAGAAATTCAATTTTTGTTACGTAAAACACAATAAACCTTTCAACGAGTCCGAATACAATTATGTTACCGAAATTACTCCCAGAATGGAAAATCCCAAAGTCGAAACTTTTAGAGTCTACGATTTGAAAGGAAAAGTTGTCGCCCCCAAATACGAAAAAGTAGTTGACGACAAAACTTTAAATAAAATTTACGAGACTATGATTAGAGTTGAAGAAATGGTAAAAAATTTAAAAAAAAATTAAATTAAATATTAAATTTTAAAAATTTATTTTCTTTTAAAAATTATTGTATTTAAATAAAAAAAAAAATATTTAGTATACTTATTTATGAAATATATTTAGATGTATGTTTTAACATTATTTTAGTGTTTTTTTAAGATATATTTTTATTTTCTAAATTTAGGATTTTTATAGTGTTTTTCGACAGGAATCAAAATTAAAAATTTAAAATATTTTATTAAAAAATAAATTTATTAAAAAATATATTTTTGGATATTATATTAAATTTAACATAGTTTAAATTATATATTTATTAATTTTTTATAACTTTTTATTAAAAAATTTATATAAATAGGATACCATTTTAAACATGAGTCAAAGACAAGGAAAAATCAGTTTTTATATGCCCAGTTTCGGAGAATTAGCCTCTACTATTGGTAATTTAATTAATTTTAAATTAAATTTAAATATTAAAGTTATTTAATGAATTAAAACTAAGTTGGATAAAAAGATAAATTAATTTTATTATTATTTTAATATATTTTAATTATTATTTAAATATATTTTTAATTATTATAGGTTCTTCAGCTGCTTTAAAAGATGATGATTTGTAATTTTCTTAATATAGAGAATAAGGAGCCTTAATTTGGAGAGGATACACAATTGAAGAAATGATCAATTAATGTATGGGAAATGGAAAAGATGAATAAAAAGGAAGATAAATGCCTGTTCACTACGGTTCTAGAAAATTATCATGGATGACAGTTTCTTCTCCTTTAAGTAAATAATCTTATTATATATATATAGAATAAAATATTTTATATCTAGTATATATTCGTATATTTAAGGAACAATAAATTAATTATTATATTTGATTTAAATAAATATTAAAATTTCAATTAAAATAAAATCTTAAAAATTTTTGAATATTAGTGTTTTTTAAAAATAAATTATAATTAATATTTTTATTTTTTAGCTACTTAAGTACCTTAAGCCTCTGGAGCTGGATATGCTTACAGATAATAAGGATTAGACAGAGTTGCCGTCGCTTGGTGTGGAGAAGTAATTTAAAAAAAAATAAAATATTTTTTTATTTAAAAAGCTTTACAAATATTTAATATTTAATTAATTATAAAAAGTGATATATTAAAATAAACACTAAATTTAACTTTTTTTTTTTTATAAGGGAGCCGCTTCCGAAGGAGATTTCCACAGTGCCTTAAATTTCGCTGCCACTTTAGAATCTTAGACCTTATTCTTACTTAGAAACAATAAATACGCTATTTCCACTCCTGATACCGATTAATTCAGAGGAGACGCTATTGCAGGAAAAGCCGTTGGATACGGAATTTAAACTTATAGAGTTGATGGAAATGATGTTTTAGCTGTTATTGCCACAGTTAAAGCCGCTAGAGAATATATTATTAAAAATAAAAAACCTGCTTTTGTCGAATTGATGACCTATAGAGTAAATTTTTTTATTATTATTATTTGTTTATTGAATTAATTAAACTTTTTATTTAAAAATTATTTTTTAAAGTTATTTATTTTAGTTTATTTATTTATATTATATTTTATTATTTAATTGTAAAGATTTCCGATCACTCTACTTCTGATCACTCTGTTTTATACAGACACGAAGAAGAATTAGAATCTTGGAGAGTTCACAATAACCCTATTAACAGATTGGGATTATATTTATAATAATCAGGAAGAAGAAATATAAATAAAGAAGAAGATGACAAAATTAGAAAAGATGTTAAAAATGAAGTTATTAGGTAAGAATATAATTAATATGATTAATTTAAATAAGTTATATTAATATAAAAACTGTAAACTTTTTATTTAATTTTTATTAATTATCTCTTTTTCATAAAGCACTTTGAAAAAAGCCTAATAAGAAAAATTATATCACTGGGATACTTTATTTGATGATGTTTATGACGAATTAACTCCTAATCTTAAAGAATAAAAAAAATAATTGAACGATCATTTAGAGAAATATGGAGATAAATATAAATTAGAAAAATTCTAACCTTACTGAAAAATCTAAAATAAAATTTGAAAAAAAAAACTTTTCATCTTCTTTTTTTTAAATAGTAACAAATTTTGAAAGTTTAATATTATTTGTATTTTTTATTATACATTTGAATTTGAAATTTAAATAATATTATTATATTAATTTATCTTATATAACCTATAATTTTGTATTATGATTTCTTAATTTTAGTAGAATTATTATATAAGCAATTTTTTTTAAAACTGTCGTTAAGTATAGGATTTTACATATAAATAATACATATAGTAATTAGAAACTCATTTAATAAATTAAATTTAAATATAAAAAATTTATTATTATAATTTTCTTTTATATCTTTATTATAATATATAAAATTCGATTAATTGATATACAATATTTTTTAATTTCATTGGGTATAATTACTTATGTCCTCTAAATTCTAATTATTTTATGAAAAAGTTTTAGAATTTTTCGTAGAATTATTTTATTTTTTTTAGAAAATATGAAGATTCTCCATAAATATTTATTTAAATTACATCTTTTTTATAAAAAAAAAATTAATTTTTAATAGTAAAATTTAAAAATATTTATAATTTTGTTAATTTTACGTTTTCATTTTATTAAATATTTAATATTTCATTTAGATCTTCTTTTTCTATTTATTACTATTCATAAAGTTATTTTAATTCTTCTATGACTTATCCCATTTTTTAAACTTCTATTTCTTTTATTTGATTTTTTTCTTATACTAAATTATTTTTTAAAATTAAATAAATATATTTTTTTTTTTTTTTTAAATTTTAAAATTTTTATAAATATATAATATCTTACAATCTTATATCATAGCCTCTTATTCTAAAATTATATTTTACTGATCATTAAAATTTTATATTTACAGTATTTCTTCTTAATTTGTATCACCTTAAGAACTATTTTCCAATTCACTTTACTATTATTTATTATTATTATATTATTCATTATATATTTCTTATTAATTTTTAGCTAACTATACATTATGTTCTTCATTTTCATATAATTATTATTATTCTTCTTCTTCATCTTCTTCATCTTCTTCATCTTAATATTATATTAATGAAAAGGTTATTTTAAAAAAAAAAATATTTAAAAAAAATATATATTTAAATTTATATATATATAATTTATTTACATTGATTTTAATCAGACTAATTTGTATCATTAAATTATTCCATTTCATCAGAATTTGTTTAATTGTTTTATATTTCATTTTAATTTTAGTTATTTTATGACTATTAATCTTCAGTATTTTATTCTTAGTTTCCTTATATACTTTTATTATTTTAGTCTTTTTTCTATTAATTTATCTAATTTTCTTAGTCACAACTTTAGTTTTCAAAAGAATTTTGGGTTTCAAATTACTTATTATTACTTTTTTATATTTATTTTTATTTATCGTTCTTCTGCAATTAGTTTTAATTTTTAGATAAATCCTAATTTTCAAATTGAGAATTCTCTGAGCTATTATCATATTATTCTTAATTAAATTCTAATTAATTTTAATTTTGATCTTAATTTTAATTGAAATTCATTTTTTATTCCATACCCTAGAGTTAATTATCCCTTTCTTATAGAAAATACTTCATTTTATCGATATTAATTTTTTTTAGACCCATATATTATTAATTATAGGTATTATTATTGTTAGAAAATTGATCCAAATTTTAATGACTTATTTATTTTTAAAAACTTTTGAAATTATGAAATTGTTTGCTTTAATATTAAACTTGATCTAAATTGTAATTTTAATGGTTTTTTAAATTATATATATAATTTTGTAACTCCTCTATATATTAATGCAAGAATTGGTTTTCTTAGTCATATTCTAAATTTTATTAAGTTAATTATTAAATGTCGCTTTATTCTTCAGACAATTCTTACCTTAAATTTTCTATTTCATTATTTAAAGATTCTATTTCTTATTCAAACTGTTATCTCATTTAAAAAAATTCACTTTAACTATTTTAAGAAATCTCCTAAATTTAACTATCATAATTCTATTTTTATTGATCCAATTCTTCTTCTAATTAATTTATCTTTTCAAAATAATTTATCAAAAATAATATTAAATATTATTTTTAAAATATAAATTTAATATTAATGTACTTATATTTGTTAAGCTGATACTTAATCTTAGTATTCATACACGGTTTTTTACAGTTATTGAATCGCATCGTCTTAACATATTTATATATCTTATTAATATTTTTTTTATAAATTTTTGTACTGTCTTTGTTCATTGTCTACCTGTTTAATTATTTTAATTATATGATAGATTATTATTTTAAATAATATATATATTATATAAAATATAAATTATAAATAAATTTATAAATATTTATTTACTTAAATATTCAGTTTATAAATTTGATTTTCAAGATCTTATATTTACAATTTTAATCTGAATTCATTTATGTTATTTTATGGTAGATCATTTTA
The DNA here is from genome assembly GCA_001447515.1 of Pseudocohnilembus persalinus. Lineage (NCBI taxonomy): Eukaryota > Ciliophora > Oligohymenophorea > Philasterida > Pseudocohnilembidae > Pseudocohnilembus > Pseudocohnilembus persalinus. The sequence continues at coordinate 52,888 of LDAU01000013.1, forward strand.
ATTTTATTAGTTGTATTAATAAAAATCTTATTTTTTTAACTAAGCTTTTGAGGGTGAACCATAAATATTTTAATCATTAATATTATTATTTTTGCTGTTTTTTTTAAAATTTGTACCTTTAATTGTTTACTCCTTTATAAATTAATATTGAGCATTATTTGGATTTACGATGTATTTAGGTGAATTGGCTCTTTATTTATATTTCTCGTTGAAAATTATCAGTTTTTGATCTAAATTTTATTTTAATTACTTCATGCTTTGTGAGTTTATATCTTCCTTTTATTACTAATTTTATATTTAATTTTAAATGTTTTATATTTTATGTGCAGCTTTATCGTCTTATTTTTTAGTGTTATTAATATTTTTATACGATTAAGTTAAATTCAATTTTTCTTATATCTATAATTGGGTTGGATTTGCTTTTTAAACTTATTTTTTTTATTGCTATATATTTGTTTCACTTCTTGTTGTGCTAAGGCCTGATGTTTAAAAAGATTTTGCCTAGTTGTTTTTTCCGTTTTCCTCTGAAATTTAAATTTTATTTTAATCTGCACTTGAAACATACATTTCTAAAAAATAGTAAAATAGTATAAAATTAAATTATCTAATTTTAAAATCAAGAGTTTCTTATTTTTTAATATTTACCTGTGTACGGAATGATTTATTTTTAATGATTTTCCTATTATTTATTTTTGTGTATTTAATTATCACATGTGTAACAAAATATATTATCCTACATACCTAAAGTTTTTTTACAAGTTTCGCATCTTATAGTAGCTGGTTTACTTTTACAATAGCTGCATTTGACAAAAACTTTATAAAAAAAATTTAATATTATATAAAAATATTAATAAAGTAGTTTTAAACATCATTATAAAAAAAAAAAAAATACAATTATTTATTCATTTTAAAATTATTTAAATTATGAAATAAATAATTTTATAATATATACAATTTTATGGGGATTTTTGTGAATTATTATTTTAGGGTGATGAATTTTTGTTTAAATTTTTATTAGATGGTTAGATATTGTTCATTGAAAAATTTAAATCAGTATTATTTTTTATTTTATTTTTGTTTTTAATTCTTATTTAATTATATTTATAATAATTTGTAAAAATTTCTAAATAATTTGATAATAGGTTTAAATTTTATAATATTTATAAAATAATCATAGAAATTAAACAATTTTTAAGTAGTATTTTAAATTATTTTTTATTCAAAAAATTATTTAGATTAATAATAAAATTTAGTAAAATTTAAATATTTACAAACTATAAATTTATAAATAAGATAGTAAAACTTATAGATAAAATTTTAAGACATATTAAATTAAAATTAAATTTTTATAATCACTATAATTTATATATAAATATAAAAATAAATCAAAATTTTATAATTCATTTTTTTCTTATTTGCTTTTTCAATATGAAAATTGGTTATTTATTTTATATTTGCTAAAGAAGTTTTTTTTTTCTATAATTAAATTACTATTATTATATTTATTTCCTTGTTAATAAAACTTTTTTTTCTTTGTTTTACTAAAATAGATTTTAATTATCGTCATCAATAATATTATTATACCCATCACCACAGTTATTTGAATTATTATTTTATCTCTATTATTAATCATTTTTTTTATTTTAAAAATTATCACTATTAGATTTATTGGGAGATGAGTGAAGAAAATCTTTTAACATCATGTACTAGGTAAAAGAATCCTTAAATCTGTCAGTTACTTAATCGTAATCTTTGTATTATTAATTATAATTACATTTTTCGTCTTATTCTTTTAATTTCTAACAATAATTTAAAACCATTTATTTTTTTTACATATATGGTATTTATTATTACTATTATTAAGACAAATAATTATCAAATTTATATGCCTTTTAATTATCATTAATTTATCGAGAACTTGGTTTATAATTATTATTTTCCTCATTACTTGTTTATTAATATATATAATTACTAGAAAATTATTAGCTACTATAAGATTCTGAACTTTACTTTTAAAAAATTTCTTATTTTTAATCTTAATTTTAATTATTATTATAATAAGAATTTTCATTTTTGTCCTCTTAATTGGAACCATTTTAATCTGATGATATTTAAAGTTCACAGATTATCAAATTTTCACTACTGTTCTGGCTATTCATATCATTATTATGTTAAAAAATATTATTATTCTGCATTTGACTGTTGTTTTTATTTAAAATAATTGGAGATGAATTTAAAGAATCATATTTATTGATATTTTTGTTAAAATTATTATCCAAATTTCGATTATTTTGATTATTTGATTAATTTAATTTTGAACTATATTTTACATCGTTATTTTATTAATTATTTTAAATTATTACATTTTGGTGCTATTAATTTTGATTTTAATTTTAAGGTTTATTATTTTAGTTTTTACCTTGGCATTAATCTAATATTTATTACAAATCATTATCATTGTTTTGGCAAAACTACTCCAAATTTATCTAATATTTACTTAAACCTTGATTATAATTTTAATTATTTTAATTTATATTAAAGTTAGTATTATCACTTATATTATTATTATATTAGTTTTTTTCATAAATTTCTTGCTAATTATTTTTTTTAGCTGTATTATTATTTTCTGAATTTTATTTGCAGTTGCTTTAATTTTCATCAGATAAAAATGATGATTTTCTAAAAAATAAATTTTCATTCAAGTTTTCGTTATTAAATGAATCAAAAATATCATCTATTTTTTTGTAGTTCATATTTTACTATTATTAAAAGGTGTGAAAGCTATTTTACTATTGATTTTCATAATATGATATATTTCTATTATTATTATAATTCTCGTTTACTTTACAATTACTCTATCTTTAAATATTATTGACATTTTTGCTTCTGTTAAAAAATGACTCTAATATATTGAATGACTAGTTATTATAATTGGCATTAGATTTATTATCAAACAAATTAAATTCAAAATCAGAAGTACTACTGTCAGAAAGATATTTTTCATCATCATTAGTATCCTCTTCGAAAAATGTGTATTTACTTTTATTACTATTTTTACAATTATTTTTATTTATTTTAATATTATTTTATTAATTTTAAGAAAGATTAGTGTCTTGTTAATTATTTTTAAAATCAAAAAATACATTGAACTAGTTTTAAAAATTATTATTTTTTTTTTTTTAACTTTAATGTTTTTTTTAAGGGTTAAAAAAGTTTTCTATATTTTCAAAATTTCTTTAAGATTATTTTATATTCATTTCATTGTTTAAATCATCAAAGATATCCTCAAAATCAAGATTCGCGGTTTGAAAAATATTCTTTATTTTTTTCTAATTATACTATTTAATGTTTAAAAATAAATAAAAAGATAAAATCATAAAATTTATATTGTTTAAAAAAATAATTTACCTCCCATTAGTCATATTACTTTCTTTTTTAAGGATTGGATATTATTTTATAGGCTTCAGTAATTTAAGTAAATTTCATTTTTCCCTCCTCTCTTCCAATTTGGGTTTTATCCTATGTAAATTTAATTAAATATAATATAAGAGCGTAAATTAAATGAAATAAATAAAAAATACACAAATTTCAAGAATGTTCTAAAAATAAAAACAAGTATATAAAAAACAAATATAAATTTTCATTTTAATTAATTAAGGAAAAATAAATTATAAATATATAAAATATATTCGTATATAAAAAATCTTTAAGATTATATAAAATAAAAATTTTTTAACGTAAATTTCTTATTTTAAAATGTTTAGTATAAAAAAAAAAGTTTTAATTACTGGATGATATTTAATGGCAAGAAATTTATAGGCCTTTTTTATAGTATTTGGGGAGGCCCCTTCTGGCACCCCTAATATTTAATACAAATTCATTATTTTTTAGGTTTTAAACTTTTTTTTAATTTTTTTCCAAATTTTATAAGATATTTAATTTTTAGATAATTTTTATTTTTTGTTTTATTTTGAGCGAACTGTGTTTTGTTTTTATTTCGTTACTATGTTTTTTTTGTTTTGCTTTATTTTATTTATTATTTTATTTGTTAACAATGTTTATTATTTGTTTTTTATATGGTCGATTTATTAAATCAATACAAATTATATAGTATTAAATAGAGAATAAGTATTTATTTTAATGAAATTAATTAAATAAAAATACAAAAAATAACATTTAATTTGTATTCAAAGTTGTGCTTTGTGGCTTAAATTAAGTGTATTCTTATTTTATTTTAATTAATATGCTTAAAATTTTGAATTTTTTAATTAATAGTGGGTTTTTTAAAATTTTAAGAAATTTCTGGAATATTTCCTATTTTTTTAAATTATTTGATTAATTAAATTTTTAAAATATAAGAACAATTTTTCAAAAAGAATGTTCTAATTTTTATAATCATCAATTTTATTAATATAAATACAAAAGAAAAAAAAATTAATTATTTTAAATATATTTTTAAATATTAAAGGAGAAGTTTATTATTATTTTATTTATTAAGTTAAATGTACTTATGTTTGAATAAATTTTTAAAAATATATATTTGATAAAAAAAAAGATATTCTATTGTTGGATATTTTAAAAAAAGGATTAATTATATTTTATTAAAATATTACAAAAACAGGGATTTGTATGATATATATAATACTCAAAAAAAATATGGAAAAGAAATTAAAAATTTAATTAACAATAGTTATGTAATATATTAATTCTTTCATTCTTATTTTTTTACAAATAATCAATAAATATAAATAAACTAATTTTATAAGTTCAATATTAATAAAATGAATATAAATATAACGTATAAATAGACAAAGATGAAATTTAACAATTTATAAGTTGATTCTTGAATAAATTTAATAGTAATTAAAAATGTTACTATTTTTACTTTTATTTAAAATTTTTAAGCTTTTAATTTGTCAAATATAAAAGAAATTAATTTGTAAGGATACAAGAATTAAAATTTGTTTTAATATTTTTTTTATTAATTGATATTATTCCCTATAAAAAAAAATTGGGCGTGAATAAATATTCATTGTTTTTGCTTTAAAACAAAGTGCTATTATGCATTGCATACTAATAATGAATATAAAACAATAATTATTAATACAATAAAAAACTATTGTTAATATATAAATTATAAATTTATTATGACGAAAATTGAAAATTATATATAATATATTTAATATATTATAAATGAACTAAAATCCTATATTTTTATAAATAATTAAATTTATCAAACTAGGATAAGAATACACTATATTAATAATAATATACCTACATTGTAAATGTATCCTATGTTGTCATTTTCTTCTTCACTTTTACTTTTACTATTGGTATTAGTAGTTGTATTCTTTTTTTTTTAAGATTTATTATTTTTTTTCTATTTATCATAATAAAAAGCGCATTTGGAATTTTCAGGCCAGGCAGATTTATCGACATAGCTTTATTATTTATCATTATTTAATATTTATTTAATTAAAGTTGATAGATTCTATTTTTCTTAAGATAATGTCCAGTCATCATCTCTTAAAAAAAGTTAAAATCATTTAATAAAAATAAATTAATATATTTAAAAATTATATTATTTACTAAAAAATATTTTTATAAATAAGTCCATGAGCTGGACAAGATATAGTCCATGAAGATACATTCTTTTTTTTCTTCTATATTTCTTTAATCTTTTTATTAATTTTCTTATTATATTTTTGAATTTATTTTAATTCATTTTTATTACAATACTATAAATCGAAATTCTATGAAGAGTTTTATTGACATATAACTTCCAATATATACATTGTTTACCAACTATCATATCCAGAATTAATCAATAATATAGGTGTTTATATATAATTTATTAAATATTCAGCTAGCATGCACCTAAAATAAATACAAATAAACATTATATTTATAATTTGAATAAATAACATTTTTTAAAAAAATTCTTTATACTTAGCTAAAATTATATGATAAAATTTATATTATATTTTTTATTACCTATAAGGATTATCTTGATTATCATTTTGACAAGCTTAATTTATATAGTTTGACTCTTTATTACTGATCGCCAATAAATTTCTTAATTTATTAGAATATACTTTTTCACCATTTAAAACACTAGGATAGTCCAAGAAAAAACCAGAATCTGGTATTCCATAAACTTAAACATCTTAATTTTATTTTTTTAAATCATTTGCTATATAATCCACCCAGGTAAGAGCCGCTAGTCCCCCGGCTGAAGTCCCAGAAACAATTACTTTTTTAGCTAAATGTATGTTTAAATGTTCTTTGGCATAATTTAATACGGTTAATGTATTATTTTTTCCTCTCATCCAAATTTATTCACCATCACTCTAAATAATTAAATTAATTTAATTTAAATTAGTATGATTTAGTTGAATATATATAGTCTTTGGTAAAAATTATAAAAATTGATTGGATAATTAATATATTTTTATTCCAAAATAGAAATAAGCTGGGACATACCTATTATCAAATTAAAACTTTAATTATTAGCTCTAAAATTCAATTAAATTTTATATAAAAGTTAGTTCATTAATAATTTTATATAAAAAAATTTTCTATTTACTATTATACTGTTCAAATTTAAGATAAATTAACCTTAATTAACCTTATGGGTTAAGTATTAATAAGGTAAAAGTGCAAAAAAATTAAAATAACTAAGTTTTTCGAAAAATTCTTATTTTATATAATTAAATATACATTTTAAAATTTATATTTTTCTATTGTATATTTTTTAATATTTTTTTTAATTGGTATTCCGATTAATTCATCTTTTTAAAGCTTGTTATATTAATCGGCACATAAAATTCAAATATCAATATAAAAATGTTAATAATTTGTTTCTCCGAGGCTGAAGTTTTTAATTAAATCTAAATTATTCCAATAATTATAATTTTTTTTATTATATTATAGCGGCTGATTTTTGGATCAAATTTTAATTAATGTAGGAATAATATTATTTAATTTAAGGGAGTAATTCAAATTTTTATTTAAAATGATTAATTAATAAAAGGTAATTCTTTAAGTAAATATCAGTAATAATTAAATAAAAGTAAACTTAATCAATCTCTTGAATATTTTTATTTTAAATAAAAAATTATTTTGAATTACTCTCTAAAATTAAATAATATTACTCCTACATTAATTAAATTTTGATCAAAAAATCAACAAATGTAATATAATTATAATTAATTAAAAGAGTGAACACAAATTTGAAAATATCAATTATTAAATATTAGGGATAAAAATAAAAAAATTAAGTGAAGTTAAAATTGAGTTAAAAAATATTAAATACGTTAAAAAAACTAAAAATTCTATAAAATTTGTTTTTTGGTAGTCGAAATTAATTGAAACTAATTTACAAAATAGAAAATTAAAAATTTACTACTATTAAATTAAATCTTATGAATATAAATAGACCCCCTATTAATACTTTTAAAAATAAATAATTAATTTATAATAATTTATTATGCTTATTGTATTTATTTTTTTATTAAAATATTTTATTACAGTTTAAATTGCTTATTCTCGATATCCTTAATGTCCAGTTCCATCACAATAATTTATATAAATAACAGTATAATCATAAAAATTTGGATTTATTTTTTTATTATGAGATAAAATTCCTTTCATTAATTTTTTTTATTTTTAATATTTAAAACTTCCATATGGTAATTTTGTTCTTTTTTAACAATTTTTTAAAACGTCTTTTTCTGAATTTCCATAACACCATCCTCCTCCCTATTAGGTAATAATAGTTTAAAAAATATAATTTTAAATTTTTTAAAACTTTATAGTTTTTACTTAAAAGAAGATGATAAACTTATTTGGGTCAGTTTTATATTTTTTATCTTTAACATAAATAGAAGGTACAGTACCTAAAACATTTAATTATCAATTTATTATGGTATTTTAATATATTATTTTCTTAGAAATTGGGAATAAATTATTTTTAATAACACTATCCAATTATACTGATATTAATTTTAACTATACTAATATAATATGTATTAAAACAAAATTTTAATTCAGCTCATTTTTTGATATTTCTAATAAAAATATTAGAATAGCGCTATTAAAATTAAATGATGTATATTAAAACTTGAATTTGTTTACTTTAAGTTTTAAAATGAAATTCTAAAAATTATTTGATTTTAATTTGAAATAATCGAAAATTTAAAAATATTTTTAGTATATTTATTAAATCCTAAGGTTTAAATTTATATACAAATTTTAAATTTAAATTTTTAACTTTAATATAAGTACAATAATTAGATATTTTGTAGTGAAAAAATTATTATATATTTTTAAAGAATATTGATATATGTAATAGAGGTTAATATTAATTTATTAAGTTAATATATTAGATATTTAAGATAAAATTACCATCAAGACATTTCCCCCCGAATTCTTAAGTCAAAGCAACTAAATTATACAATGTTTATTCTGCAAAAATTATTTTCACTAATAGGAGAATAAAAATAATAGATTTTGTGAATAATTTATCCATTGCTTTAAAAAAATATGTTTTTAAATTGTTTTTATGCTTTTTTTTTATATATTTATATTTATTTATTTTTTATACTATTGTTTTTAGATGTTATATTATGCTTAGATGCTTATAACTACTAACAAATGAAAAGGGGTACATTATAATTAAATAAATAACTAATTTCGATAAATGTATTTATATCGCAAATACACCTAGTCCAATTTTTATGTGGCAGAAATTATTTTTTTAATAAAATTTTAAATGTGAAATTAAATTTTTAATAATTCTGAAGAAATTTAAAAACTCATATGAAAATCTACTAATTGTACAAATAAAAAATCTTATGTTCCTCTTTAAGTTTTTATTACTTGAATTTTAAAATAGTTCAATCAAAATGATAAAAATAATTAATTAGTTAAATTAAAATTAATAAATTAGATAATATTTAACTTCATATGCGTTTAAATTAAAAATTTTAAGTTAAATTTGAAATTATTTAATTCCAAATTATATGAAATGCATAAAATAACTTGAATTAAAGTTAATTAATCTAAATAACAAAATTCAATATCAAAAATAAAAGATGTTTGGAAAAGTATAAATAAAATACAACAATTTTTTTTTATATATACTTTAATTTATTTGTTTCAAAAAGCAATAAAAATCTAATTATAGTTATTAATTTTATTTAATTATTCTTTTCTAGTTTATATTTCATATTATAATTAAAATTCATAAAACATTTTGAGATACCATCATTAGTTTTAACATTATTATATTAATTTAAAAAAAATGATTAATTTTTTATTCTAACATAATAAAAAAAGTGTGAAAAAATTCAAAAGCTTAACTTTTTTTTAAAATTATATATAAATATACAAATGATAAAGTAATAAATTTAATTTAAATTATTTATAAATATTTTTCATTTTTTAAAAAATAAAAATAAATATAAAACTACTTTTAAAATTTATACAATTTCTATATGAATGAAAACTAAAGTATATTTACTGATATTTATATAAAACAAATTATAATTGTTAATTACATAATAACATTAAAGCTTTTATAAAATCTAAAATATATTAATATTTATATACATGTATAAATAATTAAAATCTGTGTATAATATTAATAATAATTTTTATAGGTTTTCAATAATTTAATAATAATTTTAAATGATCTTAAATTTTAATGTTTATTCACTCTAAATAATTTTTTTTTATTTTTTTATGATTTATATCAGAATAATAAAATTATAGAAAATAGTATAAATAAAAGACTTTAATTTAAATTATACCCTATATTATTATCTTCACCATCATCATCATTATTGATGGTAAATATTGTTATTGGTTACATATTGTTATCATTATTATCATTTGAATCTTATTCATTATTATTATTATCTCTATCATAATAAAATGCACAGCCTTAATTTTCCGGCCAAACTGAGCTATCAAAATAAGTAAACTATTCATTATTTGAATTAAAAATTTATCCTATTAAAGTTGATAGAGTTTTTTCTTCGTTTGGTAAAGTCCATTCATCGTTTCTAATAAAATTTATATTAATTAAATTATTTTAATAAATCAAATATTATTACATAAAAATTTCTTTATATATCAGTCCATGTGCCGGACAGGAAATTATCCAAGAAGATACATTTTTATTTTTATTTTAAATTTATTAAAGTTTTTCATTAATTTTTTATTTATATGCTTCTATTAATTTCAATTCGTTCTCGCTACAATGTTATAAATCAAAATTTAAAAATGAGTTTTCTGAACATGTTACTTCTAATATAAATCTTGTAGACCAACTATCATAACCAGAATTTACCAGCAAAATAGGGGTTTTTATGTAATTTATTAAATACTATGGGAGCATGCACCTAAAATTAAAAGAATCATTTCAATTTAATATCATAATAAAAAATTGAAATATATTTTATAATTAAATAAGTAAAATATATACATATTAGATAAAATAATTTTATAAAGCATAAACTATTTAAAAAATAAATGCACTTAAATAAAATGAATTAAAAATTAATTATAATTTTAAAAAAGTAATCGATGATTTAAATATATTTATAATTTCATATAACAGTATTTTTATTTTATATTATTTTTTTTTTACTTATAGGGCTAATCTTAATTATCATTTTGGCATTCTTAATTTATATATTTAGAATTTTTATTACTAATTGCCAGTAAATGTTTTAATTTATTTAGTAATTTATTTTCTCCATCTATAACACTAGGATAGTCCAAAAAAAACCCAGAATCTGGTATTCCGAAAACTTAAACATTTTCATTTTCTTCTTTTAAATAATCCGCTATATAATCTACCCAAGTAAGAGCTGACAAACCTCCTGCTGAAGTCCCAGAAACAATTACTTTTTCAGCTTGGTTTATATTTAAATGTTCTTTAGCGTAATTTAATACGGTTAATGTATTATTTTTTCCTCTCATCCAAACCTACTTATTATCATCCTTATAAAATTTAATAAAAATATATTTACATACATATAAATTATTTTTTGGTCAAAATTCTAGAATAAAGTATTAAAATTAATCAATTATCATAAAAAATTTTAAGACTATACTATATAAAATTAAATTATTTTTATTTTTAAAGCTCTTGAATTTAATTTAATAAAAAAAAAAATTTTACAACTTATACAGGTTCTTCAACATACCCTTAGTGCCCAGTTCCGTCACAATAATTTATATAAATGACAGTATAATCAAAGAATTCTGGATTAATATCAGGATTATGGGATAATATTCCAGTCATATATTCATTTTATCCAAATTATTTTAAACTGGCAAAAAAATTATCTTCTATTCTTTAAAAACAATGTTCTTTTGCTTTTTATTCAGAGTCTCCATAACACCATCCGCCCCCCTTTATTATAATAATATTAATGGTAGATACAAATCATAATTTTTTAATTCATATAAATTTATTTGTATAAAATTTATTCATTATATTATAATTTTACTTAAAAGAAAATTATAAATTTTTTAGAATCAGTTTCATATTGACTATCTTTAACATATATAGAAGGTGCTGTTCCTAGAATAAACATTTGTTAAAAATTTTTATAATTATATATTAAATTTATTTTATATAAAATAAATTTAAATTTATAAATTATAAAAATAATTTTTTTATGATATTAGAATAAAAAAATTTATTTGCGCAATTACTTAAATTTTAGAATTAAAATTTTTAATAAAAAGGTAAATTAATTTGATTTTAACTATTTTTATTAAATAATTAAAAAACAAAACAAAATGAACATAAAATGAACATAAACTTAACAAATTTTACCTATTATTCAATATAATATATTTCATAAATTATTTTTTTGGTATATTAAAATTTTTAAGAAAAAAAATTAGCAAAAGATATGTTTATTAAAAGTTATCTTTACCAAAATACAATATTATATAATTTGAGGACAGTGATTTACTAGTTGCCAAATAAAAAAATATATTATAAATATTTACCATCAAGACATTTTCCTCCTAAATCCTAAGTTAAAGTTATTAAATTATACAAGGTTTCTTAATTTAGTATTATTTTTAGTATATTTGAGAAGATTAAGAGTACAGAATAAAGTAATTTTTTCATTTTAATTTTAAAATATAATGTTTTTATTAATTATTTGTTTTGTCTTGTTTTGTTTTTTTCCTTATTTTGTTTTTTTCCTTATTTTTTTTTTTTCCTTATTTTTCTAATATTATTATTTGTAAAATATTGAAATGTAAAGTTAGAGGTTTTATATAAAATTGTTGGTTATTTTTATGTTAATAATATTGTAGAAATCAAAGTTGAATCAAATATATTTTTCAACATTATTATTAATTTAAAAGTAATTACTACTTGTTAATTTTTATATAATATAAATAATTAAACACTCAATAATTCATTATTATAATTCAGTAAATAAATTTTTTAGGTATTATGGATAAATATGTGTGTATTTATACTAATTACTTTTTTTTTACTTCTTTAAACATTTTCTTTTTTGTTTGGAATAAATAATATTTAGATTTATCAAATAATTTCGAACTTAATGAGTAATTTGATGTCACAAGATTAAGTTTTTCACTTTAATTTTATGAAAATAATATACGCTATATTTAGTTTTTTATTAATAAAATGTGTATGACTTTTGACTTTTTCGTAATAAATAAATTAGTATGATTATATTTATTATCATATTATGGCTACATTTATTTTAGAATTATCAGCACAACAATATTAAATTAATATGAAATAGGCATATTCAATTTTATAATTATTATTGTATTTTTAATGATTTTTATAAATATATAAAAAATTTAAAATTTAGAGAATCAAAGTTTATTTTCAAATATTATATGTTTAATTTATTAGTAATATTTAAGCTATAGGATATATATGGTATTTCGTTAATTTTTTTATAAAAACAATATATTCTAAAGTATGAATATCTTATATAAATATAATTTATATAAACATTTTATAAAATATTTCGATTTTTATAAAATTAGATTAATGTTATAGAAAATTCAGTAATATCGTCAGGTTTTAAGTCCAATGGATCTACAAATTCCCATTCATCTCTTCTCTTAAATTAAGAATTAAGACAAAAAATTATTAATAAATATTTAAAATGAAAAATTCAAATTTATTCATTAATTATTTTTTTATTAAATATTATTTTGTATTTTATGATATTAAAAATGCGAGTATTTAATAATATAAAAAATTCAAAAATATTAACACCTTAAATTTAAATTTTTTTTTAGTTAATTTATCTAATTTCTTTTTTAAATTGAAACATTCTTCATATAGTACTATAAACACAAACTTAGAATTTAATGTTTTTATATAACCATATTACTTTTTAGTAATTTATATTTGGTATTAAAAAAAAAATTAAATGTATTATTTTTTTATGTCGCATTTTATTATAGAACATTTACATTCAATAATAAAAATTATAATACTTAAAAATTTTTATGTTTATCAATAATAAGTCTACAAAACCATAATAAATTATAATGGTATTATTAAAATCGCCCTAAATTTCTAAAAAAAAATATCATAACAATTTTACTATAATTATTAAAGACTAACAAAAACACTTTTTCATAGGAAGATAAATTAATAATCCTAATAACAATATTAAATTTAAAATTATAGGAAATATTTATAATTTACTGTTTTAAATAATTTTCGTATTAATGGTTAAAATGCTATAATACATTAAATTTCAAAAATTTTACATATTTTATATAAAGCCATTCGATTTTCGGATAAGTTAATTTTAATTAATCATATACCTTAGGTATTAATAGGGTTAAAAAATGGATAAATTACAAAAAAATGAAAAAAATAACTTTTTTATAAATTGATTAATTTTACATAATTTTAAGATATGTTTTAAAAATTTTTGATTTTCTGTTACTTTTTTTGACATGTTTTTTAATTGACATTCCAATTAATTCATCTACTTAAGGCTTGTTAATTTAATCAGCATATAGTTGAAATAAAAACTTTTCCGAAAATCGAATAGGTTAATAGTTTATAATTAAAATTTCTAAAATTTTTTTGCTATAAAATAAATATTAATATAAAATACTAAATACTTTACAATAAAATTTTTTATTATATTTAAATAACTAACTAATATATATTTAAAATATAAAGAATAGTTATAACATTATGAAACCTTAGATCTAAAATTTTATAATATGGGTTTAATTAAAAATCTCTTATATATTTTTAATTCTTTAATCTTTTTTATAATTCTTTTAAAATATGATATATTTTTTTTTTTTATTATTTAATTTTATCAGGCTGTTCCCCTTTAAATTTTCTTTGTTATTTTTTAATTTTTATTTTATTTAATTCTATTAAATTTAATAAGTTATTTATATTTATTTTTATTAAATTAAAAGATTTTTAAATTATAAATAAAAAATATACACTTTAAAAAGGGCTTTAATTTTATAATCAACAACTTTAAAATTTATTTTATGTTTAGCCATAAAAACCTCAACATTTTAGTTTTTTAGTTACAATTATTAAAATATTTAAAAATTTTTATAATAAAATTAAAGAGCATACAATTGTATACTTTTTGTTATATAAAAAAGAGAAATAGTTAAAAAAAATCTACAAAAATCTATTTTCTTCTTATATTTTCTCCTCCAATAAATATAATTGTAGTTAAGAACTATTGCTTCGTGATTTACAACCTAATTAATATATATAACTAGAGTTTTTAGAAATATGAGAAATAGTGGGAGGGCATACATCTTATAGTAATTAAAATATTAAAAAATATATAAGCCATATTAAATAATAACTTTTATAATTAAAAATATTTTAATAAAGGTTATTTTTTCAATTTTTATATACATCATGTAAATTCCTATTATAAAAATTATGTATTTTGAAAAAGAATTATGAATAATTCTAAAATTAACTTATATTTGTAATTTTATTAATTCTATTAAAATTTATCAAACTAAAAAAATAAAAACATATAATATTTTAATATAAAAAAAAAAGTAAGGATATTTAATAATGAATAAATCTTTAACAGCTTTATTTTTTAGTCTGTTCTCAATTTTTTTTGTATATAAATTCTACGGATCTAATAGCTTAATAAATGAAGATGATACCTTGTCTGTTGATTATGAAAATAAATAAGTTGGTACTTCATAATTCGAAGCTATTATGAAATAGTATGGAGATTAGTTTTCAAACTATAAAAACATAGAGTTGAATTTTGGAGTTAATAAAATTTCTAATTTGAAAGCTTTATCTTACTTGTAATTTTGTAATTAAACTGAATTTTTATCATTGGACTTTAATAACAATAGAATATTTAACACCACTGGACTTGAATGGCTCGGAAATCTCTACAATTTGAGAAAATTAGAAGTAAATATAAATTATTTTTATGAAGATAAAAAAAATTTCTTAGAATAATATTTATAATAATCTAATACTATCTTAATACAATTTTATTTAATTTATCATTAATATTTAAACATTATTATTATTATTTATTAGATTAACCTTAGTTTAAATTCAATTGATGATGTAACCTAGTTATAATTTTTAGGAAATTTACAACTTTTGGAAGAATTTACTTTAAATTTAGCATATTGTGATTTGAATAATTCAAATGCTTTTACTATCCTTAATACTATGATGTAGCTTTCTCCTTTAAGATTAAAAAAAATGAACATTAACTTATAAGGAACAAGCGCCACTGAATCTTATGTAAGAGAAATTAACAGAATAGGTTCAATGTTCTATAAAAATGCTAAAGTTACCATTACCTTGCCTTGAAAATTTTTAATTTTTATATATATTTTTTTAGCTTTATAACTAAAGAAAATCTGGGATTAAATTATTAGATTGTATTTTTTGATATATATATATAAATTTATCAACATTTTTTAACATCTACAAATTACTTAAATATGAATTATTATAAATATCATAAGTTAGGCTTTTGTTGTAAAATATTGACAAAGAATTTTTAACTTTTTAATAATTTTGTTAATTTCTGATAATATTATAATATAAAAATTGTAGCGTATATCTTAAATATTTAATTTCAAAAAATATAATTAAAAATTAAACAACGTTTATTTGAATAATAAAAAAAATAAAAATACTAAATAAATAAAATCTAAATTCAGTCATTTAATTCTTTTAAAATTATAAAAAAAAAAAAGCAAATGCCTTCAAAATTATTAGTTCTTGATAAGGTAATAACAAATTAACATAATTATAACAAAGCAGATAAAATTATATTATTAATTTTTTACATAAATATTAAAAAATTTCAAATATATATTATTTATAAACTCATAATAAGTAATTTTATAATATTTAAAGATATTATTACATGAAATAACTTAATCAAGTAGTTACAAAATAATGAAATAATTTATTTAATGTCTCTAATAATAACATGGTTATAGAGTTGTATTTCTAAATTATCCTTTGAAATTTAGCTAGGTAGATAGATATAAAGAATTTGATTTTTTAAATTAAGCTAGAATATTGGTTAGTAATTTAGAGGTGCTAGATATTTAGGTTTTATAATATTTGAGCAGTAATTTATTAAATTTATAATCGTTATATTATTCATTTAAAATATTTTTTTGATAGTTTTTAACAAAATAAAGATAAATTTAGGAGTAAATATTTATGAAAATAATGATGGAATTGATCTTGTAAATAAAATAAAAATTTAATTAATGCCTAAAATATGATATTTTATATATTTATCTTTATATATAGATCTATTTAGGTTTGAAACCTGATTATCATCACAAATTACAAAAATATTTAAGTGGTTTTAATATAAAAATATATGAAAAAATTTAAAATTGGTAGGATGATATAACAAATTTAAGCAATTAACTTGAAAATTAAAGAAAATAATAAAAAATTAATAAAAGTGACAATAAAATCATTTACTAATAGTGTAGTAAAATAAGTAAAAATGAAAGTAAAAATGACAGCCTAATGACAAAAAGAAAAGTTTCTTCTATTTAATAATAAGTTTTTAGCATTTTAAATGATAAGACTAAAGTGAAAAAATAGAAATTCAATAATTCAAGTGAATAAAAGAAACATGTTAAATTTTTTATAGAAATTGAAGATGAAAATGATAATCTAAATTAGAAAAAAAGATTAATTTCACCTCAAGTTTCATAATCAGATTTGAAAAAAATAAAAAATTAATAAGAAAATAAAGAAAATTTAAGTGCAAATATTGATAAATAGACAGGAAAGTTCGATATAAAAAGCTTTATTAAAAATTTTAATGAAAATAAATCCCAATAAGTATCATAAGAGAATAAAAAGCCTGTATTAAAAGAAATAGTTAACACTTTGTCATAAAGCTTTGGCGATAAATAGTTATAATAAAATAATAAATTAAATAAAAAGTAAGAAAAATATAACTAAAAATAATCATAGAAAAATCAAAATTAGAGCAAAAATATTTAGGGAATTTAAAGTTTAATAAAAGAGTTAAGTATTTAGAAAAGATTAAAATCTAAAAAAATTATACCTGTTTTTAAAAATAAGTAAAAATTATTATATACAATAATTTATTAGATATAGAATATTTTTATCAAATAATATTAATAATTTTTATATAATAGAGAATAAGAATCTGAATATGAAAGAATAATTACAAAGAATATAGTAGGTTTTGACAAGATTTTAGATTAAGAATTTGTAAATTTTTAGAATTATTAGTAAAAAGGGAAAGAAATGAAATAAAATCTACTAAATAAAGAAATTACAATTAAAGAAAGATAGGAATTAGAAATTTAACAAGCTAATAGTATAATTGAACATAAAGTATTTTCTGATTAAATAAATTTGAAAAATTTTGCCTATTTAGGGGAAAAGTAATGGATTAATGATGAAATAATAAACAGTTATATTAAAATAATGAATGATTTCATTAATTAACATTAACTGAAAATTAAAATATTTAACACATATTTTTATGAAATTATAATCGGCAATCCAAGTTTATAAAAAATTGAAAGAATTTTAAAAAGAAATAAAGTAATTTTAAAAATATATATAATTTAATTTAGTTTTATTATATTTTATTCATATAATAATTAACATATTAAATAAATTTTTTTATTGTTATTTTTAGGTAAATTTAAAAGAAATTGATTTTTTATACTTGCCTATAAATATAAGTAATTTTCATTGGGCATTTATTGAAATCGATGTTAAATAAAAAAAAATTATATTAAATGATAGTTTGAAAGATTTTTCTTCATGTGATATATTATGCGATCCAGTTAAAAATATTTTTGACTAATTATTTATTTAATTGAATTCTCAGAAAAATTACAGGGCCGACTAAGATATTTTAAAAACTAAAGATAATAATCAGGATTAATATTAATTTTAGATTTAAGAAAATACAAGTTTTCCTGCTTAGGAAAATGCTGATGATTGTGGAATTTTTATGCTAACTGGGATAAAGAATTGTATGTTATAATAATATTATTAAGCAAATAAAAAATCTAATTAATAAAAGGAATTAAGCTTTAATTAATCAGATATACTTGATTTAAGGGTTTTGATAGGAATAGAAATATTAAATGGAAAACATTATATTTGAAAAAGTATGAAAAATATATTTTTTAATTTAAATTTCAAAAATTCTTTGTAACTTTCTCTTTTAATTAAAAATATTAAGTATATTATAATTATAAATAAAATAAATAGATATGTAATATAGATATATATATATAAAGTAATTAATTATAATTAGTCTAGCAAAGTATTAATCCAAATTTTCATTTTTTTTTTAAAGTACCAAATTATTAAAATAAGGTTTTTTATTTAATATTTTTTCTATTATTGTATTTTAATATTTAATTAATGATAAAAATACTTATAAATAATCAAATTTATTATATAATATATTTTATTTTTTATTCAATAATTAAAATATAATTAGTATTTGTATAAATATGTTCATATATAGTAATTCTATTTCAAAACATTGTTATCATTATAAATTCTTAATGGATTTCAATAATTAATAATATTACATTATTTTTTTAAAGAAATTTATTAATTTTACTTGTATTTTTCTTTGTTATTTTTGTTTCAATTATAAACTAAGACTATTTTTAATATTAATTGTATGGAAAATATATAAAGCCGGTAATTAATTTCGCGCTAAAATTGTTAAAAATTCCAAGAAAAAAGATCCATTACAATATAAAATATAACAAACTTAAATATTATAAAAACTATTATTCATCTTATTTTTGAAAAATCTTTTTTTATAGTTATAAAAAATGAAATAATAATTTATTGTATCACTTTTTTGATGAACCGGGAAATAATTCAATTTGGAGGCATAAAATAAAGTGGTAAATTATTGCAATACAGTTTTTAATACAACAATTTACTTAATTTATTTTAATTAAATTTTAATATTATTATTTCATTAGTAACGATACAATAAATTAAAGCCTCATAAAATTATTTAATATTATCCCTGACCATTAAAAAAAAATAATAAAATAAAAAACAATAAAAAAAAATTATAAATTACATTTTCATAAATTAAACTTAAACTTGATAGTTAAATAAAAAAAAGCAAAAAAAATATTTTGAAAGGTAAAAATGGTGAAGAAAAATCAAACAGTATGCACTTTAGACTAAAATATGGAGTTAAATATAAATATTTCATAAAATTCAGTAACAAAGTTAATTAATAAATAGCCAAAATCTAAAAGACTTTAGGAAAAATTAAAAATATAGTAATAGCAATTAATATAACTTGAAAATTAAAATTCTTAAAAATTAAATCAATCAGATTCAGATGATTCTTAAAGATCAAATGCATCTACTGATTTTTCTTCTAATTTAAGTTCTTAGCCAAAAGACTTCTAAAATATAAAATCTTACTTAAAAAAATAAAAAAGACAAAATTTTGAAATTGTTAAAAATTATAATAGTTCATAAAATAAATAGAAAAAAAGTAAGAATGATTAAAAATCGACAAAAATAGTTATTAAAATGGAAGAAGAGAGCGCATCGACTTCAGCTGATATATAATAACAATAATAATAGTAATTTTAAAATAAAAAATGTAAAAATAAAAATTCATGTTTAAATATAGATTATGATGATGGTAATTCAGATTTGTAAATCGTTATATAAAATGAAAATTCAAATAGTAATAATAGTGTTAGTAATAAATATAATAATTATAAAAATAAAAGTAAAAGTAAAAATTAAGAAGAAAAAAATACGATTAGTTAAATTTTGAATTCTAATTAAAATTCCAGTTCATCTACATAATATGAAGCAATTGGAGGGATAATAGAAACAGATGGATTAACACATTAATAATTTTTAGAAAAAGTGAGATAATAAGCTTTATAGGTAGCTAATAAAAAAAAAAATTTAAAAGAAAGTTAGGATATTTTCGTTTAATAATATTTTTTGGAAAAAAGTTGTGAAATTTGTAAAAGTTATACTGATGATGAAAATATGTTATTATGTGATTATTGTGATGATGCTTATCATAGTTATTGTTTGGTAAAAAATTATTAAATTTATGTATTTATTTTAATCTAATTTTTTTTTTATTAATGCTATTGTAAATAAGACTGTTACTATTACTTTTTAATTCAGCAATTATAAAATAAAATTTAATAATTTAATTAAATAAAATATATTTAAAAGAACCCACCTTTAATGGAATTACCCAAAGAAGATGATGATTGGTTTTGTAATGATTGTTTTTAAAAAAAATAAAAAATAGACTAAGAAAAAAAAATAAAAAGATAATCTTAATTGGAAGAGCATTAATTCCAATAAATATAAAAGTAAGATTTAAATGATTGTCATACTTGTAAATAAAAAATAGAAAAAGAAAAATAAGATAATTGTGTAAGGTGTAAATAATTTTTCCATAATGATAAATGTTTTAATGCTAGAAAAAATGCAATTTGTTGTACTGATTGTCAAAAATAAATATAAAGTAAAAAAATATAAATTCAAATTAATTTAAATTAATTTTTTTTTTTTAGTATAATTATTTTTAAAATATTAAAGGAGAAATGCCAAAAAATCAAACTCTAATGACTTAATTTTTTAATGTTTAAAAAAAAACTAATACAAGTTTAAAGGCAAAAGATAACTTAGATTAAACAAAATAACTAAGATTGTCAACACCACCAAAAAAAGGCAAAAAAAAAGGAAAAACTGGAAATTAGGGCAGATTCAAGTTACCTATTCCTTCAAAAGACCCTAAAATTATGGAAAAAATTAAAAAGGCTATGATTTTTGCCTTAAAAGCAAAAAATATACAATTTGATGATGACTTATAATTTTCTAAAGGTAAATTAATAAAAATATAAATAAAAAATTTTAATAATCATATGTTTTTTTTTTTTTATATATAAAATTTTTTGAAAAAATTTATATCAAACTTAAATTTTTAATTTGTTTTTTTTAAAATTTTTAGAATGTCCTCCCAGCTTTAATGATACAAGTTTGGAGCCCAATTTGTAAAAAATAACGGAATAAAATTTGGAAGTATTCCATGAATTTAAAAAAATGACAAGATGTGGAGAGTATGCCCCTGTTATTATAGAAGAAGATAAAATGTAAGGTTTTGTGGTAAGAGCATTAGAGGACATACCTGAATTAACATTAATTTGTGAATATGTAGGTTAAGTAGATATTATGGTAAAAATAAATTTAAAAAAATTAAATATAAAATTAAAGCATTTTACAAAAAATTAAAATTAATTTTATATTTTTATTATTATTAGAAAAATAGAGTTTTTGATCAAAATGATAGTATAATGGAATTGCTAAAAACTGCTAGATCTTCAACAACGCTGGTTATTGTACCCTAATAATATGGAAATTTAGCCAGATTTTTAAGTGGAATAAATAATAAAGATAAAAATTCGAGAAAAAAATAAAATGTTTAATCAATAAGAATGGATATTAACGGACATGCTAGAGTAATTTTATATGCTAAAAAAAAAATTAATAAAGGTACATTATTGTATTATGATTACAATGCAGGTGGATTTGACGATTATCCAACTGAAAATTTTGTTTGAATTTGAATTTTAAATGAAAACAACTAATAATTATTGATTTAAGTAAAATAAATAGCTAGTAATAAAAAATATAAAATATTTATAAAAAATTTAATATTTCAATGAAAATGTATTTAGATAGAAGTATATAAATATATAAAAATAGAGATTTCTATTTATTAATAAAAAATTAACAAATTTTATAAATAATAATAGTAATGAATGATTTGTATTAGAAATGGAACTTATAAAATTATATATTAGTTTTTATTATAAAATAATTTATTAATTGTATTATATAAATTTATAATTGTAAATTTTAGTTATAAGTTTAGTTAATTTTCCTTTGGTTTTTAACATCATTTTCAGTCTTTTATTTTATAGATACATATGAAAAATTTAATATTTTTTATAAATGAATTTTTTATATAAGTATCCAATTAATATATTTTATATAAGTAACTTATTATAATTTTGTTATTTTGTTTTTCATATTATAAAAATATACTAGGTATAACTAAATATTTCATAAGAATAATACTTTAATAAATAATTTTTTTAATACATAAATTATAAAAATCTGGTAAAATTATTATATTAAAATAATACAAAAAAAAGTCTTACTTTATATAAAAATTTATTTACTTTAGAAACACTGTAAAAAATAAAAAGGAATATTTTATTTAAAAATATTAATCTTAAATGAAAAATAATAATATAATGTAAAGTCCATATTAATCCAAGCTATAAAGTGGGATAAATTAAAATTATTTCTCAAATAGAATCCATTAGTAGAATTAAAATATTGGCATTAATTTAAGCAATACTAACAATAATAAACTTCACTTTAAGTTTGGATAATCTTAAAGGTAGGAAATTTTTAATAAAGAAGATAAGAACAATTAATAATTTTAAGAAAACAATAGTGGTTAGTAATTGTAATAAAATACAAGATAAATGTAAAAAAATAACTAGGAATTAAGAGATCAACATAGCAGTTTGTTAGAAAAACAAATTAAACAATAATAGTTACATAATAATAAAAACTTTTATTAAAGAAAAGCTTAGGAATAATAAAAAAACTAGAATTAAGATATATTTTCTTAAAATAATACTCAATTAAAAAGTAATTAAAATAAATAACATATTAACAATAATAAGTTATTTTTATATGATAATACTGCTTCTAATTAATAAGTTCAACAATTAGGTAATCTAAATATTATATTTTATTTATATTTAATTATAATTATTAATTTAAATAAAATTTAAAGATTAACTTAAACAAGAACAAACATAAAGTTAGTAGAAATAAAGAAAATCCTTTCCATAAATTTATTAATCTTAAAATAGTAATATTTTAAAATTATTAATAGTTTTATTATATTAAATATTATTTAAATTTATATTTATTTACTTTTATGCTAAGATTTATAAAATTCTAAAAGAAATTCATTCTTGTTTCAATAAGAAAATAACTAATAAAGCATACAAAAGTCAATATAGCTGTTACCATAGAAAACAATTAATATTTCAAATAAGGGAAGATAGACCCCTGATATAAAATCTAAGTATTCTTTTCCTAATAATGGATTGAGTAATTATTTTTCTCAAAAAAATGTTAAAGAAATTCCAATCACACCAAATTAAAATTCAAATAAAAATATATTTTAGTAAAATTTATATAGTAAAGAAAAATAAACCGGTTACCAATCTCTAAATGAATATCAGCTAAAATCTTATATTAATCAGTCAAAATAAGTCAATGATAATGGTAATAATAATTATAGTGATTATAATAATATTAATAAAAAAAATATAAGTGAATAGTAGTAAAATGGAACAAGTTTTATAAATATAAGTAAATAGCAAGATACTTCAAATTAAATAAATATTTAGTAAGACCAAAACCATAATAACGAAATTTTATAAAATTTTTAATAAAAAAAAGGAATTAATAAATTAAACTTGATTATTAATAAAAAAGCAAGAAACTAAAATAGAACTATTTCGGAAAATTTAATTCAAAGAAATTTTTTGGATTAAAAATAAAATTAAAATTTAGAAAATAATATTAATACATCAAAGGAAAAAGAAAATAATTAAGATTTATACGCTATTTAATCTCCTTATTTAGTTATGAGTGGAAACAAAACAAACTCAAGTTTATCTTACAATGATAATTATAATAAATAGAATAATTAATAAAAAAGTATATTTTCCTAAAATAACTAATTATAGAATTATAAAAGTTAATTTAATATTAATAATAAATAGTTGAATTTTTAAAATAATATAACTAATCTGTCAAGTGTATTAAATAATGAATTACAAAGAAGTTAAAGTTTTAGCTAAAATTAAAACAATAAATTTAATAATAATAACAATATCAATAATATTAATAACAACAATTAAAATAATAATAGAATTAAAATTAGTAAATAAAATTCTTATTATAATAATATTAATAGTGTAAAAAGCTAATAAAAGACTAAGTTTGACGAAATATCTTTACTTTATAATAGTGTTAAAAATTATAAGATACCTAATAAGTAATCAGCTCGCTTTTCTTTAAGATAAAATGGAAAAGTAAAGTGTTATAGTGCGAATACAAATTAAGGTGATTTTTAAATATTTTTTTTTCATTAAATTTAATTTAATTATTTTAAATTACAATATTTAATTTAAAAAAATCAAAAATGTGATTATTATGATTTTATAATAGTTAATATTAACTAATTTTTTTAGAATTTAAGCATTTTTATATTAATTATATTATTGTATATATTTAAAGGTATTGTTAGGATTTCAAATGAAGATAGAGTATGTATTATATTAAATATAAATAAACCAGTTGAAAGATAACATGAAAATTGGCCTAAGGCATCATTTTTTGGAGTTTATGGTAATTTATAGATTTATATATATTTAAAATTTATATATTTATATGCTTTTTTTGAAAAAACAAAATATTATTTAGATGGACATGGGGGTCCAAAATGTGCTGATTATATTAAGTAATAATAATATTTATCAAATTTAGAAAATTCTAATTATTTATATTTTTTAATGTTTTTTAAAAAAAATAGAGATAATTTGCATAAAAATGTCACTTCTTAATCTTGCTTTCCATAAAATCCTAAACTGGCATTATAAAAAGGATTTGAATAAACGGAAAAATAATTTATGGATTAAGTTATGGATAATTATAAAAAGACTAGTAAAAATTAATATATATAACTTGTTTTAAATAATTTTTTATTATTTCAAATATTGTTATAATGATTTTTATTTTATTTAAAAACAGCTTTTATTGAAAGAAGTGGTTGTTGTGCATTAGTTTTACTTATAATTGGTAATTGTTTTTAATATTATATACTTTTTAATATTTAAGATGATATTTAATTGTTTTCCTTTAATTTGTACTCTGAAAATTAAAATTCAAATATAAAATGTAATTTTATTAAAAAATAGATGATATATGTTATACAGCAAATTTAGGAGATTGTAGGGCTATTATAAGTAAATAAAATGGAGAAATATGTCAATAATTGACTAGAGATCATAAACCATCAGATGATAAAGAAAAAATTAGAATATTGAATTCCGGTGGAAATGTTTATTAGTAATTTTTTAAAAATTAAAATAAAAAATAAGAAAAAAATTTTTATATATAAAAATTAAACATGATTTTTTATAATTACTATAGAAGCAAAGTTCCCCACTTTCAATACAGTTCTTTAAAATACAAAAATCAGCAATAATAAGTTTTGGTTGGGCCAGTGAGGATTTTACCAGGTAGACTTTCTATTTCGAGAGGTTTCGGAGATGCAGAAGCTAAATTTGAAGAATTTGGTGGAAATAATAAAGTTTTGATAGCTACGCCAGAAATAACTTAATTTAAAATTGAAGACAATTTTGATTTTATATTGTTAGGATGTAATTAAATTATAATATATATATTTAATACTTCACTTTATTTCATTTATACATATTTTAGTAATATCATAAATTTAAAAAATAAAACATTAATTTGATAAATATTTATAAATTTAAAGGTGATGGAATTTTTGACTGTGTCTAAAATAAAGAATTAGTTGGGGTTATATGGGAAGCTTATAAAAATAGGGAAAATTTATAAATTTAAAACGCACACTAATTTTTAGGCAAGGCGGCTGAGATTTCATTAAATATTGCTGCCTATAAAAAATCTACTGATAATTTAACTACTGTCATCGTTGGATTTAAATAATTGGCGTAATTATTAGGTGAAGATAACCAAGAAAATATATTAACCTGAATTAAAAAAATATACTATATTAATAAATTTTAAACTATACTGTATTTAATATATTAAAAGTTTTTTCAATTTTTATGCTATAAAAAATAATTGATATTAAATTAATATTTTATAATTAAATTTAAAAAGATTAATTACTGAAATTTGATATAATACGTAATTACAATCATTGAATTAAAATTATAATAGTAAATATTGTAAATATAAGATTTATAACCACATATATTCTTAATTTATAACATTAGTTATAATTTTCATATAATTTTTTAGAAGTGATAAAATAATTTAAAAAGAACATAAAAAAGAAATAAGAAAAAAGAAATAAATAAAAAATTAAAAAATCCTTATAAAAAAAATAAAAATAAAAATACTAAACATATAATGTAAGCTTGGATTTTCCAAAACCCCGCAGATAAAAATTTTCCCCAAAACATTTCAAACATGAAAAAGGACAAGCTTTAAAAGAATTAAATATTTATATTATTTATGCTTCAATAGACCCCGTTATAAGGGTGTGGTTATCGGGGGCGAAAACTTATTATCCAGCTTTAAAAAAAGGTATGGTTTTGCACAGTTTCGGAGTTGGAAGAATTATTAGTTCGAAAAATAAGTATTTTTAACCCGGATAAATTGTTTTTGGAAATACAGGATTTTAATAATTAGGAATAGCTGATAAAGAAAGAATAAAAACACTTGCTCCTATTGAACCTGTTCTTAAGGTATATATGTTATTATTTTAATGTTTAAATTCATACTTATATAAATGCTTATATATATATAAATATATATTTATATTTAGGTTTATATCATAAGAATTTTTATTAAAGTTGCAGAAATATATAGCAAAAATACATATTTAAAATAATTTACCAATAATTGAAATATTTGATATATAATATATTTACAAAGCTAATTTTTATTTTATTAATATTTAAATAATTTTAAAAGCTTGAGGAGATGTTATATATTATTAACAATGGAATTGCTGCCTATTTTGGAGTTGAACTGTTAGAATTATAAGAAGGAGATACATGTGTAATATCTACTGCTGCCGGTGCAACCGGTATATTGGCATGTTAAGTTGCTAAAAGTAAAGGCGCAAGAGTAATAGGGTAAAAAATATAATATAATATAATTTAATAAAATAAATAATATAAAAAATTAGCTTAAAAATTAAAAAATATTAAAATTTTATAATAAATTAATTAATAGAATTACCGGTTCTGAAGAAAAATGCTAATTTCTTTTGGAAAACTTAAATATTGATGTTGCAATTAATTATAAAGATCCTGATTATTATAAATAGTTAAAAAAAAATTGTCCTAAAGGAATAGATGCTTATTTTGATAATGTAGGTGAAGATTAACTTAATAATGTGCTTAAGCTGATCAAAGATCATGGTAGAATCGCATTATGTGGTGGTATTATCATTAAAATAATAAAAATATAGATAAAAAATATTTATAAGTATTAATATATATATTAATTTAAATAATGTTATCTTCAAATAAAAATTAATGATTTGCAATACAATTAATATTAAAAATAATTTTTTGATATATTTGTCTCATCTTTTTTTTTTTGAAATAAAAGCTATGTCATCATACACAGATTTTAAAAATAGGAAGGGAGTTAATATGATGAATGTTGTAAGTAGAAGGGTAAAAATAAGAGGTTTCACATTTGGAGAATTTTTGGATAGAGCCGATGAATGTTTCTAATTTTATATGGAATAAGCAAAATAAGATAAAATTAAATTCCCCTTGCATGTTTTGGAAAATATTAAAGATTTGGATTATGGCTTGAAATAACTTTTTGTTGGAAATAATATAGGCAAGTACATTGTAAATATGTAGACTGTATTACCTAAACTTTGAGAATTAACATAAATTATTATTTATTACTAGAAATATAACTACAAAGGATTCTTTATTATAAAATTGCTAAAATAATTTATATTTTTATTATTTTTTTAAATAAAATATATTTATTTATAAATGTTTGTTTAAACAGAATATAAAATAATTATTAGTGATATTCCCAGAAATTTGATTAATTTTGATAATTTAAATTTAAATGTATAAATTAACTAAAAAAAATAAAATCAAAATCAAATTGTTTGTAACTTTTATTATTATAAGTTATTAATATATATAATAGTAGTAAATGCTTAAGATTTTAAAAAATTACAGCTTTCTAAATATATATTAATTATATTATAAATTATAAGCAAATATTATTGTATTGTTAATATTTTTATTTTTTATAGTTTATTACCATTTAAAATAATTCAATTTTTAATTGAAAAAGAAAAATTATTAATAATTTAAAAGAAAAAATAAATCTTAAACTTATAAATTATATTTAAGAAAATATAAACAGAGTAATAAAAATTAAAATAAAATAGAATCATAAAAAAATAAACTATATCAAAAGACATATTAAAAAAGAATGGATATTCTAAAAAAAAAGGCCCAAGAAATGTAATTAAAAACCTTGCTACACTATTTATCAAAATAATAATATAAAAGGCTTATAATAATTAAAAATATTTGTTTAAATTATTTTATATAATCATATGATTTCTAAGCCTATCTTATAAATTATTTATATAATATATAATATATAATTTAATTTTTTATTTTTAAAAAGGAAGGACAAGGTTACCAAAACCACTCCTTTAGAAAGATTATTAAGAGATGCAACTAATAATGATAATTGGTCCACTCCCCCTAAAATTTTGTCTGAAATTGCTGACGCCACTTTTAGTTAGTAATATTTTTATATTATATATATATAAATATGTTAATTATAGATGAGTTAACGATTATTTATATTTAAATTGTCTGCTAATCTTTAAATTAAAATTTTAGAATATAATGTTTTAATATATGATAATAAATTGAAAATAATGATAAATAATATAAATTTATTTTAATTTCTCTAATTTTTTTTATAAATAGCTAAGACTTTAACTTTGTTATGAAATTCATATGGGAAAGACTTTAGACCTAAAAAAATAAGAGTTGGAGAAAAACTTATAAAGTAAATTAAAATTAATTTGACAGTTTGTTTGGTTTTTTAAAATAATATATGTATTTTATGAATAAATTTAGTTTCTTTTTTTAATACTTATTCTTTTATTAATTTAAATATAAATTTTAATGTTTATTTTATTTTAAAATAAATAAATAAAAACTATACAGGTACTTTGTATTATTGATTATCTTATGAAAAACGGGGCTCCTAGATGTTTAACTGAATTTAAAGATGAAATTTATTAAATTAGAAGTTTAAGAGATTACACTATGTTTGAAGAAAATTAAGATAGAGGAGAAGGAGTTAGAGAAAAAGTAAAATAAATTATGGAACTTT
This sequence comes from Pseudocohnilembus persalinus, assembly GCA_001447515.1. Lineage (NCBI taxonomy): Eukaryota > Ciliophora > Oligohymenophorea > Philasterida > Pseudocohnilembidae > Pseudocohnilembus > Pseudocohnilembus persalinus. The sequence continues at coordinate 82,727 of LDAU01000013.1, forward strand.
TGAATGATGAAAAAAGATTAGATGAGGAAAGAGATAGAGCCAAAAATATTAGAGAAGCAATGTCTAAACACAGTGATTTTGCTGCTAGTAAAATGGGTGGAGGATCTAGTAAAAATTTATTAAATATATAAATAAAATAAAAAAAATAAAAAAAATAAACACATATTCAAAAATATTTAATAAGTATTTAAATTTTTAAAAATTAATAAAATGTTTATTTAATATTTTAAGAATATGTTTATTATATTAAATATCCTTATAATTTAAATTAGAATATGGTTCTTATGGAAGTAACTAAACAGGTGGAGGTTCATCATATGCTGGATATAGTAATAAATCTAAAGCAACTGGAGGTAGAAATTATGATGATGATTTTTATCAAGGAGGAAAATATGATGATTTTACAACTGGAACTTTGGCTAAATTTAGAGCAAAAGAAGAAGAAAAGAAAAAATAAGAGAAAGAATTCCCAAAATAACAACAAACAAGTACACTTTAAAATAAAGCAAGTGAAGATTCTTAATAAAGTAGCGAGCCAAAAAAAGCATTTTAAAAAGCGGTTCCTATGCTTACAAAACCTGGATAATAACACAAACCTTAATCTAATAACCAAAGCTAAAGTAAATAAAATGATGATTTTGATATTTTTGGAGATAATTCTACCCCTAATTAACCTTAAAATAACTAATAATAATAGTAGTAATAACAAAATAACTAAAATAATAACGATGATGATTTTGACTGGGGAGGTATAACTTCTACAAATAATAATTAATAACAATAATAACAAAAATAGTAATAACAATAGTAAAACAATAATAACAATAACAATGACTTTGATTTCGGGTGGGGAAATAACACCTAAAGTAACAGCAATTAATAGCAATAATAGTAATAAAACAACGTAAATAATTAATGGGGTAATTAATAACAAAACAATTAGTAATAGTAAAATCAATAATAACAATAAAATAATAACAATAATGCAAATTTATTTGATGACGATTTTTTTGGACCTAGTACTGGAAATAATAATAATAACCAATAATAACCTTAATAAAATACTTTGTAAAATCACCCCAATATTTTGAACATGAAAGGAGGTAATTTTATGCAATAATAAGCTTAAGGTATTCCTTCTATTAATTAGAATACTTAAAATAACTAATAATAATAAAATAATAATAATAACCTTGTAGATGATTTTGACGATTTTGTTACTGCTGAAAAACCTAAAGATAATAAAGATAAGGTAAAAATGAAAAATTAAGCGCATTAATTAATTAGTTTATTTATTTATTTTTTTAATTTTACAAGTTACTTTCTTATTTTATAATTGTAGAATATTATATTATTATATCATATTTTAATATTTACATTATATATTTCATTTTTTTTTAAATTTTTATAATTTAATACAGATTTTCAAAAAATACAACTAAACTGAATAAGCTTTAATTGACCTCTCTGATTTGACTTTAGAAGACAAAAAGAAAAAAGAATAATAAGCTCAAACTTAACACTAACCAGGAGGTCTTTATTCCACAAAAGAAGATTTAGACTCTTTTGGGCAAAATAAAGCCTCTGGAAACCCTTTCGCCCCTAAACCTATTGATTTTTCATCCATGTATACTTAAGGAGGCGCTGCTAGTCAAAATAATTATAACGCTTTTAATAATGTTAGTGGTTAAAATCATATGGGTATGTAATAGTAATAGTAATATTAATAGGGTAATATGGGCATGAATAATATGGGAATGAATAATATGGGAATGAATAATATGGGAATGAATAATATGGGTTGGAACTAATAATAGTAAAATAACTAAAATATGGGAATGGGGTATAATAATCAAGGTAACTTTTTATATACATTATTAATTAATACAATTAAATTTTAATTATTTTATTATATTATATTATATTAAATGATATATTTTAATTTTATAAATTATAGGCTATGGAATGAATACTAATTAAAATAGATAATGGTGAAAATAAAATAAAACTATTGGCATACTAATTGTTTATCAAAAATACTTCTTATTAATATATGAATGAATTATGATATTTTACAATATAAAAAAATAAAATCATATTTAATATATATTAAATTTATTTATTTATTTCTTGTTATTTTATTAAAAGTGAATATAATACCTTATTTATTTAATTAATTTTTAGTTTTGAAACTATTACTTAATGTTCTATCAATTTTTATCATTGAATATATTTAATTTACCAAATAAAAATTAGATTTAATATACATAAAATTTCTAAAAATACTGAATAAATCATTTTTTAATATCATTATCATTATTATAATATTTATTATTTTGATGAATAATATCTTTTTATATGATCATAAATTGCTTTCTTAAGAAGGTAAATAAGGATTTCCATTTAAAGCATCATCAATATCTACTAAAACCCAATCCAATTTAGGTGTATAAGTTTCGAATTTAAATTTATGTCTAATTAATTTATCTGTTATTTCATCGTTTCCAATGACAACATCTCCCTCTTCATCAGTAATATATAATTATCTGTAAAAATTATAAAAATAATTAAATATGATAATGAATACAATAATATAAAAATAAATGATATTATGAAGCAAATTACGTTAAATTTAATTTATATATTATATTACCTATTTGTTCTAAAGTAGACATTTAATGATAAAATTTAATTATTATAAACTGCCCAAAAATCTTGCAAATTAAAATAAAATTCTTTTCCAGAAAAAGTTCCTTTTAATGAAAAATATTTTCTATCTTTATTCAAATGTCTATCTATGTTTAAACCGAAAATTCCTTTTGCTTATAAGTATATTTTCATATCATTTTCTAAATATTAAAAAGGATCAGACTTTCCAAAATTTATAGATATTCCTAACTTTCCAGCTTAAAAAATAAATTATAAAAGATATAAAAAAACAAAATTTTAAAAATAAAGAAAAAAACAAAATCCTACATTTTTATATTTCTTAACCATATTTTTAAAATATTTATAATATATTGCATAAATAATTTCACTTTAATATTATTTTTTTTCATTTTTTTTAAACTCTATAATTATTTTTTTTAATATTTTTTTATAAACTTTTATTATATTATGCTATTTTTTTTTTTTTAATTACTTTATTATTCTTCATTAACATCAACATTTTCTGGGAAAACTTCCTCACCAGGATTAGAGTCGATAGATTCGACATATTTTAATGTATAACCTTTTTAATTTAATTCTTCTAATCCTTAGACTGTTCTTTAAAATAATTTAGGTTCCATAACACTTTATAAAAATTCGACGTCTTGGTCAGCCATTGCCTGTAAAATTTCGGTATAAATTTTACTAAATTCTCCATAAATTCCTTCACCTAAATAAAAAGTAGCTTAATATTTATTTAGTAGTTTATTTCCAGATAAGGCCACTTATTTTTTGTCAAGGGTGAGGCCGGTGAAATTGTAGGGTATTTTAAATTTCATTATAGACGATTATTTATTTTTTTTTATGTTATGTTATATATTATTAATGTTAACTTTAGTTTTTTTTGGGTAGTGGGTGCGGTTTTTTGTGGATTTATTTTTTTTTATTTTTTTTACTTTCTGAGAAATTATTTGAAAATATTTTTTATTTACTATAATTATTTGGTATCATATAAGTAATAATATTGATTTTTTATTATAAATAGATTTTAATAATTTTATTATTTGGTAAAAATTCAATAAGTTTACAAAATTTTTCTTGGTAAAATAATAATTTCCTGAAAAAATGAATTTGCTACTTTTGATATAAATCAAAGAATTATGGCTTTTCTATTTTAAACATAAATAAATATTTTTATTATGTTTGGGATAATAATGTCATTAATTGAAAATTTATATTTTTTGAATCATTTTTTTAAAAATTCATATTTATGAAAAAAACCAACAAATTATTATAAAAAAATTTAATAAAAAATCTATTATATACTAATAATTGATAAATAATAATTATAAAATAAAATCATATTTCTCCATAAAAGAATGGATTTTCCAGATGTTGGCTTATAATTTAAATTAATTTTTCGTCACTTTCGTCATTTAAAGTATATTTTTAGAATTATTTTTAAAATGCATCTTAAGCTTAAACTAAATTTTAATTATGCTGTTTTATTGTTTATTATTACAAATCCTAATTAAATTCTTTGTCTTCTACTAGTCTTTTATATAAATCAGCATTAACTTCTAAATCAGCTTCGTATTTAATGTTAAATTAAGGGTCAATTTTTAAATTTTAATAAATTTTTAGTAATTTTTCCTCCTTTTCGTTTAGTCCTATAACCAAATTGGGATGTAATTTAATGTTTTTTAAAATATTAATTTCTTCTTCATTTTTTCCAAATCCTTATAAGACCCAACCTTTCTTTTAAGCCACTGGTCTTTAGGTCTCAGTTTTTATAAGAGAAACTAATATTTCTATGGGTATAGTGTTTTTAAGTTTCTAACTTCTATATAAATATTTTCCGACCTAAAAGTAGAAAATAATTAGTATATTTAATTTTAAATTTTATATTTTATAAAAAATTTTATCTTATAAAAAAATACCTCTGTTTATTAATCTATATGCTTTTAAATAACATCTTCTAAATTAATTCGGTAAAATCCGAATTACTAAGCAATCTAGGCTACCAACTAAGAAAATAAAAATCATTATAAAAAATAGAAATCATTATTAAAATTTAACTTTATTTTATCAATATTTTTTAATTATTTACAGAATTTATTTTTTTTCTTAAAAAAGGAGGGGAAAATATAATAATTCTTGGAGATCTTAAAGGGGCAACTTTTTGATCCTAATTTTTCAAAATTTAAATCATATTATTTACAACTTTTCTAACATCAGTGTTTTTATCATTAATTTCAAAATAATCTGGATATTATCCAAATGCCTCTGATAAATCTCTTTAGTTAATTTCATCTCTTTATTTTTATATATTTATTATTATTATATATAAAGTATTTAATTTACTATTAATGTAAATAAAAGTGATATTAATTTGTAGTATAGAAAAATATTATGTACCTTAAAATTGCACTTTCAACTTTTTACTGATCATAGTTATAAATTTCGCTATATTAATTTTTCAAATCTTCTTTATTTTATTTTAAAATAAACACTCTTTCAAATAATTGTTTATTTTTTTATATATGAATAGCTTGTTAATAATTATTTGGATATCCAGATACAATCATACCAGTATAATGTTTTTCATTTTCACTTGTATATTTTATTAATTTGCTGGCTTATTCATTCATAATAGTATCATTAATGGCATTCAAGTCTTTATTTCTATAAGTGTATGATTTAAAAAAAAAATATATATTTTTAAAAATATGTTTACTGAAGAATATAAATAATTATTTAATTTCATAAAAAATTTCCAACAAAATTTAAATTTTATTTTTTTTATTATATTTTTTTTAATTTAAATATATATATGAAAGAATTTTTACAAATCGTTGCCATCAACTTTGTGAAATTTGTAATTCAATTGAGTAGATATTTATTTGCAAATATCTTCTCTTGTTTCTGTTGTACCTCCTGTAACTAGAATTAATCTTTATCTTTACCTTCTTTCTAAATACTCAATCAAAAATTTGTAGGGATTTTCGCTAATTAAATTATATTAAAAAAATATAAATAAAATACAATTTTATTAAATTTTTTATGAATCATAGTATTTAATTAAATATATGTTAAAAAATTCTCAGCTCATAAACAGTAAATTATATTATTTAATAATTTATGTTTAATTTATTTTTTATTTATATATATATATTTACGGTTAATTTATGACTAATTATTTGGTTAAATTTTCAAAATAATCAGGTAGCTAAGTTTTTTAAACATAATTTTCAATCTCGTGTTCGTAAATAACTTTTTCGTCTTTGTTCATTAAAAATAAATAATTTTTTTATATTTTTATTTGGTAGTTCTAATTTTAATATTAGTTTTATAATTTTTATTTGTTTATTATATTACAAAAATTAAATAATATTAATTATTGAATAAAAATAAAATGTTTTAATTATTAATTGTTTTTAATATTATTAAATAAGAAATTGAAAACATATAAATTTAAAATATTTTGGAAGGTTATAATTTTTTAAAATTTTAAAAAAATAATGTAATTATTTTTTAAATTATATAAATTATTTTTTTAATAATAATATTTAGAATAGAATATTTATAACTTATTATTTTAATTATTTTAAGATTTATTGATAGATAATAAAATAAAATTTATACTAGATTAAATAGTGATCGGTATTCAAGTAAAAATTAATCAATTATACATATATAATAGTAAGAATAATCCCAAAAATTCTATAATTTTTCTAATTAATTTAAAAAATAAAAAATTCATTTAAAACATGATTTTTCCACATATAAAAGTTATTTTTTTGAAAGTTATTGTAGTGATATAAATACTAATTTTTCAATTTGTTTTATGCAAAAAATAAAGAAATCTATCCGTTGTTGAATCAGATGGAACATATTATTTAAATCCATTTATTTAAGGTTAATATCTAGATCCATTTTAAACAATAGAAGTAAAGATTATCAATTATTTGATTATATTTTAAGCAATTTTATAAAAATTATGATAGAAACATAAAAATATATATTTTTATTAATTTTTTTAGTTTGGGGAAAGTGAATTCAATTAAGTTTTACCTATTTTTGAACTTGTAAAACATATATAAATATATTTTTAAGAATTTTTATTAGAATTTATGGAAATTATATTTAATATTTATAAAAACTTAAAAAAGCCAGTATCTAGTATAGTGAAATTACAGATAGATTTAAGACATATGCAAAATTATACTGATGCATTATAAAGTTTAAATAAAACATTTGAATATGATACTGATTGGGATGTAATTAAAATAAAATATTTCTTTAATTTTAAATTTGTACATTTCTTTAAAAAATATTAAAAATTTTAATAATATATAAACAAGATAATTATTGCAAATATGGACACTGACACAACTTTATCATCTAGTAATATTATTTCTGTAATGAATTAAAATTTAATAGATTTACCTGAGTCGTTTATAAATAAAACCTAAAAATACGACACACATACTTTTTCTATTTTTTCATGGACAGACACTCATATGACAATGTTAATTAGAATAAAAACATAGTATTTTTTACCTTTACACTCAAATTTTTTAAATTCAACAGTAGCAAATATTAAAAAACCTTATAGAGCTGATTTTGGTAAAGATAAGTTATTTCTATTTGTTCTTAAAAATGAAGACACTGTTAATCTACCAGTAAGTGTTCCATTATTTGGTAATAAAAATAAAAATTGATAAAATTAATTTAATAAAAAAGCTTTTGTTTTTATTCATTAATGATTAGGAAAAAAAATAAAAATTTTTTATATTTATATATTTAAATATATGTATAAATATATTTATTTTAGATAGTTCATATTCTTACTATATTCCATACCAAATATCATACTACCAAAATAATACTGCAGATCTTACAATAGCTGATTAAATAGAAGATTTTAATTATTTTTCTCCAAATGATGTTTATTGGAAAGAAAGAAATGAAATTGTTATGCCTTTTGTTCCTTTTTTCTCAAATTGCAAAAATTATGGATAATATTTAAATTTTTACGAATTGACAGATTATAGTGAAAATGACTGTAATTATGTAAGTGTAGAAGATACATATGCTATTAATCCTATAGTTTTTGCAGATGAACCATACTCAGATACCTGTGATAATGTTTAAATTTAATGTGTTTATGACGACTTGAAGGTTTATACCGATCCTGATAATAGTAGATGGTAAAATACAAATTAGAAGCTTTTTTTTCTGAAATAAATAAAATAATTTATTGAATATTTTTTAAATTCAATATTAAATATATTAAACAAAACTTTTACCACATTTTTATATAAAATTAGGTTTGAAACCACTATCGACACAGTTTTGTTTTATATAACTAAGTTACCCTAAGATCTAAATTTTACAACGCTATCCACAGAGGAATATCCATATGATGAAACAGTTAAAATATTTTATAATTTATAATAAAAATTAAAATAACATTTTTAAAATATAGGAATTAATAGAAGTGACCTAAACCTCCTCAGTGCCTGAGAATTAAATTCCAAAAACTGTGAACTTTACTGTAAATTATTATTAATTTGATCCTACATATAAAAAAGTTATTACAGCAGAAGTAGTGCTTGATGTTTTTGCAGGTAAATATAATTAAATAATATAGAATAAATTAAAAAATTGAATAAAAAAATCTACAATTATTGTATTTTTTTATATAATAAAAAATAAACGATTAAAATTTATGTTATTAAAAAATATATAGAATTAACCACAGAACAATAATTAGGAACAGAATAAGTAGAATATAATTTAAATTTTAAGTTTCATTCTATGACCCACTCAGAATTAGTTATTGCATTTGCCTTAAAATTACCTGTTTATTTTATTCTTTTTGTTAGTACTGCTGCTTTTAGTATTATGGAAGCGGTTATATTTTTTATGTATCACTGGGTAGTTAATAGGTATATTTATAAAATATAAAAAATAAAATAATAATAATAATTAAAAAAATATAAAAATTCTTATAGTTAAAAATTTATTTACTATATTAAAAATTACTAATAAATAAATATTATATTTTAAAATTTGTGGTTAAATTTATTTTTTTAATATTAATTTTTATCTTATATGTTAGGATAAGACCGAAACCAAAATTTTTATTTTGGATTTACATAAAACCTTTATATTTAGATCAATTAATAGGGTTTATTTTAGTTGTAATCCCTATAGCTGTTATTTTTACAATTATGTCTATAGTATAAATTGGTTCTTTAGCGGATATAGAACTTAATTTATTCGGAGATTGTTAGGACACAGAATCAGATTACTGCAAAAAATCTATTTTTGATTTTTTCACTGTAAAAATTTTAATTCATTAATAATATTAATATTTATAGATTTAAAAAAAAACATATATTATATCATTAGAATTAATATATATATATTAATATATTATAATAAATATATAAAAAGAATGGCTATACAACTTCTGATGATGAATTTGTTACATAAAGAGCTGGTAGAGTTGGAACGGCATTAACTGTGTTTGGTGTTTAAATTATGTACATGACATCAAAATTATTAATACCGGATAAAAAACAAAAAAACACAGTAAAATTAGCAAATGATAATTTTTTTGGAGGCAATACAAATTAAGAAGTTTAATGGGAAAGAATGAATTTTATTTTTACTTCACTGGCTATGACGGTTTATTATACATTAATGATTGCCTTAACATTTTCGAATTTATATGCTTAATATATGTGGTATATATTGCCAATTTTAAAAATTATATAGATAATGATCGACTAATTGTTGGGTCATGTTCTTGTTAAAGATATTTTAAAGGCACCAAATAATATATTGTTAGGAGTTTTAATTGCACTAGCCACTATGGTAAAATTTTGCTTATATAAATTTATAATAATTTAAAGCATAAAATATATTTTAATTAAATTTAAAAGGGAGCTCCAAGTTATTATGTTTTTTTATTTACTAATTTTGTTGTTTTCGGAATAGCGATGTTTGAAAGAGCCTATTAAGAGATATTTTAAGATTATATATAAGAATATCTATCCAAGAAATATATACTAATAAAATCATTTTTTATAAAGTAAATTATAAATTATAACCTTGTGTTATTAATATTCTTTTTCTAGTATATCGATATTAAATAAATATTTATTAATTAAAAGCTTGATTTCTGACGAAGATTCTGATTTTAATGAGGAGGATTATTCATGGGTTGATTCTGATTATAATGAATAAGATGATATTGATGAATAAAAAGAACGAAACCTGAGTATATATATATATCATATTTTATAATTTAAAAAAAGGAAATTTTTATAATTTTAAACAATTAAGGAAAAATTAATTCTGACTCTGGGAGAGACAAATAACAAAGTAGTAGAAATAATTTAGATGATCAATATAAAAAATCATAAAATACTGAAAATGATAAAGGAGATAAAAAGAAAAAAAAAAAAAGGTATAGAAAAAAAGCAGATAATGATATGACTGATGATGGAAATGATATTATCCTTAGTGATGAATTTTATGAAAGCCAACATGATTCTGATGATATATGTAACTAATTTTATGGAAATTATGATTTGACATATTTAATAAATTTAACTTTGATATAATTTTTATAGTAGTTAAATATTTTATTTTTGCTAAAAAGCTCTTTACGAAGAATAAATAAAAAGTACAAATAAAAACCTGTTTGCTTCAAAAAAAACCAAAGATAAAAATAAATATGGAGCCAAAAAAATAGATAATAATCATGAATTCATTTTATTACCTTCATAATTATAAGACTACGATGATATAATATCCGATATTGATTTGGAAGATGATTATTAAGAAAAGCTATTAAAAATATATATAAAAAAAATGATCAAACAAAAATAATAATTTTAAAAAGAAAATAATAATAAAGTCGAGTAAACTAAAAAATAGTAAAACAATCATTTGTTACAAAATGATCCGAATTCTTCGATTGGAAAGTAAAAATAAAAAAAATATAAGTTAAAAAAACACAAAATAATAAAATTTTATTTTAAGTATAAAAATTTTTTAAATAGGTGGTTTGGATTTTCAAATGATTTTACATCTATACTTATTTTTGTAAAAATATTAAATATTAATAAATAATAATAATATAATTTTTTTTTCTAATTTGTGTTTTTTTATGTATGTTATAATAATATACAATAAAATATAGCCAGCTTATTTGTTAATGGTATGGGTTTTTTATGATGAGGATTATTTATATATAAATTATGGAATAGCGAAATCAAATTTTATGTAATTAATAATATATTTAAATAATCAATTTACATATTTTAATTAAAATAAATAATTTTTTATAATAGTTTTTATTTCCTTTACATGATAATTATCATTCCTGTTTAAATAATTATAGATATATTGTTTTATAATATAGTTAGATAATATTAAAGAATTTGTTTTATAGATTACATCAAAGTCTTGAAATAAAGGTAATTAAGATTGTATTAAAACTTTTAAAAAAATTTAGTTTAATTACAAAATAATATAAAAATATTTTATATTTGCAGTTTATTTATCAAAAGTTCCAAATTATACAGATTTATTATTTAAAATAATAGAAAAAAAATTTGTGAAAATTTTTTTACTTTGAATTTTTTTTGAATTTTAAATTTGTATATAATTAGAGTGATTTTATTCAATATATTTAATTGATTTTGTATTAAAAATAAATATTATTTTTAGATTTGCTGAGAGAAAAAAATCGTGGAAGGCAAATGAAGGATATGATGGGAAAGACTAAATTGAATATAATTTGTAAGATTTGTATGTATGGTGTTTTTCTTCATAATATTATGTAGTTACTATGTCATTTATATTAGCCATGTTAATGGTCAATACTGGACTTTTTACATTTATTTATAATTCGTATAACCCTTTTAATGACAATGCAACTGTATTTATTATTATCTATTAGATACGTAAAAAAAAAATAATACAAACAAATGAACATTTTTTTTATTATTTATATAATATTTTATTATAGTTTTAATACTTTTAATGAAAAAAATTTGTGTTTTTATTGGAACTAAGTTTGGAATTTGGTAAATTAAAGATAATAATAAAAAATCACTTGCTTATATAGTGGTAGAAGAAAATGCCTTGTTGGGGGAGTAAAATAAAAAAGAAATAACTTTATAAGAAATTCAGGAATTTATGACTTTACCTAAAGGGCCGGCTTATTTAAGAGCGAAAGATTTAAAAGAAAAAGAAAATGAAATTAAAAGAGAAAAAACAAAGATATAGCTTAGCGAATAAATAAAGGTTTTATCTCAATTAAATGAAAATTAAGCAAATAATATTATGAAAAAATAGGAAAAAGAAAATAAAAGAAGATAAGAAAAAAAAAGTGAAATTTAAAAGAAAAAAAATTTTTAACAATAAAAATGGGAACAAGCTTTAACATATAGAGAAAAAGTTGGTAAATTAGAAGATTTAAATAGAAATATGAAAAAAACATTATTTTAGGACCCCAAATTTAGAGGCAAATTTTTGGCTATAAATAAATAGTGGATAAAAGATAATATTAAATTTGTATTAAATCCTGCATTTGGAAAATTGTAATTTTTATTAAAATTTATAAATAAACAAAAATTTTGAATATAAATATAAAATGTTAAAATTAATCAAATTTTTAGTTTTATTTTAAATTTTATATAAAAGTGATTCGGTATAGAGTGAACTTAATTCAATTGAGTAAATTCAAGAGTAAAAAAAATAGCTAAAAGAATTAGATGATCTTAAAATTACTCCAAAAGAGTATTTAGAAAGAAAAAAATAAACAGAAAAGCAAAAAAAGTTTCTTTAGCAAAAAGAGTAAATAAAATAAATTTTAATATTAAATATTATTATTATTTTTTATTTTGTGTAGTTAATAATTTTTAAATTAAATAATATAATAATTTTATTTTATATAAAACAAAGTGTTAATTTTAATTTTTTAATTTAAGATATCGAGAATAGATATTACTTTAATTTGAAGGTATATTTGGACTTTTGGAAAACCATAAAAAAGCAAATTTAGAAAACATTGAAAATAATGACGAAATACAAATGGATAATTTACAAGAAGTAAAAAATGAAATTGGAGTTTTCCACAAAGCTCAAAAAATTAATAAAAATGGAAAGCACATCTTAATTTATTGGCTTAATAGGTCAAAATAGTTAATATAAATTTAAAGTTATGTAGGTGGGCTAATTGAAGCGCATACTTCTTCTTACTGTTGTTTTTGTGGATCTAATTTTGGGCTCAGAGCAGAAATTGAAAATACAACTATAGAAGATATTTATTTGTAGTTTATAAAGGGTAATTCTTTAATTAATTATTAAATTTATATAAAAAATAATTATTTAAAATACTGGAAAAAATAAAATAATTATCTTTAATTTAGATACTGGTTATTAAAGGAATTAATTAAATAATTGGAAATCAATTTAGGAATGGTAGAACTACTTTTTGGAAAATGCTAAATTCAGGACTAGTTGTTTTTAGTGCAGTTCACAGGCATTAGAATATTAATTGAAAATGTTATAACACGAAAAAAATCAAGAAAATTAATACCATTTTGACTATAATTCGTAAGAAATATAAGAAAATAATTCGATGTTAGACGATTCTTATATTTCTGAAGCAATTTCGGTAACAAAAATATTTATAAGGATAATAAAAATAAATTTGGTACTACATAATTAATAATTATATTAAAAACTGTAATTTTTTTTTTAATCATAGGAAAACATTTCATAGGGATTTTAAGGCTAAAGTATGGAAAATTAGGTTATATAAGAGGAGACTTCAGATGGGTCTTTTTATGACACTCCTCGTTAAATAAGTTCAAAAAATAAACCGCATAAAAAATTAAATTTATCTAGTTTAAAAAATACAAAAACTTTATAAAGTATGAATGGTTCATAAAAAACTGATTAATAACAATTAGTGTAATCTAGACATTCTATAATTAGTAGATATAATAGTAAAAAATAATCTTTGTTAAAAACTTTGGAATCTGAAAGGAAAAAAAGTTAAAGAGGAAATACAAATTAAAGTATTTAACCCTAATCTTAAGTTGGAAGCTATATGAAAAAAAGTTAAATAAGTAGAAGTAGTAAATAATTTAATTTTGATGAAAAATCGATTGAAAACATGTCAAAAAGAAATTTAAAATAATAAATGTTAAATTCTAATAAAAGTATTTAAGAATTATAAGATAAATTAAGTAAATAAAATTCCTAGAATTTACTACAATCAATGGAGCTTAAAAAATTATAATCTTCTTAATAAAGTTTAAATTAGTTGTAATTGTCCGAAAAAAGTAAGAAAATTAAAATTCTTATATTATATATTTATAATTACATTACTATTAATTTTTTATCTATACATATTTATATATATATATTTTAGGTTCAAATTAAGAAGATAAATAGCTATTATTTTCTCGACCATTTAATAACGAAAATGTATAAAAATAATAGAGTATCAACAATAATTATTATCTTAAAGGTTAGTCTAAATAGTAAGAATAAAACTTTAATAATTTATAGGCTAATACTTAAATTAGTTAAGATTTTTAGATATAACCTTTAATTATTAGTCCGATAAATTAAGCAACTAATTTATTAAGTCCAAGTAATTAAAAGTTATTAGCAAACGAAAAATAATTAGATAATACTGTTTTAAATAGTTAAATTGAAAATGATACTTAAATTTAATCAAGCAATAATTTTTTGTTAAATGATTCTAAATAACTAGAAAATATTTAAAATAAGTGATATAAATTTAATTTAGAGTAAATAATGATAATTAATTATACTAGTATTCATTTACAGTTTTATATTATTTAAATTTAAATATTTAATATAATTAAAGTTATAATAAATTTTATTTTTGAAATTTAAAAATTCTTAAAATATAAAATATAAAGTTTAAAATATTATTTATCACAAAAATAACTTATATTGTCTAACTTTCTCACTTTCTATTTTCTTCATTAATTAATTAAATTATTTGCATTAAAATATAATTTTACCTAATGATAGTCCTAAATACTTTCCATTTGTTTTTTATTAATTTTATATAAATAAAAAATATAATTATATTAAATTAAAATTTATAATTCAAAAATAAATTTATGAAAATATGCTTTAGATTTGCCCCGTTTATATAAATATATATTTTTATTTAGTAAAAATAATATTATAAATATTTTAATTAAAAATTTTATAACATTAAATTACATTAAAAGTTTATGCATACATCTAATAACTTAGTTTTGCTAATATAAGTATTGCATAATTATTTATTATCCTAGTTTTAATCCAAACAATAAAAATAAGAATCAACTTAGCCACAAGAGCATTAAGTAGCTATATTAAAATATTAGTAATTTTAAATTTTATATTTCATACATTGGTCTTCACATTTATATAATTCTAAACACTTATTGCAGGTATCAGGGCATTCTTTAAATTATTTAAAAAATATAATTCGCCTATAAATTTATTTATTTATTAAATTTTTTATTGCTAGTTATTTACTTTGACAAGTTTAATTTGCTATGCTATCATAATAATTCGATTTACACTAGCATTTTTAACTCTTGTCGTTATAAATCTAATAACATTTTTCACACTGAGTCCAGTCACTATTATCACAAGTTTTACAAGGATAGAGACAAGTTTCTAATATAAAAAATATTTTATATATAGTATTAAAATTATAAATAAATATTATAAAAACTATATTTATTTTACATCCAATTATGTAGGAATATGCATATAGATAATTTTGATTACTATTAGAAACTTTAAAAGAAGAATATAATATTATTTTGTTTTGACCTTGATTATTTACAGTATTTAAAGCATACCCAAAAGATAAATCGGTTTATATACTGTAAAATTATTTACTAGAGTTCTCATAAAATAATTCGCACTTTTAAGGGTCAGCAAAAATTATGTCTGTAGAATATCTAGAAATCTCTTAAATTATTTTCACCCATATTAAGTTATGACTCAAAGCACCATATTATAAATAATTAAATACATTAAAAATACCCATTAATGATTAAACATTATATTGTTAAAAACAAAATTCTTCTATTTAGTTTTATTCGCTCATGAAAAACGTAAATATTTATAAGTAATAATCCTCTCCTACAAGAACAGTATATAATTAAGTGTTTTAAATTTATATTGATTTTATTTATTATAAACTATCAAAATTTTATCCCAGAAAAATTCCTGTATTGTATTAAGTAACATTTACTATCCCTAATTATAGATAATTTAATAAGTTTATAAATTTATTCTATATTTATTAATTGTATAATTATTATTAATTAAATTTATTACCATTTTAATTAATATAAATATAGTATCCTAAATTATTATCATATTTGGCAATAATTACGCCCAAATCATAAAAAAACGTTGCCAATGTAAATATATTTTATTTGATGGGATTAAAATCAAGTAGGTAAGAATTTGTTATATTAAAAGTACTCGTATTACTTATATCAATTACGTGTACATTTATATAAAAGTGTTCATTTTATCCTAATAAATAAATGTAGTTTGTTGAGTTTTTGATTTGTATGCTTACATAGAGTTAATCAGAAATCTTATTATATAAAATTGTAAATTTAAAAAAGTTAAAAGGGTATAAAATTATATAGATCAAAATATTTTTGTATACTTACTTATTCCTTAGAGGCGCCTCTTTTTTCGTTACCATTACAGTCTAAAAATCCAAAAATAATTTTATTATTATTAACATATGCATAAAAAAACTCGTCGTCTTTGTTAGTATGCGAAAGCTGTTATTTCTGTATTTGATTAGTTGCATTGTAAAATCTACCTTAGTAATTTCCTGATAGGTAAAATTAAAAAATTATTTTTAATAATCTAAACTATTAATTTTTATTATGTTAATAAGTTTTTAATTTAATTAAGTTATCTTATATAATTAAGTCAATTTACCAATAAAATGATAATTGTTGAAAAAAATTTTTTTTTAAATTAGAAACTTATTGATAAAATAAATTTTAGCCATTAATATAACAAACTAAGAATTATATTTAAAGGTGTTGTGTGTATATTATTAGAATTAAATCGATACGTCAAAAATTAATTATTAAAGGTATTATTAATTGATTAATTATAAAAAAATAAAACATCTTACTATAGAAATTAAATTAAACAAAAAAGTCGATATTTATATAAAATACAATATTAATGGTTTAATACACAAAAAAAAGCCACCAAAAATTTATAATAAATTACGCGTTTATAATAATATTATAAAATTTGATACCTTCTTCATCAAAAATCAAAATATTCATAAAGTCATATGAATAGGTAATATAATCAAAGTCTAATATAATAGCGTAACAATTATAATTAACCATTAAATAATCATTTGATAATGATAATTTATTCGTCATAAATCCAAGATTATTTCTTAAGCTTGTTGAAATATCAGTGTATGTTAATGATGAAGCTAATGTTATATCAATGGTTGATTCAGTTACTATGATGTATTATATAATTATCTATATTAATATTTTTATAAGGTTATTATATGGTTTTTCAATAATTTTTTTCATTTTTTTTTTTTTTTTTTAATATTATATTTTTTGGATTTATTATTTTGTTTCTAAAAGTATTAAAGGTTTTAGTGTTATATTCATTATTTAATACTAGCTTAATTAGAATACTATCTTAAATTAAATTAATTTAAAAAATTTTAATTGTTTTTAATTAATTAGATTTATTATGAATAATATAATTTCACATTTCAAGTTTAAAAATGAAGATATTTGTTTTTTTGATATTTAAATTATCAAAATAGAAATTTTATATATATTTATATAGTTTCGGTATTATTAATCTTTTACAAATTAAAAAATCTACATTTCACTCTACATATTTTATATAATACTATGTTTAGAATAAATTTTTATTAAAAAATTGAAATTAAAATAAAAATAAATAAATAATTAAAAAAAAATATTACAAAACATAAAACAATGAAACTTAATTTGTCTACTTTCACACTGATAATACTATTTTTTTATTAAGCCTTTTAGTTCAAAAAGCATACAAATTTAAAAAACTTTAAAACTTCCTATTCTGTAAAAAGGTATGATTTATAATTTATTTAAATCTAAATTATAAAGATTTCAAAGCATGAAAGAATATGATAAAAAATCGTTAAAAATTATATTTTTAAAAATTTAAATCTATAAATAAAATTTAACAACCTTTATTTTAAATTTATATATTAATAAAGTCATTTAGATATTGCAAGCAACAGTTTCATAGACTGGAGTTGTTCAAGTGCCAAAATAGCTTAAAATTAATGTATGTTAAAAGCTACTAAAAAGGACTATTAAGATGTATAAGTATTTAACGCATTTATGGAAGATTATTGTACAACTGAATAATAAATGGAACATACAGTATAATGTTATTATGAAAATGACCCAAATTTTTGGGACTGTATTTTAAATGTGTATAAAGAATGTGAGTCAAAATAAGTATAATATCCTATAGATTTATCCACTTATTACCCTGCTTTTTAGAAATTTCCCACTTTACCATATGCTTTGTATAATGATAAGTGTGTGTGTATTATGAGTTATAAAGATGTATATAATAAAAATGATTTGCTTGAATATGTAAATAAGTTTATAAAAATTGAAGATTTTTACGATTTAGATTTAAAAATGGCTACTTATAATGACGCTTATTTTTAGTGTGTTAGAAATCATTTTTAAGCTAATTTGGATGTTAATAATTTACCTACTTAATTTAAACCTGTAAATTTAGAGTGCGCTTCAATTCCTAAGAGTAAATAGGAAATTGATGCGTGGAATAATTTTTAAAACAAAATACCTTAAAATGCTTCTTGGGAAGATTTGCAAAAAATTTTAAATAAATATAAAAAAGATTTGTCTTAATTTTAAGATTTGCTTAAATGTATATAACAAATTGTGGAAGCAGAATTGACGGATTTATAAGATTTTAAAGATCCTTTTACTTCTCTTAATGATTGTTAAGAGTAATTGGATAAAGGAGAACCAAATGGAATAATTAATATTAATAAATATAACTAATTTGTTAATGCATCTTATTAATTAGATAATTGGCAATAATTATATGAAAAATTTTATTAATAAAAATTGGATTAAAATGATGATCCTGTATTTAAGTGTTTAAAAGATGAATTGCCTCGTATTTAGTATTTTAAAAATCCCTTTTAAGATTTAAATAAATGTGTTTCAAAAATAGATTTAAAATCATAAAATGAATTATAAGAAGATGATGAAATAGTGTAAATTACTAGATAATTGAATGATTATGTATAATTAAAATAAAAATTGAATGAAGAAAATTTTATATCATAATTTTATAAGTGTGTATAAAATTTAATTCCAAATATATAGAAATTTCCTAAAAATTTTTCAGATATTGATAAATAATGTAATGATAAATTAGATAAATAAAGCTTAATGGAACTTAATGATAGAAATATTTTAATAAATAAAGTTAAATAAGTGGACAATTGGTAATAATTTTTAGATTACTATTAGGAATTGGATTAAGTTATTTAGTTTCCTGATGATGATTATTTTTAGTGTATATAAAATCAGATTCCATTACCAGATATATAATAATTTTAATGGCCATTTTAAACTTTAAATGATTGTAGTTAATTTATTCAGAAAGATGCAGAATAAATATAATTATATAATTAATTTATTAGCAATTCTACAAAAACAAATTCTTGGATTAGATTGAGAGAAATATTTTACAATAATAATTATAATATAACTTAAGAAGTATTTATATGTATATAGAAAAAAATACCTGAATTATATTAATTTAAAGGGGATTTTGAACAACTAAATTAGTAATGTGTAAATACCTATTTAAATTAAAGTGTAATTAAATACATATAATAAATAAATGGATTGATTCTACCTGCAAATGAATTATTATTTAAAAATGATACCAATAATAAAAATTAACTAATTTTTCATTCTAATATTTTCCATTTTCAAGAAAAAAATGATTCTTAAAATAAAAATAATCCTATTCCAAAAAACCTCAATTATAATGATATAAACTAATAATACCCTTAAAATAAAACGTAAAACTTATATTAGCAATTGTTAAATATAATGTAATAACAATAATTAACTTAAAGACAACTGTTATTAAATAAATAAAGTTAAGAAAATATATAATTATATTATTGTATAGAAAAATAAGCGTATAAAGAGATTTTGAATTTTTAAAATCCTTTATTTTCTTAACTTAATGAATGTTTGGAATAAATAAATATAACAAATTAAAATGAGATAGAAAGAATTAAATATTTTTAAATTGAGTCTTAAAATTTAACCAGTTATGAGTAAATTTCCAAGGAATTTTAAAATGAAAATTTAAACAATTATTAGAATACTTACTTTGAGTGTCTAAAAGATTTGATTAATAAATTTGCATCCTTTAAAAATGCTGCAGCCACTTTTGGAGGATTATATATTTTATTTATTATTTGATTTGATTTAAATAATTTAAAATAAATTTGTATAATAAAATTAAAAATTTAAAGTAAATTTATATAAATAAGTCTATAATTAAAATAAAATAAAAAATATATATGAAAAAATTGTTTTTTCAACCATTTTTCGAGAAGATAATTAATTATAATATAATAATCATTCATCAATTATAACATCCAAAATCTATTTAATTAAAAATTTATTAAATAATATTTATTTAATTAAAATAATTATTTTGGTATAAAAACAAAATAAAAATAAAAAAATTAATAATTAAAAATTTGTTAAAAGTTAATTAAATATGGCTTTAAGTAAAGTTATTATTCTATCAATATTATTGAATATAGCTTATTAGTATAAGAAATAGTATAAAAAGGATATTTAAGAGGAAAAATTGTAAAATAAATATTATAAAATTTAATATATATAAATTATTTAACATTTTTATTTGATGCATTCATGTTATAACAGAAAAAAAAATATAAACATATATTTTTTTTTTTAAATTAAATGAATTTTTATATAGTTAAATAAGTTGGATTTTTTTATATAATAATTAAAATCATTCTAAACAATAAGTTCTAATTTTATTTTTAGCAAAATAATTTAATTTTATATTAATTCATATAATTTTTTTTAACAACAGATAAAATGTACAATAATTTTTCGAAATATTCCATTAATAAGAATAAAACAATTAAAATACACATCCTTATGTAGACTGGACCTGTGTGCAGCAAGAATTAAGTGTTTATTAATGCATGTCCCTAGCTGACAACTAAGATTACCTTGATTTTTAAGTTTATTCAGTTTATATGGAAAATTATGCAATTAATTCTACCTAATTAAAAGAGGGATAAAAATGTTTTGTAGACCATGATATTTATTTTTGGTAATGTGTTACTAAAGCTTTTAAACCTTGTGTTCAAAAAGATGGAGCTATTGATTAAATAGGAAATTTATACCCTGCTTATAAAAAATTACCCCAAATTCCCTAATATATGTATGGTTCTTCATGTTTTTGCGAGATGGATCTTTCTGATATTAATAAAAATTATGATATTTTTGAATATATTGATAAAAATGTAACTGTTGGTGATTATCCCTCTTTTTTGGGTTATTTATAATAAAATTACACAAGTGACTCTTCTTTTTACAAGTGTGTTTTCGATTCAATAGAAAAAGATTAAATTATGGAATACTTTCCACCTAATTTTTCTGATTTAAATGATAAATGTGCTGATTTGGTTTAAAATTAATAATAAATATTAGAATGGAATACCTATTCTTACGATACGACGAATAAAACGACTTGTTCTGAATTAAGAAGCATAGTTAAAAACAGTATAACTTAAAAAAAAGACCCTAAATTGTACCAATGCATAATAGAAATTTTAGATGTGCAATGTGCGCCAATTGAGAAATTTAGGTATCCTTTTGATTTACTTAATAAATGTGCCGCTGATATAGACAGAACTGCCAAAGATGCCTATTTTTAAATAAATTCTTTTAATTAATTGGCCGAATTTTCAACTGAAAATTGTTCTAATTGGGAATAATTTGACAATTATTTTCACAAAACTTATCCCAAAAGTGCCTAAAACACTACTGTTTTGAAATGTATTGAGTAAAATTTGGTAAATATTAAAAGTTTTGAGTACCCTTTTGAAAAGTTGAATAATTGTGCTTAATTTATAAATTACACATAAATTGAGCAAATTAATACCTATAATTCAATAGTTAAAACCGCAGATAATTCTGATAAAAAGTGGGTAAATTTGGCTAAATCTTTTTATTCTGACTACTCTTAGTACAATTACGAATATATTACCTGTATTGAAGGATATTTACCGGAAGTTCTTTAATTTAAAGGTGGATTTTCTCCTTTGAATAAGTGTTAATCGAAATTAGACCTTTAAAATGTAGGAGATTTGGAATATAGTAATAAAATTATTAAAGATACAGAATAGATGGACTGGAGAGAATTTAAATAGTATTTAAATTAACATAAAAATTCGACTTCTTCTTTTTACTAATGTTTAGAGTAAACTGCTCCTGAAATTGATTCCTTCCCAGGACAATATAGTGAAATAAATGAGAAATGTTAATAGTATTTAAATTTCACTGATTTAAATAAAATATAATAACAAAATGAAATGGCCAAATCTGCTGTAAATTCTAAAAATTGGGATGATTTTATCAGTAAAATTGATAAATATAAAGGGGGAGATTTATATAAATGTATTAGATAAGTTTAATATGAGAAAAATTAAAAAAATTTGTAATAATTTTAAACTCCCTTTTAGAGCTTGAATAAGTGTAACAATAAGCTCAATTTTTATAATTCTACCGAATGTGATATATATGATAAAATAGTAGAAAACAGTAGAATTTACAACAACTGGGTTGATTTTGAACTAAATTAAAATAAAACTATTTAAAGTAATGTTAATAAAAATTCTCCAGTTTTCGAGTGTTTAAATTAAACAATGCCTGAAATTTTACATTTTGACGGTATTTTCTCCTCTTTAGACTAAGAATGCTTTAAAAAAATCGATTCTAAAAATGAAAATAATTTACAAGAGTACAGTGATATAGTTGAAATTTCGGAGTAAAAAAATGCAAATTGGATAACTTTTTCAGTTGATTTATAATAAAAATTTGAAAATTCAACTTATGCATCTACTTAGTGTATAATATAAAATACTCCTAAAATTGAAATTTTTACTCCTCCTTTTGAATCTTTAAATGAGTGTAGCTAGTTTATGAATCCAAATAATTAAACAGAAATAAAAAATTACGATTAAATTGTAGAAAAATCTAAGAGTTTTTAAAATAAACAATAATTATTTGACTACTTGTAAAGTTACGACCAGTTTAATAACGACAAATTAAAATAGTGTTTACTTTAAAATTCAATAAGTAAATTTTAAAAGCCTTTTGAAATTCTGAATGAATGTCAGGATAAAATTTAAATTTCCGATGAAAAATAGCTTTAAGAATTTTCGAACTACACATAAACTGCTTCTTAGTCTGAAAATTGGGTGGATATAAAATAAAATTTCTAAAAATTAATAAAAGAAAATAATTACAACGATGAGTTAACTAAATGTTTACTTAGTAAAATTCCTGAAGTTGAAAAATTTCCAGCTTAATTTGAAAAGTTGAATAAATGTTAAGACCCAAAAATTATGGATTTGAAATCTTTAGTAGAAATTTAGGATTCTAATGACCTAATTGCCGAAATTAAAAACGATAAATAATGGAAAGAATTTTGCAGAAATTTCGAAAAATTACAGCTAAAAACAGGATTTCCAGATGACGCCTACTTTTAGTGCATAAAAAAAGAAATTCCTTACCCAGAAATTGGAAAATTTAAGGCCCCCTTTGAAAGTCTTAACAAGTGCGAAAATGAACTGGATATGTAATGCTACGATTAAAGAGGATTTTACTCTTATTTTTAAGATATGAGTTATTAATAAGACGACTGGGAGTCTTTGTATAAAATTTATATTTAGAGCAATTTTACTGTTTAAGAAGTTTAGTAGTACCCAGTTTTCTAGTGTATTTTGAGGAATATCCCTATTATTAATTACTTTTAAAATATTTTTAAAGGCCTTAATGACAAATGTGTGAATAGGTATTTAAATAAAGCCTCTAAATAGTAAATATTAGATCTTGATGTAGTTAGCAACTACTCTTTCGAACTTAAGACTAATTATACTAATGAAAGCGCCTAAAATGAAACCGAAAACATGTATATTTATAGAAAGCAAATTTATTTAAAAGATAATAACTAATATATTAACAAAAACGGGAATTATATCTAGAATTAAGTCGATTAATTAAATTAAGTAAATTAAGAAAGTTTCAGTATTTTATTGATTCACTAGCACAATTCCTAGAATTAAACGAATTCTAATAATAATATAAATAATAAAAATAATAACGACACATATTATGAAAATGCAGTTTTGAATCCAGCTCAGCTAAACTATACAGAAGTAGACGAAAATTATATTTTAAGCGAAAATTAATAAGCTTGGTAAAAATTGGCAGAATTTGCTTAGAAAGAGCAAAAATAGGGTAAAATTGATTTGGACGGGGAATTAATTAATTGTATAGAAATTGAGTCTTACAAGTAAGTTTTAAGTTTTAGAGAGGAATTTAGGGAATTAGATTAGTGTTTAGAGTATTTAAATACTTAGAATAGAGACGACATAGAAAGAGTAAAATACTTACAAGAAAATACTTAGAATGCGACTAGTTATAATGAAGTTAAAACTGAGTTTGTGAATGAAAATTTGAACTATTATAAGGAGAAAATGTTTGAGTGTTTTAAAGCGGTTTTGGATAAAGTTGCTTCTAATAAAAAAGCTGTGGCTAGTGGAATGGCTTTGTATCTTACTTTTATTATATGATTTTTTTATTTATTTTAAAAAAAAAATTAAATATAAATTTAAAAATAAATTTAAAAATAAATATAAATATAAATATTAAATTTTTTTTTTTGTTAAGATAAATTTATATTTATTGTTATATTGTTTTATTCATGTTTTTATAAATTGTTTTAAATTTGGTTAATATTTGATATATGTTAACTTTAAATAAATATAAGATAATATTTAGTATTTTTGGTGTAGTTGAAATTACTTCTTTTTAGAAGCTTTTAAATTTTTAATTTATATAAATGGATTTTTATGTAGGATAAACTTTATTATTAAAAGTAAAGATTTATTTTTGAAAATCATATTTTATTTTTATAATTTTAAATAGTAAAAATAGTGATTATATTGTTAGTTAAAGTATTAACAATATTTAATATTATCTAAAATGAAATTTGGAAAACAAAACAAAATTCATTTCATTTTATCAAATTTGTAATGGTTACTTACAAAATTAAAAATACACTATTTATTTAAAATTATTGTAAAAATTCTTTTTGGTAAAAAAATAGTATTTTTAAATTTTAAATATAATTTATTTTACCTAGGGAATAACATTAAAAGAATTATTAATTTAAAAAACAGTATCATTGTACATTTTAAGGTTTGTTTTTTTTTGCATTTAATCACAATTTGTGAGAAATAATACGTAACACATTAAAAATAACAATTATTAATAATTTTACATATGTAATTTATCAAAATTAATTTACATCGATGGCATACTAACAGCCCTAAATAAAATTAAAAACAATTATACCTGTAAAGACTAATATAAAACAAAATCAAAAATAAAGCTTTATTAAAATATTATTAACATTAATTAAATATGAGTAATATTTGTATATTAATTATATTAAACATATATAAAGTTTTAATAAAATAATAGGCTTTTTCACCTTAAAAAAAAAAAAAAATCCTTAATAAATTAAAATACACAAATAAAAAACAGCATAAATTATTATTTTAAACTAAAAAATAAAAATAAAAAAATTAATACACAGCACCAAAATATATATATATAAAATGAAAGCAAAACAATTAGTTAAAGGGAAAAAAACCTGTCCTTTTTTAATGAACAATTTTTAAGTGGACATAACAAAAAGTTAAATTAGCAGAGATTTCATTAAAAAATTCGGGACTGCTTGTCCCTACCTGTAAGCGAAAAAAATTGAAAAATAAACAATAAAGGCAAAAGAAGCTTTACAATTTGCCTACAATTAAAACGTTTCTTCATTAAATTAAAGTATTTCTAAATTTAAAAAATAACATTGCGATCCGGAAAACTGCCAAAATTAGCCCTGTTAAAATGTTTGTCAAAAGTTAAAATTTGAATTTGAAAATAGCAGTAATAATAATATTAATAATGAAAATAATAACTAAGAAAATATTAATAATGAAGAAAAATTACACGACGCTTTGGAAAATTTCCACAAGGCTTTTTAAATTGATGCAAATTTTGAAGGCAAAAAATTGTCGACAATTGCAGACGGCAGTTAGCCCCTTAAATGTCCGTATGCTTAAATTTTGATGAATTAGCAGGAAAATGAAGTTGATTCTAGAAAAATGGAAAATGAATAAAAATAATAAAAATAAGATATTTATGCTTCTAAGTTTAGCGACGCAATTTAGAATTTAAAAACAGAAAATAGGTAAAAAAAAAAAGTTACATATATTTTTAAAAAGAAATTATTTGAAAAATTTAATTTTTAAATGTAAATTAATAAAAAATAAAAAATAAAGCAAAATTTAATTAGAGTCCTTGTTTTATTTTTCAATCGTTTTCTTACTGATAAAAATTTTTGAAAGTATCTTAAAATAATTAAAAAAAAAATTGGAAAACTAAATTAATTTAAAGCTAATAAATTGAATGTTAGTTATTAAAATTATTTTTGTATGTTTTTTTTTTTATTTTTAATAAATGATTAAAAGTTTAAATTTAATATTTTTATAGGTATAGAGTTTTTAATCATATTTAAAGAATAGTAGGAAAATATCCCAAAGCTACAATGGAAGATAGAGACGGACTAGTAAAAGAAATTACAGTTTGGTGCAGTAACGATTATTTAGGTAAAAAAAAAATATTGATTAAAATCTTTAATTTTAAAAGATTATTATATAATATATTAATTAAATACTCATTTTCTTTAACTTTTTACTAAATTTATTAGGCTTATAGAATTTATTTATTTTTTTGTTAAAAATATAATTTATAACTTTTTATTAAATTTATAAGGCTTATAAAATTTATTTTATTTTTACAGGAATGGGTTAAATTAAAGAAGTTTAAGACGCTATGATATAAAGTATAAGAACTTAAGGAATTGGTGCTGGAGGAACTAGAAATATCGGAGGAAGTTCTACCCAACACTTATTATTAGAAAGAGATTTGGCAAATTTCCACTCCAAAGAGGCTTCAGTGGTCTGTTCATCTGGTTTTGTAGCCAATTAGGTAAATAAAATACAAAATAAATAAGAAATTCAGCACTAAAATTTTATATAAAATAGGTTTTAATAATTATATAATATTTTATTTTTAATTTATTTAGTCAGCTTTAAACGCCTTGAAAAAAGTGATGCCCGACATAGTATACCTTTCCGACGAAAAAAACCACGCTTCAATTATAGAAGGCATAAGTAATTCAAGGGCTCAGAAAAAGATTTGGAAGCACAACGACCTTTTAGATTTAGAGGAAAAATTGGCCTCTTTGCCCTTTGAGACCCCGAAATGCGTTATTTTCGAAAGCGTTTACTCTATGTCAGGAACAATTGCGCCGATTAACGAAATTTGTGACTTGGCTAAAAAATATAACGCAATGACTTTTATTGACGAAGTGCATGCTATTGGCTTGTATGGGGCTAGAGGTGCCGGCGTTGCTTAGCAAATGGGAATTGAACACAAACTCGATTTTATTTCGGGAACTTTGGCCAAAGTAAGCTGATTTTTATTTATTTTTTGGATTTAATTTAATTTTTTATTTAGAAATTTGTTTTAATTTTGAAATTTATTTTTATTTAGAAATTTGAAATATTAATTAATATTATTTATTTTGTTTTTTATTTGATTTGTTTGTTATTTTGTAGTGAAATTTTTTTTATTTTTTAGGGGATTGGGTGTTTTGGAGGCTATGTTGTAGGTAAAAAAGAAGCTATTGATTGTATTAGAAGTTATGCTCCTAATTTTATTTTTACAACATCTATTCCTCCTTCAGTGGCAGCAGCCTGTAGAAAATCGATTTAATTGATCTAAGAATAACAGGTAACGAAAAAAATAAATTTTAAAGAAAAATTAAAAAATTAAAATTAAAAATTTAAAAAAAGGAGTTAAGAGACAAATTACACGACTGCGCGCACAAACTGAAGCAGAAATTTTTCAATTTGGGTATAAGAATGGAGCCATCTCAATCGCACATCGTGCCAATTTTTATCGGCAGCGCTGAAAAAGCGAAATAAATTTCGGACCTACTTTTGCTAAAGCACGGACACTACATCCAGCCAATAAATTTCCCAACTGTGCCCCGAGGCGAAGAACTGCTAAGAATTTCGCCCACGCCAAACCACACAGAAGAAATGATAGAAGAGCTGGCCGCCTCAATTTTGCAGGTCTTCCAGGAAGTGGGCCAGCCACTGGCCGACTTTTAGAATCGAGAAAGCGTTTTTGTGCAGAGGGGGGCGAAATTTTAGGCTGTGGAGCAGCTTTTGAGGCCCTTTGATAGCAGCGATAAAGAAGCCATTTTTAACTAGTTTTAGGGGAAAAGTTATTTAGGTGAAGGTATTTAAGAGGTTTAAGAGGTTTAGGAAATTCAAAATGTTTAGGAAATTTTGGTGGAGAAGAGTTTGGCCTGATTTTTGATTTGTTTTTTTGATTTATTTTTATGGATAATTATTGATTGATTTTTAAATTTGAATTATTGTTTTATTTTAAAAGTTTATTTATTGTTAGATAATTATGATTAGTTTGAAATTTAAATAAAAAATTGAGAAAAATGTATAACTTTTTTGTATTATTTTTTTAAAATAAAAAAAATTCTAAGGAGTTTATATAAGGTTATTAGAAAAAGTCCAAAATAATTTAATATAAGGATTTAATTTTTATTCGTAAGTATTAAACATAATGTAAAGGTTCAATTAAGTTTTATTGCCACAAAAATTAAAGAAAAAACATCT
The DNA here is from genome assembly GCA_001447515.1 of Pseudocohnilembus persalinus. Lineage (NCBI taxonomy): Eukaryota > Ciliophora > Oligohymenophorea > Philasterida > Pseudocohnilembidae > Pseudocohnilembus > Pseudocohnilembus persalinus. Next base: position 111,621 of record LDAU01000013.1, read on the forward strand.
AATATATTTTATTAAAATATAAAGAGAAAAAATAAATTATTCACTAATTTTTATTTTAATTAACAAATAAAAAGTGAGATAAATACTAAAATAATTATCATAAAAAAAAATAAAACAAAAATACTTTATTAATTTTAATTTTCAAATATTTTAATACAAGAATAACAAATAAACAATAATTTTTATCAATATCGCAAAAAAATGAGGCAAACACCCACAGGAACAATTATTATACAAAGCAGAAAATCATCTACAGATAATTTTTCCGCAAGACAATCCTTATTAAATTCATTTAACAATAAGTAATAATTAATAAATAATAAATTAAAAAATATAAATTAAAGAACGTGTTTAAAAATTTAAATAAATAAAAAAATAAATACAAGTTCCAATAATAAAAAAAAAAGTAAATATCAATTTTTTTTATGACAAAAAAGCAGGTGGAATAAATGATAGATAAACAAAGATAAAACGACGAAAATTTTAGAATTATAAATCAAAATAACACAAAATACAGTTATATTCCTTTAGAAACGGATATTTTGAAATCTGCACACACTGATAGAGACGCCAATTTTCAAAAATGCGTAAGTTTAATTAATTAATATAACGAAGAAATAGAAAACAGTTTGAAAAGAGGGAGCGAAATCGTGAATGGGCCCTGGAAAAACTCTTTTTACGGGACTTTGTAAAATGTTTTACTGGAAATTCGTTTTACAAAATTTAGGGCTCTTTAAACTGCTTTTTGCGAAAAAGTTGCAGAATGGGCTGATTAGCAAATTAAATAGGAGGTTAAAGAAAAAACTATTGGAAAAAAAATTACTTTGTAGTCTTTGGTAGAAAATAAAGTTAATTTGAAATCTTTGAGAACTAAAAGGTCGACCACTGGATAAACTAATTCTACCTAAAATAATGCCAATAGTAATTAATTTTTAAATAGAAATGTTATTATTTGTTTATATAAAAATAAAATTAAATTAAAAATAATGAATTTTGATTTTATTTATTTTTTAAAATAGTACTTTATAAATTTTAGAATTTTTTTTTAAATAATGATATAAATATTTTTTTGTATTTTTAAAAATTTAAATTATAGACACTACAATGGCATCTGTAAATATGAATGATACAAGTTAATAATCGCCTAAAAAAATGTAAGAATCGTTTGATTATGCGTAAAATAAAAATAATTAAAATACAAGTGAAAGAGTGGTTTTAGGAGTAAATAGATTAGCAAGAGCAAATACAACACAAGGAAATGCAAATTTTAAAGGCCAAAAAAGTTTTGAAAATATGTTGCCTAGCGAATAAATACAGGAAATGTCAAGAGATTACGAATTGGGTCACAGAACAAAAATTTTCGGACTTGAACCTGCTTCTGAAAGGTAATAATAAATAAAAAAAATATATATTTATATGTATTTAATATTTTATAATATTTAATTTATTTATTGTATTTTTTTTAAATAAAAGTGTATTTGTAATTTAAAATATTAAATATAAAATTCTAAATATTATAAATTAATATTTTTATTTTTAAAGGTTAGAAGAGTTTAAAAGAAAGAATTTTTCGATGCCTTAAGAAGTGCTTAAGGAAATAGACCCCATTAAATAGGAAAGTTAGCTGACTTTTCCCAGACCATAAGGCTATTTACCGAATAAATAAATTGAAATTCCTCCTGAGTTACAAGAAGAATTAAGGGAAAAAGACGATGATCCAGAACATAATAATTAAGATGAAGAAGGAGACGATGATTAAGCTGTAGTTTTAGATGGAATTGATCCAATTGAAGGTGATGATTAAAATTAAGGTAAAATATTATATATATATATTTAAAAAAAATAAAAAAAAAAATAAATTTTAAATAAAATTGAATAAAAAATAAATTTTTAAAAGGAATTTAATATTGATTATTTTTTTATATATTTTTATTTACTTTTTTTTTATTCAGGAGACGGAGGCAAAGAATAAGAAGAAAATAATGAGAAAACATTGGTCCCTAAATTAAGACCTTTTTTAAATGATAAAGTGAGTGCAGATCCGATGAATGATGATCCTAATACGTAATTTGAAGCAAGGTCAAAATATCTTCATTATAAGCCGACTAATAATGAAGCCGAATTGAGAATGGAGAAAAAATACATTGAAAATAGACATAAAGAATTGTAAGAAAAAAGAGAATCTGAAGAGTTAGTAAATATGGTAAATTAATGGGCCTAGAATAAAGCGAGATTGGAAAAAGAAATAAATAGGAAATATGATTCTAGATAATTTGGAAGTAATTTTTTAACAATTTTTTTGGATAATTTAAGCAAATTATTAAAATTAAATAATTTTATTAAAAAAGACAGTTTTTAGAAAATAGAATTTAAGCCTAAATAATATTAAAAACACGAAGTTTAATAAATAATTTAAGATTCAAAAATGACTGTAGAAGAAGAATAAAGGTTGTAAGATTTATAATAATTTAAAGAATAAAAATTTTAAGAAGTTGAGAAAATGAGAGCTGCTTTGGAAAAAGAGACCTCAAAATCTTTGAAAACAAAATTATAAGATTAATTGTAAATTTTAGAATAAGATTATAAATAAATCGAAAAATAATGGTTGCAGGAATAGGAATCTAGAATTGTAAAAAAAATTAGTACTGATTCTAAAATTAGATAATATAGACATGTAAAATCATATTCAGTTAATTAACCAAATGGTAAAATAAGAGTATAAATTTGTGAAATGAAAAAAAGAAAAATATTTTAAATAAAATAGCAAATTACATTATATTTTTTTTTATATATTTTTTATTTTTTAAATTTATTTAATTTGTAATATTATATTTTTAAAAATATTTATAGATAGATATAGTAAAGATCACTCAAGGTTTTTACCTACAATTGCTAAAAGAGATCTTTTGAATAATTAGCCACTTAGTTTTTCAGGTTTGGAAAATTAAATTGGGCAAAAAAAAATAAGTTTGGCGAAATAGGAATACGGAAGTTTAATAGGTTTGGGTGTAAAAACTAAAAGAGAGGGACAAGAAGAAGAATAAGATGATGAGGATGAAGATTTAGTAAATAAAAAGATTTAATAAAAAATTTAAATACATTTAAAATAAATAAATAAATTTAAAGTTAAATTACACATGAAAATCAAGTTTAATTTAAAATTTAAATATACAAAAATATAAATTAATTTCATAATTTAAATACAAATGAAAAAAAAAAATTTAAATAAAAAAACAGTATTTATTAAATACAGTTAACATAAATATTTATATATTTAATAAAACTTTTATTATAGGAAAGTTTGAGAAAAATGGTTTAGCCTAGTTTGTCTGTATATAGTAGAGATTATAAAAAATAATATAGACCATTTAGTGCAGTTTTTGATATTATAGACAGAGAAAAAATGAGACAAGAATAAATAGACGAAATTCATGAAATAAAAAATAGAATGGTAAAATATAAAGTAAATGTTTAATTGAAAAAATTAATGGATTCTATTGTAATTCCGGAATAAATAACTGGTGCTAAGGCTAATATTTTTCCAACACCTGGAATGTAATTATATGAAGACATATTTGCGAAAGAAGCTAAAACCAAAAAAAAAAAGAAAGGAAAAAAATGAGTAAATAAATTAATAAATATAAAATAAATATAAGTAAAATATTATAAAATAAAAATAAATATATATTTATATACATATTTAAGTATATTATTATTTATCTATATACAATTTAATTTTTGTTTATATATATATATTTATATAACTTTAGTATATATAAGGGTTTTTACATATTTATAAATTTAATAACTATTTAATTATTATACAAGAAAATGATTTTTTGTATTTAAAATTTATTCTTAATTAAAATATATTAGTATTTATGCAGTTTTATATATTTTATTTTAATTTTAATAAATAATGATAAAAAATAAATTTTGATAAATATAATTTTAAAAAAGTTAACTTTTCGTTTAAACGCTTATTGATTTAGCATTGATTTTTATATAACAATATTTTTTAATTATTTAAAATAGTTATATCGGCTGTAAATAAATTCAAATTTAATCTAACAATATTTGAAATTTATTATTGATATAATTAGATTGTTTATTAACCATTAATCTAAACTAAGAAATAAAATAATTAACTATAAAATAATCTAACCTTGTTATTTTCAGATTAATTTCAAAAATTATAGAAAAATAAAATAAAAAACACTCCAAAATTTAAAGTGATAAATAAAAATATGAATTTTTAAAATTGCAGTGAAATTTACTCCGTTTAAAATAAAAATTAATTCGTAAAAAACGACCACATGTTGCAAACAGCAAATTTTGGATAAGCTCATGATTCCAATATCAATAATTTAAAAATAAATATGGACAATAATTCGGAATAAATGACACAATAATAATAAATAATAAAAAAAGACAAAAATTAATAATAATCACTAAGAAAATAGTTTACTCAAAATTTTTAAAGTTTATACTAACTTTATAAGTAAGACTTTTAAGATGCAAGACTCGGAATAATCAATATATACTCTTTGAAAAGTGAAAATTTGAAATCACTTCCAGAATACAAAGTAAACATTAAATATATAAATAAATAATTTAAAAAAATAAATAAATTAATAAATAAAAATTAATAAATAGACAAAAAAAAAAACACCAATTTAAATTTTAATAAACTTATTTTTTGATAAATATATTGTTTTTTTAATCTAAGAATTTGACTTTGCCTAATTATGTTGCAAGAAAGAAACACACTTTCAAAAGTCGAGAAGACCAAGTTTTAAAAGATCATTTGGGTTTTTTGGAAAAATATTTTTAATTTTTTAACGAATTTACTTAGTTTGCTAAATTATTAGGCTATTAGAAAACTGCATTAGAGGACAATAATTCAGTTACTGGTAAATAAAAAGAAAGAACTCTTTTGGTTTACTTATCTTATAATTTTACTTCGCTAGAGCACGTAATTTCTTCTTATAAATTCTCAACTCTGCAATTTTCTGAGCCTTAACTGCTAAGAATGCTTTATTTTCTGGTCACTGTAATAATTATTTCAATAAAAATTAAAAAAAATATTAAATGTTTTTTTAATATTTTATTTACTAAAAAAAATAAAAGTGTTAATTTTTTAAATATTTTATTTACTTAAAAAACTAAAAGTTTTAATTTTTAAAATTATTAATTTTTTTAGGCTGGAACTATGTTTCACAAGAACGGCATGTCTTAGTAAGATTATAGACCGGACTAAATATTTTATGATGAAAAAAATGCATAAATAATGCTTTATCCTACTTAGCTAGTATTGGACTTGGACAAAATATCATTAAAAGAAAAAATTCAATAAAAAGAACATATTTTTGCCGCTCCTGAATAATTATAAGAGTTAAAGTAAAATATTAGTGAAAATAAAAATTAAGATTAATAGACAATTTACTTCCATTAATAGTAAAAACACAAGTCTTAAAAATATTAGCCTATATTTACAGAAAAAAAAAATCAAAATTATAATTAAAGTTCTAGTTAATTTTCAAATACAAAATTATAGTTGTAGTAATAAAATGATTTGAAAGATTTTATTAAATAAATGAGTGAAGAAAATAAATAATTTTACGCTTTAAGTTATTAAATAGGATTAACTATACTTTCTTTAGCCGTTAAAAAAAATATTTCTGATATTTATGATTATTAAAATTTAGAAATAGATTATGAAAAGGTTGATTTGTATGGTTCTTTGCTAAGAGAAAAATTTTCCAAAGTTTTTTGTAATATTATTTTGTATCTTTTGCTGTCTAAATCAGTTACGTCTAGAATTACTCCTGATGTTGTAGTTAAAATTTTAAGACCTTATGAAAATTAAATCTACACTCTATAAAAAGTAGAATTGGATTTTGATACTGTTAAATAAACTATTTTATAAGAAAAATCCGTTAAAAATTATAAATATTTGTCCCCTCAGTATAGTGAAGCTTCTACTAAAGCCCCTAATTCTGATATAATGTCTTCATAATAAACTAAAGCAGATTAAATCTATTAGCACAGTAAAATTTTTATACTCTAAAGATTTTTTATAATATATAAATTATATTTATTTTTTATTTATGTCTTTATAATAAAAAAAGGCTAAGATAAAAATATATCGCATTTTACTCCTAACGATTATTAAAATAAATAATAATAATAACAGTTCACACCATAAATTAGCTAAAATTAAAATTAAAATTAGAATTAGAAACATTTTTATTTAAATTCTACATTAAACGAGACATTTAGAATTTAAAAACATGAAACATTTTAAAATTTGAAAGATTAAATTTAAATAGAAAGGTAAAAAGAGAAAGAATAAAAGAATTTAATTGATGAAAAAAAATAGGAAAATTTCGAAATTAATAAGTAATTACCTTACTAAAATTCGGAAAATTACAAAAAACTTTAGGAAATTATTAAATAAAATGATTCTAATATAGAGAAATTGGACATGGCGCTGTTAAAAAATAAAGAAATTTTAAACAAAACTAATTAATAATTAAAAAATAGAGTTATTGATAGTTTAATTTTAAATTGCGAGCCCGCCCCTGAATCGCAAAATGAAGGAATAAATAATAAAGTTTTATCTTAAAATAAATGCGAAAAATAAAAAGATTTTATTTGGCCTGGTTTAGAGTAGAATAAAAATAAGGATGAAAATTAAAATTTTGGAGAATTTTCTAATTTGTAAATTTCTGTACACTCTGGCAGGTTCGGCACGTGTGATGACTCTTAAATTTAAAATAGCACGATTGAAGAAAATTAATAAAAATTTATATCTAATCACAGTAGAATAAGAAATAAATCCTATACTTCTGGATTGGAATTATAAAATTAAAATTTAAGCCAAAAATGTCTTTTAATTAGAGAAAACAGTTTTGGCAATTTAAATGAAGAATAATAATATTAATAAAACTAAAGTGATCAAATTCCATAAATATTTGTACATAAGCCAGAAGAAATTTAGTAAGATAAATAAATATAATAAAATCAAAATGATGATGAAAAGCTACCATATTTTGGAGGCTTATAGAATTATGATACTAATTATTTGACACCACCTATTAATCCTAATTTAAACCCCGCATATGTTAAATAATAAATGGAAATATAAAAACAAAAATAAAATAATAAAATAAATTAACAATAATAACAACAACAAATTTTGAGTCCTTCAAAAAAATAAACATAATAAATTTTTTTAAAAAATGGCCAATAATTTATTAATAATTAAATGTAATAATTATAGTAAAAATAACAAATAATAAGTCCTAAATAATAATCTATATAATTTTTTAAGGATTTTAATTAAAATAATAACATATAAAAAATATCGTCATAGAAAATTATACCTACTTAATTTGATTCATCTTAGCTGAAAAAATATTCCAATTTTGAACAGTATAAAATTTAAAGACAGTAATAATTAGAATAAGAAAAACAGAGATAGATAAATAATTCCAGTTCAAAATAAAAACAATACCGAAATTAATCTTCTTTTTCTTTACATTCCTACTCTAAAAATTATTCTTCTTAATAAAATAGTTAAAATTAAAAGAATTAATTATAAAATTATAATGTTTAAACTTCTCCATTTAATTATAAGAATAACAGTTAATTTGATTAAATTTATTAAGATAATTTGAATTTATAAAATAAAACTAGCAATTAAAAATAAATACAACAATAAAAATAATAAAAAAGTTGTCAAATTTCTCCAATTAAAAGTTAAAATTAACAAAACAATAATTAATATAAAATGCAATAATAATAGTAATAACAATAATTTTAAAGTAATTATGATTATAATAAATATTCTACTGTAAGTAAAAATAATTCTTCTGCTTATTTTTCTTAAAGGTAAAGTACGTCACCTTTGTAGAAAAGGGCCAGTTATTAAGCCTAAGATAGAAGATAAAATAATATGTCTATAAATATTTGTGAAGATAGAAACTAATAATAAATTCCAAGTAATTAAAAAATTAACATTCTAAATTAAAGTTAAAATAAAAATAATGTGGGCTATACATAAATATAAAGTGGATTAAGTTAAAATAACAAAGATCACATATATGATATTCAAAATTAAATTTAAAATTATGTAAATTAAAAGTAACAGTTATAATATCAATATTAATAATCTTAAACTTAATAATATTAGATACAATTATAGTAATAACATTTTAATTAAGTCTAGAATAACTAGCCTTAATAAATTAAACAACAAAATTAATTTTAGTTATAAAATAATAACCAAGAGAATTTATATAGTTTGAATAACTATAACTCTAAATAAATATCCCCTGTCAAATAATAGTAATAATAATATAAGAATATGACAAATTAATAATATGTAACAAGTTAATTGTAAAAATAACAATAATTTTCTTATAATAATACTAAATAATTAGTACCAAATAAATCATAATATTCTTATATGATATAGTAAAATTAAAATTAGCCTTAAAAATAAATTTAAAATGGCAATTTTATATAGTATAATAAAAGTAGAAATATGGATCTTTATAAAGAAGGAAAATATTCGAGATAAATTCATAATTAAAATAATTTGGTAAAAATTTATACTTGATAAGTTTTAAAAATATTAATATATTTAATTTTTTAAATGTTTTTTATGTTTTTCATTTTATTTAGGGTAATGTATAAGATTACAAATATTATTCAGCTAAGATAAATAACTACCAGCCTAATTACTTAAGATGATCTAATTTTTATTCATGAAATAAACAAAATTTTAATTATTTTATATCTTAAACAGTTATGTATACATTTTATTAAAAAATATATAAATTTATTATAGTATCTATTTTTAAAATGAATATATTCATATATAATATTATGTTTAATTTAACCTACCAAATTTTTATATTTTAAATTTTAATTATTTGATTAAATAATTTTGTAAATAATCTTTATAAAGGCAAACGTTTTCTTATTCGTATAAAAGTATTTAGAATAATACAAAATGAAAATTAAAATTTTCTTATATATTTTTTAATAAAAATTTCTATGTAATTTAAATATGTCAAATTTAAAATATGTTGAAAATTTGATTTATGGACCAAAATTTTTTATCAATATTGGTATATTAAATAAACTTATTATAAATCTAAAATCTAAACGGAAAACTTTTAACTGTATTTTATATAGCATTAAATTAATTAAAGTTTTATATATAATTTTCATAAAATGCTTTAAATTTAGTTAATATTTAATAATTAAAATAAATAAACACTACAAATTAATAAAAATTAGAGTAAAAAAGTCGCTATTTAACAATAAGTTAATATTTAATAAAAAATAAAATAAAATAAAAATTAAAATAAAACAATCTATATTTTAAATTTTCACGTATAATTGACGGTATAAAAATATATTAATTAAAATTAATATTAAAATATGGAAATAGAAATTTTGAATGGTATATTAACTGATACAGTTAGTAATATGTTTTCTCCAGATTTAACCTTTGATTTAGGTCCCCCAACCAATATTAGCATGTATTCAAATTTTAATAATTTTTCGAAATAATCTTAACAACAATAAAGTTAAAATTAATAAATGTAGAATTTGAATTTATAGAATAAATAAAACTTATAAAATTTACATTAAAATTAATAAGAAAAGATAAACACTTCAAATTAATAATAATAGCAGTAATAAAAATAATCAAACGATATAAAAATTAAATTTAATAAAAATCTTGCTCATTTAAATAATAGCAATGACTAAATTCTTGTTTAGCAAAATAATTAAAAATAATAAAGTAATGTAGGAAATATTAATTAATCATTTTCTAATTCTTTTATATAAAATACATCTTTAAATACATCTAATTATCCCGACGTGACTATAAGTATGAATTCAAAAGATTCTTTGATTTTTTATTAAAATTAACAATAGTAGTAATTATAACTATAAAAACTACAACAATAATAGTAGTAGTAAATATTATAAAATTAATAATAATAAAATCAAAACATGCCGTATATTTAAACTTTAAATTAAAATAATAAATAAATTCTCGAGAGAGAAAAGTTAAATTAGATTAATAGTAATGGTCATAATATTATAAGATTTAATGGATAAAATGAGGAAAATAATTAAATAGTTATTAATAAACCTGTTCTTTAAAGTTATATGAATTAATAAAATATTCTTAATAACTAAAATAACATTAATTAATAAACCAATAAAGGGTTTTAAAATTCAAAATTATAAGATAATAATTAGCTTAAATAATATAAAAATTAGGAAAATACTGTTATTGGATAACATAATAATAATATAGATAAAGAGAACCCATTTTAAAATTAACTCTTAAATTAGAATAAATTAGGACATGATTATACTTGTAATTATAATTAAGGATAAACTTAATAGTAGTCTAATAACAGTAATATTAATAATAATATAATAAATAGTAATAATAATGATTAGAGTTATAAGTTGCCAAATTAAACGTCCAAGTCTCTTAACGAGTGGTTAAAAAGTGATGCCAAATTATTTTTGGAAATTAGTCTTAAAAAATTGTAACTTACACCATAAAAAATGAGTAAATAAGCTTTGGTTTAACTTACATTAATTGAATTATAAAGGGAAAAAAAGCAAGTTAAAAATGAACTTAAAAACTATGATGAATATTTTAAACTTTTATTTGGTGAATTTCCGTCGAGATAATAAAAGGAATGTATGAGACCGCTTTATGTATATTACAAAGGACTTAAATAAATGCTTACTAAAGTTGAAAATAATAATTAAAAAAATTAAAATCCTAATTAATAATAACACTCTATGAATCAATAATAATAAGGATAAGGATTTAAGTAAGGAATGTAAAATTAAAACCAAAATGATGGGTAATTTAAACAGTTAAATTAAAATAGATTACAATTTTAGTAATAAAATAAACTATATAATAATTATTTCCAAGAATAAGAAGATGGTTAATATTAAGGCCATCCACAATAATAAGAATAATAAAAATTTGGAAGAAACACTAGTTTTAAGTAAGTTAACGAAAACCAAAATACATAACAGTAACCATAATTTTAAAACTAATAGTTTCAACAATAATATTAAAAATAATTTATTAATAATACTATAAATTCCGCTACAAGTAATAACAATGCAAATTTTAATTAGTAATATCTTGAAAAAAATTAAATGTTTTAGGAAGAACCATTAAACTAGTATAATAAATTAGGATCTAAATCTTAATAATAACAACAAAATCAATAGTAGCATTTTTTATAATAGTAAAATTAACAATAAAATAGGAATAACCAAAATTTTTCAAACGGTAATATGAACAATATGAGTTTAAATTTATCCTAATAATAAATGTAATATTAACCGAATAATAAGTAATATTTTTAATAGTAGTTATAGCAAAAATAATAATAAAATAATTAAAATGGAAATTAAAGTTACTATCATAATAATAATTACGTGAAGAACTAAATTTAATAGTAAAAATAAAATTAAAATTCTAATAATATTAATAGTAATAGTTAAATTAATAGAAGTAGTGGAAATTTAGCAAATTAGTCTTTTAATTTGTAAAATTAAAGTCTTATTTAATAGTAATAATAACCAAGTATAAGTGACTAAGAACTTGAAATTATGTTTAATTATGTTAAAACTGAAAGAATGAAAGATGAGGAGGTAAACAGACTTAAAAGAGAAAGAGTTTAATTAAGGGAAAAATTGTAAAAATATTAAGATGAGTTTTCAAGAATTCACAGTAGGAAAATAAAATTCCATAAAGATATTTTACCTGTTTAAGATGATTATAAAGAATATAAAATAATTAAAAAGAAAATTTAGTTTTTAGAAAGTAAGTTAGTATGAAATTAAAATTTATAAACTTATTTTACAAATATTAAATTATATATATATAAATTATATAAGAAAACTTATTTAAAATTATTTGTTTAAATAAATTTTCAGTATTTTTTTTTTATATAATATTTATGAAAAATTAATATTCATTTAAAGGTTTATAGTATAATTTTTATGTTTATATGTATATTAAACTTAAGTTCTATGTATCAATAATTATTAAGATCATTTTTTTTATTTTTTTATATATAATTATATTAAACCAATAAATAAGGAACTATTTATAAGTTGTAAAAATAAACACAAAAATTGTTAATATTAAAATAAATTAAAAAAATTATCAAGAATAATAAGCCGATTCTGCCCCATTTTATTTAGCATTGTTATAATATTCTTTTCTTTATGGTGAACACATTAAAACATATCCCAAGACGATATTCAAACAGAAAACAGATGAAATTATCCATAATGGTAAAATTAATTCTTTTAAAAGTCCTGTTTAAAAAAAGTTAAAAATTCATTATTATAGACCAAAAATTTTTAAATATTCAAACATTTAATCATAATTATTAGATATAAAATTTACCATCTAACTTATCATATATTCCTTCGTAACATCCTACATTGTTAGGATAATCTGCTGGAGTTCCATTGTTGGAACTACTAAAAGCATAAACATTTTTGCTATCACAAAATCCTGCACATTCAAAATACTCTTCAATACTTTATAAAAAGTCTGAATTTTCATCTAAACTGGTAAAATCAACATCATTGGTCTAAAATAATATTTAAAAATTATAAAAATAGCTTCATCAATTTAGATTCGATAAAAAAATAAAAAAAATTATAATAGAAAAAAACTTATCAGTTATTAAAAATTATTAAGTTATTTTTATTACGACTTATTGTATTTCATTTTAACATTATAAAAGATTGTAATTTCTGTCAGCTTCAGGAGTATTTTCAGCTTATCTTACTATCGAATTTTAATCATTTTAACTGTAAGAGTTATAAATAGCATTTGTCATATAACATGGACAGGTATTAGTACACCAATAAGCATATCCCTATAAAAATTATTTTAAATATAATTATTTTATTATAATATTTAAAAATTTATTTTTAATAATAAGTACATGCGATTTATAATAAAAATTAAATTTGAATAATTTTAATTAAATTACTTCCTCGAATGGACTGTTAATGTCAGAAAAATGTTCAATACAAGCTTATGAAGTTCCAATTTCTTCTTCTAATTTAGATCTTCCGACAGAAGAACTAATAATAAATTTATATTATATTATAATCTTAATATATTTTGAATTTTTATATTAATATAAACAAAATTCTATTATTTAAAAAATTCTAATACTAAAATTTAAACTTAAATTTGGAAATTAAATTTTTACGCAATGGCCAATACCAAGGTAATAAGGAAAAATACAACTGAAACACATAAAAATATAAATATACAAAAAGACAATTTTTTCATTCCCCCTACAATTCCCATAATTCCACTCAAAAATATAAAAGATCCAACTCCTATTTTTAAAGATAAAAATAATTATAATTAAACCAATTTTTCGTTCAAATTTTTGATAAAAATTAATTTTTATATCATTACTTTAATTATTAATAATAGTGTAATAAGACTATAATAAATTATTTTTTATAAAATTTTCATTTTAATGATAATGATAACTTTATTATATTTTTTTAATATATATATATTTATTATCTATAATTCTAATTTTATTACCTATGACTATCCAAGATATTATACCTATACTTGAGTCTAAAGAATTTGGATATAATGAAGAATCTGTAGATTGTATTATAACTCCCAAAATTATAACCAAGGTTCCAATTACTAAATGTATGGAACCAGCTAAGAACATCCAAAATTTGATGAAAAATAAACACATTTTTTTTTTTCTTTTTATGTTTTTTTTTTTACTTATTTATTTATTTTATTAATTTATATTTATCAAATTTTATTTATAGTATTTTTTTTTATTTATTTATTGTTTTTTTTTTTTATTTCAATGATTTGGTCTATTTTCTTATTGATTTTCTTTTGGATTAATTTATTTCAATTTTATATTTGAGTTGATAGAGATTTTTAATTGCCTAATTTAATATTTAAAATGTGTTTTAAAAAAGAATTACCTCAATATAATTAACTTATTAATTGAATAATTTAATTTTAATAAAAATATTTGTTTATTTGTCGTAATATACATTATAATTTATTAAAAATCATATAAATCTATTACATTTATTATAATTTTTAATATAATAATAACTACATTTTTTTATATATTATTAAAACCTGTTCTATTTTTAAATTTAATGAGATATATTTTTTTCACTAACTTAAAATTTAAAATTTATGTGAAAATAAAAAATTTTTAATTCTATTATTTAATTAATTAAATTTAAATTATGATTGTAATCAAATCATGTTATGTATTTATTAAAAATGAAAAAAAAAGAGGAAAAACAAGTTTATAATGGATTTTCTGTCAAATGTTTCAATACAAAACATAGCTGAATTAATTCGTATTAATATAATATATAACAAATATTAAGAGGACTATAGAATTAATATTTATATAAAATAAATTTAAATTATATAAATATTTATATTTCAATTTATTTCAAATTTATAGTAAATTTTTATATAAATTACAATATTTTATATAAATATTACTCTATAATAAAGCTTATCTAAGGGAACAATTATGCATCATTTCTTTTTCAAAAAAGAAAATAACTGAATCATAATAAAATGTTTTTAATTTTAAAATTTTTAAATTTTAAATTTTAACATTTTTTATTTATTTTTATTCAGTTTTTCATTTTTCCAAATATAATTTTACTAAAATCGTATATTTGGTTTTTTAATATTTAATATTTACTTTTAAGTAAGTATTTTTGATTTTTCCTTGCATTAATATTGTTATTATTATTATATTTTATAGTTATTAAGAATTTTTAATTATTATTTTAATAGAAAAATTTTCTATCAAAAGCAGCCAAATTCTAAATTTTTAAATTACTTTTCTTGTTCTTCTTCTTCATCATCTTCATTTTCCTCATAGATCTCTGATTGATTTATGTTAAACTGGGTATGGGATTAATTAATTCCAGAATCGTTGGGTTTATTTTAGGTTGTATTGGATAAAGTTTATAAAGACTAGTTTATTCCAAATGATTATTATTTTATCAAATGGTGGTTGTTATGGGAAGAAGCGTTTTAGTTGTAAAGATGGTTTATACCCGTGTTTTATTGGGTTTGGAACAAATTTTATAAATTGTAATTTGTCGAGGTAGTAACTTACCCTTATTATTAAATTTAAGAGGCTTATTAGGGAGTTTAGGGAGCTTAATCCATTCCATAGAGGCAATTTTCCTCCGCGTTTACGTCATCTTGGGTTTGTTACTGAAAGAATAAATTCTCTTATAATTAGTTGTTAATATCTGAAAGTCCATTTTAGTCGAAATTTAAATTCATTTTGGATTTTTTTTTATAAATTTTTTAGAAATTTTTTCCTAATTAATATAAATTTTAATTAAAAAAATAAAAAGAACCCTTTATAAATAAATTATCTATAGATTTTTCAATTTAAGGAGAGTGAGATATATACACAAATTAAGATTATAAATATCATAAAACCTTATAAGACACTAAATAAAATTTAGTAAAAAAATAAATTCAATATAACTTGTCCTATAGAGAAAATTATATATCAATAGGATTTTAATTTTAAAGTATTGTAAATTTAAATAAATCAGTCAATTATTATTAAAACAGCATTTTTTAAAGACATTATTATTCATAATTATTAAATTAATTATGTTTAATTTAAAAGAGTTCTTGTTCTACATTTAATTTGTATTTAATATCATCATAGTTCTATTACAAATTATTATTATGATTTTTATTTATTTATTATTTGGAAAATTTATTTTTATTATTTAAATCTTAAATCCAAGATGGTTATAATAATTGCTACTAAAATTATTCTTGTATTTGTTTTTGATTATCTTAAATTAATTATTACTCATTTAAATTTTAAAATTAATGGTTATAAGTGTGATTAGTTTATGTTATTTAATTTAATTTAAAACCTTGATATACATTATTATTTGTTTTTTAAGAATCTTCAATTAATTACTATTTTTGTGGGATTTTATCATTTATTACAGCATTTATTAATAAATTAGAATGTTTGCTGTTTAAATTTGATAATGAACTTTATTATTAAAAAGTCTAATTTTGATTATATTCAGTTTAATAGGTATCTTAATTTTTTTAGTTTATATTATTTTATATTTACGACTAATTTTCTTAATTTAATTTTTTAAAATCAGTTTAAGTTTTTATTTAATTTATATCTTTTATTTTTATTTAATTTATATTCTCTGTTTATTATTATGACGTATTTTTATCTTATTCATTTTTAATTATAATTATTTTTTTTAACTTTTTTTAAAACTATTCTATTTAAGCTTCATTTTACTATTATTTTTCATTTTAATTTTCCAAACTTTTACTTAGACATTATTATGAATTTTAACTAGAAATTAGTTATTATTATTAACCATTTTATAATTATTCATTATATTTACAATTAAATAATCTACTTATTAATTGTTAATTTCCATTATTATCCAAATGAAATTTTTATTATCTCAAATTAGAGTCATCTTAAACAATAGCGCTAAATGATCCTTAATTACATATTTAATTTTTTATTTAACTATTATTATCATCAGTATTTTCATTTTTTTATTCTTCTTGTAGAGATTATTAATCTTATAATTTTTATAATTATTTTTCTATATATTTACTTGAAGTTTTTCCTCTTTATTTTTTCGTCACATAATATTATTTAAAATAATTAAAAGTGGTTTTACTTTTTTGTCTCAAATTTACATCTAAGTTAAAAGCTTTTTACAAATGCTAATCCAATTATTTTTTATTTTTAAACTTATTTTAACCACATTAAGTAAATTCATTTAAATAAACTTAAATTCTTTCTGCTTCATCTTCTTTTATAACTCTGGATCTATTTTTACTTTTTTTTTCTTACTCAAGTAAAAAATACTCCAAACACCAATTTTATTTAATGGCCTCTTATACTTGTTTAAAATATCTTTCGCATACTTATTTTTTTTAACTAGATTCTATTATTATACCTTATTATTTTAATTTTTATTATATTGATCTCGGTTTAGCCCTTTCAAGATTTTCTTCGGAACAAATTTTATAAAGGGCTTAGTAAATTTCTTGCTTTTTTTCTTTCATATGTAATTTATTGCTTATTGGATTTTATTTGTAAAATTTTTTAGGGTTTTTTATTTTGAGAGTTTTGTGACTTGTTAAATTATATTTGTTATTTTTATTTTTATTTTTTTATTTTTGAAAATAAAACATTATTAATAAAAATAGATTGAAAGATATTTATTAGTTGTTTTTTTAAAGCCAGATTACACTGTAAGCATATTTTTTAATTCAAATTTATTTAATTTTATTTTTAATCAACCTTAAATATGAATTATTATCTTATTAATAATTTTACTTATATAAAATCTTTATTAATTAGTCAAATTACTTTTCCATTTATTTTTAAAATTAATTATTTTATATAAATAAAAATTAAAATTATTTTGCTAATAAATAACATTATAAACAACAAATAATATTAAAATTTAAATTAAATTAAATATATGTATAAAATAATTTAAATTTACACAATTTATTTTTTAATTTATTTTCTCTATAATTTTTATTATATTCATTTCTTAAATAAATTATTTGGACTTTCATATAATTTTGAAATTAATTATTTGTTATTTATTTGAATTTTATATTTTTCTACTTAATTTACACTTTTGTCTGTTATATATTTATAAAATGTTGGTGCTTTTACATATTTTTTATTCAAATACTATTTTTCACTTAATTTTTGTCATCTTAGTTAAAATTTTATTCTTTATAAATTTTTTCAGATTACCTTTATTTTATATTTCCCATTACTAAATTTTCCTATTAAGAATCTTCTTCATTTTCCTAAATATAATTTTATATATTTTTACTTTTTTTGAAACTTTTTAATATGATATTTTAATTTTCATCTTATTATCTAAATTTATTATTTTATGAAAACTTCTATATTTTTTTTCGTTAAATTTCTATTTAATTTTTTTTTTTGTCACCTATACTTGCACAGATATTATTTTAATTGTTTTCATTGTAATTATTAAGTTAAGATTTTTATTCAACCTTATTTAATTAATTCTTTAACTATTATCTTTTAATTTGATTTTTTTTCTGTTTTTTAAAATTTTATTGCAATTCAATTTCGTTATATAATTTTATTCCATATTTTATTTTATTTTTGTGTTTTATTTATTACTCATTTTTTATAGCTACTAATTATATAACTTAATTATTGATATTATTGATATTTTGAGGAAAATTATTATCCAAATTATTATTCTTATCAAATATATTTTCAGCATAGTTTTGATTTTATTTATTTTAAAATTAATTATTTCGTAAATTTTACTACAATTACTAATTATTTAAATAAAAATTTTAATTTTAACCATAATTTTAATTCAAATTTTAAAACTAAATTTAATCTTAAAGCAAATTTTAATTTTAATTTTAAAGCAAATTTTTATTTTGATTTTAAAGCAAATTTTAATTTGGATTTTAAATAAAATTCAAATTTTAGTTTAATCCTTAATTTAAAGGCTTTCTATTTTTAATTTTTTTAATAAATACATTATCTTCATCACTGCCTTTCAAATCGCCCATTAACTCCATTTCAAATTTCATTTTTTTTTTCCTTATATTCTATTCCTCATATACAATATATTCTGATAATAAATCCATATTATTTTACAAATCTTCTACTGTTTCCCAAGTATATTATCCAGATTTTTTCCATTTTACTTGAAATTTAAATTATCCATCAATAATATTTTTTCCTATAATTTCTTCAACTTACTAATTTAATTTAACATTTAAACAAATTATTTCAAAATAAGGTAAATAAATTAAATAAAAATATAATGCCATTAAAATAAACATAAATAATTAATTTAATAGATTTTTAATAAAAATGAAAAAATACATAAATTAATAATTTTATTAAATTACATTTTTAGATCTAATAAAAATTATTGTTATAATATTAAAAATACTTAATTTATTAAGTATAAATTTTCTTGAAAATCTTAGAATTAAATATGAATTCTTTCGTTATTTACATCATTTTTAGGGGCTATTTTATCCATTTATCTATCCATATTTAAGTTATTTTCGCCTTAATTTTATTAATTATCATGTTAATTTCTATTTTACATGTATGATTATATAATAATAACTTTTAATATGACAAAAACTTACTTTTTATTGTTTTTTTAGTATTTAATTTTTTTTATTAATATTTTTCATTCATATAATTAATCAATCATACATTAAATTATAGAAGTAATAGTATAATGTAATTTATGTGACTAGTTTTAATACCATAAATATATAATATAGTGTATTCTAAGTTTTTTTTATTTGATATTTTTTAAATATTTAAACTTTTATTAAATATATATATATAAATAAATAAAGCATACATCATTTTAAAAATATAACATAAATAAATTATACCACTAGTAATAATTAAAAATTTCTATATAAATGATTTTTTATTTATAAAGAAATTATAAACTTTATTTTTTTTTTCAGAAAATTTTGATTTTTTTAGTATTTTTTAACAATTTGTTTTTTAATTTTTCAATGTCAGAAGCTCCATTTTCACCTGCACTTTCGCCAGAAGACCTTTTATTTTTATTTTTTTTAGATTTTTCTTTAATTTCTTCTTTTTCTATTTCCTTTTAAATTTCAGGTTTAACAAATTATTTTTATTTTTCTTCTTATTTTTACTTTATTTTTTCATCTTATTTTTCCATTTTTTCTTGTAATTTTTTACTTTTTTTATCCTCATCTTTCATGAAATACTCTCCGGTTTGCATTTCTAAATCTTCTTTTCTAGGTTTTTATTCGGGAGGGAAAGGAGTATAATCTTTCTTAGTTTTTTTTGCCTTTTTCTTTTGTTATACGTTAGTTTTTTTAAATTTAGGTAAAAATCTATCCCAGTTTTCTTCCTAATTAATGATAATTTAAATATAATTTAAATCAATTTTTAATTTATAATAAGAAAATTACTTTTAAATTTTCATCTTTGGCCAATTCTTTTTTAATCATTAATTCTTTAATATTATAAATGGGATGAATATTATACATTGTATCTTCTATGACCCTTTTAATTGTTTTCATTTATTTATAGGGACCGATAACTGAGACAGTTGACCCTTAGACCATAATATAACATTCAGTTAATAATTCTAAAGCTTTCAAAGTTTATCCATTAGGTCCAATTAATCTTTATCTTCTTTTAACAAATTTTTCTTTATTTCTAACTAAACCTCTGATTTTTATAATTTCACTAGTAACACCGTCTTCTAAAACTCTTAAAGCCTTTTAAAAATGAAAAAAATTATATTTTTATTTAAAAAACACAAAATAGTTAAAAGAAATGATAAAATCAAAAAAAAAAAAATATAATTTTAATACGATTAATTTATTAAAAATACATATGTTTTTTAAAATTATTTTAATGATAATTTTATAAAAAAATTTTTAAATAACTTTTTATTTTTTTACTTGTTAAAAGGGAACACTTCTGGCTAATAATTTGATGGCGTCTCTGGCTTTGATAATAATATAAGGGTCCCAAGTTTTTTTGGTAGTTCTTACAGTCATAGAACCTTCAGCTAAATTTAATTCTGCTTTTACTCCATATTCATTTAAAGCTTTTTTTACGTTTCCCCAACATTCTTTAATATATTTTTCTCTGTATTAAGGGAATAAAGTTGCAAAAGAAGATTCTTCGATAAGGGATCCGGCGACCATGTCTCCTAATTGTTAAAAATTAATTATGTAAATATAATAATTATAGTAAAGGATTATTTAATTGTTTAGAAAACGGTAAAAGTATTGGATGCATAATTTTTCAGTTATTTTTTTTAATTTTTTTATTACATTTATTTGAAATAATAGTTTATTTATATAGTTTATAAATAAATATATATATTTATTTTTTATATTTTTTATACCTTTGCCAAATTCGGGAATTGCCCAATGATCAATTGTGTCATTGTCCCAAGGCTTATCTTTTCTGTATTTTTTATTTTTTGAAACTTATTTTTCGCCTTCGTTTTAATTATTTTATTCTGGTTTGTTATTTGTGTCTTCTTTTTCCATTTTATTTGACTTTATTTTATTTATGATTTTGAGTTTTATATTTTTTTTGTTATTTTAATTTATTTTTAGAATATTCTTTTATTAGTTTTCTCTTAATTTAGTAATAAATTTAGAGTTGAATCAAATTATAATTTTAATTAGTCTATATAAAACTAATAATTTTACTAATTTTCTTAATTTTTTGTGTTCTTAAGTAAAATTATAAATTGGTTAGTTAATTATAATGAATCTATAAAGAGTGTAAGTTTATATTATTATAAATTAAAAATATGATAAATTATATTTATAAAAAAATTTAACATAAATGATTTTCATTTAAAATAAAACACAAAAAAATATTTTTATAAATAGTAATTTTTTTCATTTTCCAATATTATTCCAACAAATTTGCTCCTTTCCCATTTTTTCCAAAAGCTTATTTATATTTTAAAATAAATCTTGTTAAAAGTAAATTAATTTAATTATTGATAAATAGTAAAAAAATTTATTTAAATATATTACTGCAATTAGGTAAATTGTTAAAATCTTCATAACTATTATACTTTAACATAAAATGTTTATTTAAATTTAAATATTTGTGCATAAATTTTTAAACTTAATTTCCATTGCACGCAAAAATTATTCTTTTGAAATTAACATTTAAAATTTAAATATAGCTTATAAACAAATCTGTCCATATATTATATAAATCTTGATAACCCTATATTCTTTTATTATTTTTTATATATAAAGGGAAAATATACATAAATTGAACTCCTTGATCTCCCAATTATTAATAATTGAATTAATTTATAATTTATTTTTCTTATTTATAATTATATAACTATTATTAATAATATGATTAATTTTTATGGCTTTTCAAATGTTTTTTACTGTTACAATTACCTTTTTTTTAAGAAATATTATAATTTAAAGTGTTCATACAACTTTCGGAAAAACAATTGCAAAACTAAGGCTTTAAATCAACAATGATAACCTTATCCAATAAAATTTAAATTTAAATATTTCTCCAAAAAAATAAATTATTTTTAATATATATTATTTATTTTTTACTTTTAAATTTGAGGGCCTTATGAATGTGAAATTATAGAAAAAGTTTTCAATTTAAGGGAAAATCTGGAAATTTTAAATTTTTATTTAAAATTATTTTAAATTTAATAATATAAATATTTAGATTTACCTATTTATAATATTTTTCATATATTAATGATAATTTTTAATATATTGAATTCATTTATTCGAAACCCATATTTGCCTAAAAATATTTCTCCCATAGAGACATTTGGGAATAGAAATCACTTTTTGTTGGCATATAAAATTACCTATATTCTGTAATTTTAATAAATTATTAAATCATATAATTTAAAATATAATAAATAATGAAATTTAAAAATCATTAAATTTACATATTTTTTAAGTCTAATTTATAGTTTAGCTTTAATTTTAATCAAAATCTTCTTGTTTTTATCTCTTATTATAAAAAATATAACATTTTAAATTTTTTTATCTTAATTTGCTAAATTTTTATTAATATATAAAAATAAATATCATTTATATATATTTATTTTACAGGTTACATCATAAGTCCTTCTTTTTCTTACTAGGTTTATATTTATGTCAGAGGTTTTTATTAAGATTAAGTTAAAAACATTTAGACTTTCTCTTTTATCATAAGTTTAATTTCTTGTTTTTCATGAATGAAAATTTGCTAAAATTTTAAAATCAATAATATTTATTAAATCAAAAATTATAAAAATTTTACATTTTCTTCATCAAAATTATCTTAATTTTCTTATTTAATTTATTATATTTCCGCCTACTCGTCGCTGCTATCAAATTGATAAAATAATGTATTTAGAGTGAACATTTTAAAATTTGGTTAATATTTTTATTTTTTTTATATTTTTATATTTTTATTTTTTTATAAATTAGAGTTTTTCTAGTGATTCTATTTCTGATACATTCTCAAGCATAAATTAGCTAAAAGAATAATTAAAAATTGAATTATATTTAATATAAGATCATTTTTTGCTTAAATATTGTAATAAAATAACTATTTTAATGTATTTTAACTTTTTTCACACAGACAACACAATTAAAAACTAAATTTTTATATAAATTTGTATTTTAAATTTAAAATAATTACCATTTATTAAATTTTTTATTCTTTTTTTATTTTGTAAATATTAGAATTTATCTAAAATTTTAAAGCTAAAACCCATTATACATATTATTTTGTTACATAACCAATACAAATTTCCTACTAAAGTGAAATCTTTTCCAATTTTTAATAATATTTTAATGAATTATTATTATTCTTTTTTTTTTCTAATAAAACAAACAAAAACAAAAATTAAAAAAATAAATAAAATAAATAAAAACAATGAGCTAAAAATTCAACACGAGCGAATACCTAGACTACCTAAGAAACCTGCACTAAGAAGGTCCGCACCTAGGCAACCAGTACCTAGAAGACCAAGCGCTCCAAGACTACATAAAAGACTTCGTTCCCGAAAAAATTTTAAAAACAGTGGAAACCCAAAAAAAAGGGCTAATTGAGTTGGGCCAAGCGGCGGCCGGGCCCTTATAAGCGGCCGCGGACGACTGCGAGCTGACGCCGCCGCGGCTGCAGTTGGCGGACGCTTTTGGGAAAAAAAATAATTAGCTGGCTGTGGGGTGGGGCTGGAAAGAGTAGAAACAGTTTGCGGCTAGGTTTCATGTTGTGGGGAGTGCGTATGTTGAGGGACAGGGCCTGGAACCGTATTAGAGGTTTTTGTAGAGTGTGCGGATGTTTTTGTATCATCCTAGTTCTGGTGATTAAATTAAATTTAAATTTAAATTTAAATTTAGATTATTTAATTATATTATATTATATTTAGTTTATTTTATTTTATTTTTTTTGTTTGGTTTGTTGTTTTTGGGGAAATTTTGTGCCATTTTTTTTATTTATTTTGGATAAAAATTGTAAGATTTAAATTATTACGTAATTTGTTGAATTAGGGGTTTTAAATGATGTAATTGAAGAAAATGAATTTATTAATTTTTAATAATTTATATTTTATTTATGAAAATAATCAGAATAATAATAATTAGAATTGATTTTAGATAAATTTATGTCAGCTATAATAGTTTTAAAATTTTTAAAATAAATAATTTACAATTTTTAAATAATTATATTTAGAAAAAAATGATTATTAATTATTTTAGGAATGTTTGGATGTCCTCTTGCTATGACTGATGGTTGTGCCTATGTTTTGTCTAATTTGCTTAAAGATCCTAATCTTAATTAAAAGGTTAGATAAAAAGTATAAAAAACTTTTAATCATTTAACAAGCAATGATCCATAATAATTCTGGACAAGTGGTTAATGGTAGAATTCTATAAATTTATTTAACTAAATATCTAATATAAATAGTTAATATTACATTTAAAAACTAAAAAAAAAATCTTTCAATTAGGATGACAGAAAAAAGAGGAGGAAGTGATGTAGGTGCCACTACTGAAACAATTGCTATTTAATACAAAGAGAATAAATTTAAATTATTTGGTTATAAATTCTTTACTTCAGCTGCCGTAAAAAAAAATTAAATATATATATAAAAAAAAATGTATAATAATATAAAACTATATATGTATATATAAAAATTTAGGATAGCGAGGTTACCCTGGCCTTGGCAAGAATTATAGACCCTAACTAAAATTATTCTCAAGATTAAATAAGAAAACTTCCAATTTCTATGTTTTTAATAAAAACACATAAAAAAAATGGAGAACTAAATGGAATCGAATACTAATCTCTAAAAGAAAAATTGGGTACTAGATAAGTTCCAACTGCTGAATTAATTTTAAATGGGGCCAAAGCTACTTTACTTTCTCCCCCTGGAAAAGGAGTCAAATATATAGCTAATATGTTGTAAACTACTAGACTATATAATGCCGCCACGTAAATATTATATATTAATTAAAAATATGATAAAAATTTTAAATAAATTTATTAAATATAATTATATATATAATAAAAATTAAATTATAAATTAATGAAATATGTATAATAAAAATTCTAATATAAAATTTATTAATATATATAATAAAAAATTGAATTTATTAAATATGTATAATAAAAATTTAAATATAAATTAAAATAATAATCAATTATATGTATAGTAAAATATTTTTATAATTAATATTAATTATATATATTTTTTTTTTTAATAGTTCTGTTGGGTTTATGAGAAGAGTAATTGCAGTTTGTAGAGATTATTGTGATAGAAGATCTGTCTTTGGAAAAAAATTAAATAACCACCCTATGTAAATAAAGTTATTGAGTGATATGGAGGTCACATATAGAGGTATATATTAAAAAAATTAAAAATAATTAAAAATTATAAATAAATTTATTTTACCTAACTTATGAGTAGTTTTTTTTTCATATTTCCTTTATTTATATAATTGTTTTAATTAGGAAATTTAATATTTTTCTTGAAATCATCTCAACTTTTCAGTAAAGTCTAAGCAGGAGTAGCTACCTAAGACGAATAAAATCTTTAAAGAATTGGATCACCTCTGCTTAAATTATTTACAGCAAAAGTATATATATAAGAAAAAAATTTATATAGACTTAGTATATAATAATTTTTTTTTATTCAATAGGAATTATAATTTATTTCCAGCGAAGGCATGGAAATATTAGGTGGAATTGGATATTTAGAAAATAGTAAGCTTCCTGTTTTATTTAGAGATGGATAAGTTTTACCTATATGGTAAAAATATTAGGAATAAAAATATATACCTTTTATTAATATATATAAAAAATATTAATTAAATTTTTTTAAAATAAAAAATAGGGAAGGAACTACTCATGTGATGGCACATGATTTTCATAGAGCAATTACCTAAAAAAATAATCCTATTAGTTCATATTCAAAGTATATAACTTAAATTTTGGTAGATAACCAGTAATTATAATCATATATATTATTTTTATATTTATTTTAAATAATATAAAATTTTTAATATTTTTAGTGGTTCAAGATCAAAAATGGAAGAAAATTCAAGGGCAAAAGAAGCTATAAAAATAACTACTTTAGCTTATAATTAATTAATAGCAGATATAAATGAAATAATTAATAATAAAACTATATATTAAAAGAAATATGAGTATTTTATGAGAGATATCTGTTTTGGGTAACAAATTAATCAAACTAAAAGATTTAATTTTAACATAATTATTCATTTTAAACTCTTTGCTATATTTCATTTTTTATTTATTTTTATTTTTATTTTTAAATAAAGAGCTTCAAGGATTTTTTCTGCTGTCTTATTATTAGAGCACTATATAAAATCTGGAAAATAATAAGATTTGGAAATATTCATAAGATGGGTTAATATAAAGCCTTTGTATTGTCCTGAAAAAAATATGGATGTAATTATTTGTATTTAGTATTTTATTTTTAGGCATTTTATGATTAAATAATCTTAAATTTTTTATATCTAATCAATTTTTAGTTGGAGTAAAATTGTAATTTAGCTTTAGATAGATAAGCTGATGGAAAACTTGGGGGAACTGGTAATTTTGACCCATTAGGAAATCCCAGACCTAAATTTTGAAATATAAATAAAATATATATACATTAAATTTTAAATTTTATAATGTTTTTTATACCTTTATAATTAAAACATTCGATTAAAAATTAATAATAATTTTAAATATAATAATTTATGTTTCAATATTTATACTTAATTTTTTGAATTAAATAAATCTATAGGTTTTTATTTTGGAATTATTAACTTTTACAAAATTTTAAAAGTAAAATATGTTACTAAAAGCAGAATAATAGAATTATAAATCAAGAATCCATATTTAAAAAAATTACTATATTGAAATCAAAATCAAATTAAAATAAAAAATAAAAAATAATTATCTTAATGAATAATAGCTAAGAACAAAAAGATATTAAGGAAAATTATTTAAAATTTGGATAAATAATATATTTAAAGCTAAAAAATGAGAATAAAAGCAAGTTAGGTTATAATAATTTTTCGAAGTAATTTAACCAAGCATAACATAATTATAATAATAATAATCAAGAAGATAATTTTTTAGAATCAAAACAAATAGAAGAAAATATTATAAGTTCAGACGGGTATTTTATAGATTATTTATTTACATAAAAATATACTTGTAGATAAAAATAAGAAAATTCAGATTTGTTTGATAAATAACAAAAATTTAATCAAAGTATAAAAAATAATAAGTATTAAGATTTGGATTAATATAATGACCAAGATAATATAAAAAATTAATAATAGGAATTAGATTTTGAAAATTTTGAAAGCGAGGGTTAATTTGATAATGATATAATTTACTCACTTTTTTTAATTTTACCTCCTTATGATTTAAAAATATAAGAGTATTTATTAGAAAGGTATGAATAAGTACGAAAAGAGCTAACCAATATAGGTATACTATAAAATATTTTTATGAAAATTTTATTAATGTTAGAATATATTAAATTAAACAATAAAATTTAGAATAAAATATAATTGAAAATAAATTTATTAACAAATTTTACAAGAAAAAGAAAAGTATGAAAAAAGTTTTACAAATAATAATAAACTTAGTTTTGCATAAAATAGTATGATAAGTAGTTTTTACGAAAAATACTAAGCAATTAAGAATAATAAATAAAGTGAAAAAATTCAAGAGGTTATAAATAAAAAAAATTAAAAATATTTGGCCTAAAAATACATGATTGAAGTCTAAAAGGTTATAGAAAAAGGAAATTAATCGTTTGGAAAAAAATTAAATTATTTATAACCTTTTTCTTTAATGCATATAACATCTACTAAATATCTATCAATAAAAAACACACAAAATTAATAGCCAATATTAGCAGACAACAGTTTAAGGTAATTTTTTTATAATTTATAAAATGTTAATAATCTTTATGTAGATAATTCATTCTTTATAAATATTATTTATTTATTTTTTTATTTTTTTAATATTATTTATTTATTTGTTTTTACTATATAGATGGTCATTATAAGAGACACCGGATGAATTTAGTATTTTAAATTTTGCTCCTTCTGTAATGTACTGGAATGAAATTTAAAATAATATTTATTTTGACATCGATTAGGTTTATATAACATGTTAGTAAAATAATCAAACCAATTATTTATATGCAAGTCGAAATTAGAATAACCAATATGAAATTATTTCATCATTTTCTAATAAGTCTCTTTTAAATGTTTGTCTATATTCTTCTTCTTAAGCTGATATTAATTATATTTAAGGCAATAAAAAATAAAATGATTAAGAAGAAAATATTTATAACAATAATATTAATTTGGATAATGAAAATGAAAAAAGTAGTAAAGATAAACATAAATAATTTATGTAATATGGTGATTTATTGTATTTGGAATCTCCTATAGACAATAAATTTTTAAATTATAAAATTGACAACATAAAGTCAGACAATTTTTTCCTAAAATAGGGTAAAATGAAAATTTATTTTAAATTTAATTAATTTATAAACTTTTAATATAATATTTATATTTTAATATATAATTTATAGCATTATAACGGATTGATAATGAAATATATTTTAAAATTATACTTGCCGAAAGATAAAATTAATTACAGTTAGAAAAAGAAAATTTGGTATAAAGAGATAAGAGTGAGAAACTAGAAATGATATCTATTTCTCATCAAAATTTATATTTTTAAAAATCTATTTGGAAAATTGAAAATAAAAATAGAAAAATAGGAGACATTATAAAATTCGATGATATAGTTAGATTCAAATCAATTTAAAATAATGAGTATTTAAGCATAGATCATTAAGAACTTTTTTTAACTACGACAAAAGCTATAAATAATTGGTCATTATTTTAAATAATTGACCCTAAAAAAATATATAGAACAATTGATAAAAAGTTTAATAGTAAATTTAATTAAAATAATTAAGAATAAAGACAGTTAGAAACTGGGTTTATGCTATATTTGAAACATATTAAAACAAATAGCTTTTTATCTATGTAAAGAGATAGCGATAAAATTTCATTGGTGCTATAATAAGAGGGTAAATTAAATAAAAGCCTAAAAATATAAATAAAAATATAACCATTTATATTAATAAAAAAATAAAAAATTTGAACTATTTATAATAATTTTTTTAAGTTTTAAAAAATAATATATATTAGAAAATCCTTAGGATGAACTGTTTAAATTCAATGTTATATCCGAATTCACGAAATGGGAAATTTATTACATGAAAAATATATTATCAATATTATAAATTTCTTTATTTTTAATTTTAGATGCTTAAAACAATAATAATAATACTATTAATTCTTAAAGATCTTAATCAATAAGTGCTAGATTTAATAAATAAAAATAAAAATAAACCTTAGAACATGATGGAAATTAAAATAGTAATAGAGGAATGAAAAACAGTATTTTTGTTTTGGGAAGAGATAATAATAAAAATAATTGGTAAGAAAACAGAATTTAAAAGCTAATAATTCAAAAAAATTATGTGATTTTTAAGCATTTATATGAGTGTTTGTAAAAACTGGAAAGTTATTGTCACATACATGAAACCAGGGAAAATATGAAAAATAAAGAATTTTTTTAGGAAACTTAATAAATTTTAAAAGAATTTAAAATTCTGGCTTATTTGTGTGAAATTGTGTGTAACATTTTTAAACATTAAGAAGGGGAAATTTCATTTAGTTCTTTTATAAAAGATGCAGCTCATAGAAATACAATTCCATTTAAAATAACTAGACTTTGCTATAAAATTATTGGGAAAATTTGCTATAATAATATGGAAAATTAATCTTTTTGTATAAAATATTTATAACATTTTACTAAACATATAGGTAATGTATAATAAAATGATTTTAATATAATATAATTTATAAATTTAAATATAATATTTATTTAATAATTATAAATTAAGGTTTGTAACTTGGAGCAGAGTAATGCTTGTTAGACATTATATAAAATAATTAAGAAATTATATAGCTTTTATTTTAGCCGGATTTTATGAATAAAAATTAAGATACATTGAGTTAACTTAATTTAGAATATACTATACAAACTGATGGATAGTTAAATAATTTAATGAATAAAATTACTTAAAAAAATTAAACATAGCATAAAAATATTATAAATCAAATATAAGTTTAAGAATAAAATTAAACTTAAAAATAAAATATTTTTAAATTGAATACCAGAATTTTAGAATAAAAAAAAACTATGAAAGATAGTGTATATTTAAATGAAAATGATGAATTAAATTTAAGTAACAATTCAGAATTTATTAACAAAAATTAAAGTTCTAAAATATATCAAGCTGATTAGATTGATTATGTCGAAAAATAAAGTTAAAAAGACAACTACTAGAATGAAATATTGACTAATTAAATTTAATAAATTTAAGAGAAAAAATAAATTTCTAGTATTTAAGATAATTAATTCCAAAATTAATATAATCCAGGTATTAAAATATAAAAATCTAATAAAAAAGAAAAGTTCAATCTCAATCCCAGTAAAGAAGTAAGCAATAAAAATAGTGCTTAAAATACAGCTAGAAATTTAGAAGGAATAAAAGCTTTAAATTTATCTGATTTAAAATATGAATCAAGTAAATATTTTATTTAATATTTTTTAATATTATTTTATTTAATTATTTACTCATATTTATATTTAAATATTTTTAATCTATATCCAGCAGAAAATTAAATGAATTTATTTTTATTTTTTTTAAAAAATAATTAAAAAATTTGAATGAATTTTAATTAAAAAGAATTTAAATTGGTTTCAAATATAAGTACAAAATATAAATCAAAATTAAGTTTTATTTTTAATTAATTCATTTGGATTTCATTTGTTATTAAACTTTTATATGTTTAAAAAGTAAATAAATTGGTCCAAATTTTAGATTAAAATAATAACAAATTTCATGAAATTTTTTGTTTCTATAATTAATAAATATTTTTTAACAACTTAGGAAAAGAAAGCTATAACAATTCTGCAAGGATTTAAATTGATCCTAACTTACTAAATCTAGATGAACAGGGAAATTAATTAGAAACATCTAGCTTAGAATTTCACATGAATTCGATTTAAATTACACCTAGTTAAACTGAAAATAAATTAAATTTTAATATTTTATAGAAATAAGATAATATCTTGGAATAAGAAGATAAAAAATAAGAAATAAATATTAGGGAAATTTAAGAAAATAATGATAATAATAATAAAAATAAAAATAATGAAGATTAAAAGTCTATAAAATCTTAACCTGATTTGTAAAATGAAGAAGAAGAATAATAATTGTCTTTTTAATTAAAAGATAGTAATTTACTTAATAATTAAAATTAGTAATTTTAGCCACGTAAGAAAAATTTTGTGAGAAAATCTAAATCTATCACTCTTTCAAATGAAGATGGCTATAATAAAAGTATATAAATTGTGAATAAAAAAAATGATTTTTTACATAAAAATAAATTAAACTAATCATAAAACAACAATATTCAAGAAATGTAAAAAAACTCATTTATTGATTTTGTTTTTCAAAGATTTCATTCTATTTCTAAGGCCTTTAAATAAGATAGTGCTAAAATTTAGAGTTAATAACATGTAAAATATAAATATATCTATATTAATATATATATAAGTGAATATCTTTTATTTATTTTATTTTTATTATTAATTTTAATTATTCTTAGATATTTATATTTTTAATATTAATTTTAAATATTTATATTATTTATATTATTTATATTATTATTTTTTTATTAGTAATTGTTTTCGTTTAGTAAAAATCTTTGCCATGAAGAAGTTTTTAGAAGCAAATTTAGAGTAGTTTGCCAAAAAAACTCCAATGAATCTTAATAGTATTTTGTAATAAATATATTAATTTAATTTCGTTTTAATTAATTAGATTTTTTTAAAAATTTAAAGATGAGTCTTATGGAGCCAAGTTTAGAAAATTTTTATTCTTATGAAATTATTATATAAATTGAAAATTTAGAAAAAAATTCGGAAATAATTATAGGGTAAAAATATTTAAACAAAATTTTTTTTACTAAATATTTGCTTAAAATTATTTTTTCTGAACTAAATTTATTTAAAGTACTTGTCAAAGAGATTTAATAAGTGTTATAGATAATAATGAATTTAGCCTATAGTAAGCTGTTAATAATGGAGATGTATTTTACTCTTCAAATGGAAAATTTTATTAAAATACCCAAATATTTCAGCTGAAAAATATAAATCTAAATTCGAAAAAATCAAAAAAAGAATCAAGTTCAAAAAATTAGTCGTAATAGTAAAGTACAAGATTATAATGTTAATTTAAAAAGGGAGATATAATAAAAATTCTAATTGATGTATAGAATTAATAAATTTAGTTTTACAATTAAACCCAATCATTATTATCAGATATAGGGTGTTTAAATTTTAAAAATGATAAAAAATAAAACTTAGGTGTTTTTTTCAAAACAAAAGGTGATGCGATAAAAATTTTGGTAAACAAAAAAATAATATACTTTAATATATTTTATGTTTAACTTAATTATTCAATATTCATTAACAGCATTTAAATAAATTTAAATATACAATTAAAAATTAAAAATTTTTATACTTTAATATATAAATAGTCTAGTTCCAAAGAATTTTCTGAAGATGAGTATAATAATAATGCTGTTGATAAAATTTTCGGAAAATAAGAGAAAAATTTATTTTTAGAAGAAGGAAAGAAAATTTTTTCTTCAATGATAGATTTTTTAATGATATTAATATAGTGTGAGAACAAAACTTTGGTTTCCAATTAACTTAAAATAGTGAGGGCCATATAGTTGGAAATAATGGTAGATTAATTGGAATTGTTGAAAATCTGTTTCAATGAATTTTAATAGGGTTCTTAAAAAACAGTAAAAAAAATAAATAGTGAAATTTTTTATCTTAATAGTTATAATTTAACATTTTATTATTTTAAAGCCTAGTATAATCTATCTAGAATAAAAATTATACAATATAAAAGAAGATATGAGCCAATAAGAGATTAGTTTGATATCTAAATAAATTAATTTGATTAGTTTTTTATGTTAAGATAGAAATTATCAAGTTAAAAAAATTTTGAGCAAAGCTTTTCCTTTGTAAGATTTGACATAATTTATAAAAGAAATGCCTTAAAAAGAAGAATATTATATAATATAAGCTGGTCTAATATAGTTATTGGTTAATTTATATCTATAAAATCCATCATAATTAAGAATTTCATAAAAAACTTAATTTTATATAGTGAATTAAAATTAAAATAATTTAATTTAATTATCTTAATAATAATAAATGTAATAGTAATATGATAATAATTCTTAACTTTTGTCGCCTTTTAATGAATCAGAAATTTCAGAATTTTAAGATAACTAATAGTATAATCCAAATACAGAAAGGGAAGATAGTCAATTTAATATTAACAGCAGTATAAATAATTTTAAAGATTTTTATAATTTAGGTAGTTTATCTCCAAAAAATAATGATAAATAAATAAATTCTTATAAAAATAATTAATAAACGTAGGAAGTAGAAAAATTAAATACTTAATTTCTGTAATAATATAAGGTAAAAATATTAGTTTTAAAATTTTGAAAATCATAGATTTAATTTTAATTTTATTTATATTTAAATACATATTAATTTAATTAATGAAAGAATTTGTATACTGGAAATGACTGTGAAGATTCCCAGGTTATGATAAATTAGAATGATGGCTCTGTGCTTAATAATAATAATTTTAAAAATTAAAAAAATAATTAATCAATAAATCTGGGTTAAAATGATAGCCAATAACAACTAAATGATCAGAACTAATAAATAAATTAATAATAAGTATAATAAAGTAGTTTAAAATAGTTGGAAAATACAAATATAGTTTTGAATACCACATAATTGAATAACAATTTTAATAATAATATTAATAATAATCCTAAATTTTTGAATAGAGTTTATCCTTTTTCCAAAATGAGTTCTATTCCATAAAAAGAATAAATATTTTTTAATTTGGTTTAAAGTAAATTAAATAATAGCAATTTATTTAATAAGAAGTAATAGCTTAAAATAAATTAGTTCGTTTAAAATATTTATGATTATTATATGGCATAATACAAAACTTTGTAAAGGTTTAATTCTAGCAAATATAAAAAAGTTAAAAATTATTAACTTTCTGAATTTTTGAGAAAAATTATTTAATATTAGTACTATTAATTTGAATTTGAATAACTGAATACTCTTATAGATTAGGAGATATAGGAAGACGATTAATTTTTTAATATTTTTAAATTACACCAAGATAAATGTAAATTTTAGCTTATTTTAATAAAAATAATCAATTAACTAATAGTTTTTTATTTAAATAGTGGCTTAAAAACAACTTTCGAAAGAATATACCTATGTATTCGAAACTTTGTTTTTAATTATGGGGATTGTTTAATCTAATACTAAGATAATGAATAAAACTTAGCACGATAGTGCACTTTTATAATAAATGTCTTCAAAAAAATCCTACTTTAAGTAGTCATACGCACTCGGTTAACCCAATTCTCCTAGGTTAAATTTTATATTAAAATATTTATTTTAAAAATTACTTTTAACCAGAAAATGTATTAATTATTTTATTAATTATAATATATCTTTATAATTATAAAATAAAGAAAAGATAACAATTTCCAAAGTTTAACAAGTAGATAATCAACACAGGATTTCCTAACTTAATAGAAAAAAAATTAGAAAAATAAATAAACTATGGATATGATATAATTTTTATATGATGAAACTACAAAATAAAATCACGTTAGGCTATGGTAATACAAAGATTTTGAGTAGATAAAAGGATTTGAACAAATAAAAATAGCTTACTAAAGAAACTTAAATAAATTCATATATTAAGCAACTTAAATTTATGAAATAACTGATCAGGATTTTTAAAAATTTTCAAACTCAAAAATAAATGCCAAAACATAAATTTCTTATATAAAATCTTTTAATAAATTTTTTGAGTAAAAAAAAAATTACCATTACCAATAATTGATGGGATATTTGGAACAATAAGTTAAATAAGTAAATTAAAAAATATAACATAATTTAAAGTAATAATAAAGAGGAATTATAAACCTTCAGCCTTTTAATAATGATAACGATAATAATATTAATTAAAATAAAAAAAATTCTTAATAATAATAAAAACAGGGTAAAAATTAGGTTAATTAAATTTAAACTTTATACTTATAACAATTAAAAATAATTAAGGAGGAAATTTTGTAGTTATTGCCGCCTATAATAACTTAGAATTCTGTAAAATAATTCAAAAAAATAGAAAATTAAAGTAAAGATAGTTTAAATTCTTGTGTTAATCGATTCTATAATATTTAGATTTTTTAAGACATTTTCAAACAATTTCAAAAAGAATCATCTTTTGAGTTAAATTATTAGCGGTTAAAATTAGTGTATGAAATTTTTAATATAAATAAAAATATTGTTAAAGATTTGGCACAGGGTTAAATTTTAGAAAATAAAAACTTATTTTAATAAATGTAGCATGAAGCATAAAAAATTCAATATTATACTGATATAAATGAACTTTGGGTCTAAAAAAGAGAATATACTGCTTTTAATTAACAGGAATTAAAGTAAAATATACCAGAAAAATTTTTAATTGCTTTGAACAGAATTAAAGATTTATTTTCGAAGAATTTGGAAAATTTGCTTATGGTTTAAAATTTGTGTAAGATTCTAAAAATTCATAAAAATTTAATTAACTTTTTAGAATTAAATATTCAACAATTTTATATAACTGTTGAAATTATTTCTATGAACCCCAAATTGCTAAAAAAGAAAAAAATATCAGATAAGGTTATATAATATAACTAATTAAATTTAATTTTTTTAAATTGATTATTAATTTTTAATTAATTATAATTTTTTTTTTAAATACAGAACTTATAAGAAAAAAGTATGTTAAAGCAAATTTTTTAGTTAATTTTTTAGGTTTTAATATAATTTTGTTACAATAATTGTTAAAATAAAAAGTATTTATATAACTACATAGGGATTTTGATTTAATATTAACACACATATTAAAAAATAACTTAAAAGTAATAAAACATCAAGGTTTAGACAAAAATTTAGGATAAAAATTAATAGTAATAAAAGTAATAATTAGATTAAAAAAGCAAAATTCCTAAAAATCCTTTATCTTTAAAACAAGCATCTCACAAAGTTTTATAAGAACAAAAAACTTTAAACATTTTAAAAAAAATTTAGTAACAAAGTATAAAAAATAAGGTAAACAATTTTATTAACGGCGAATTGGGGCAAACGAAGTTACTTAGTATAATTTTAAAAGACAATTATAGAGCATAGAATATAGATTAATCAGTTATCGATATTATTTTTTAAAAAATTATATAGTATGATTTGCACTACGAAAATTTAATGGTTTTGTAGGCTTTATGTTAGTATAAAGATTAAATTTCTGAATAAAATTTGAACTATATTGTTTCTTTGATGAAGTAGTATATGGGCTCTATTTAACATATAATTAATTTGGTGAGTGAAAGTCCAGTTGAAGATATAACTTAGTTCTCTTACTTGTTTTTGAAATTTCTTAATTTTATTTTTACTTATGATCCTTCTTATGTTTAGTCGTATGGACATATATCAGAAGTAATATAAAGAATTTTAAATAAATAATTTAAATTTAAGAATTTAGATTTAAATTAACAATATTTAATAGATTTAATTGAATCCTAGTTTTGATACGCTTAAAAAACACAGTAGCATTGAAATTACAAATAATTTTAAGACTGTTACTGTATCATAAAATAGTGTTCCATAAAAATTAAAATATGTATTAATAAATTAGAAATTATAAAATAACAAAAGGTATGAATTTAGATTTTTAATAAAAAATTTAGATAAATCCAGACAAGCGGCGATAGGGTAATATTAATTTTTTTTAAATTAAATTATATTTTATAAATTTTTTATATAAATATGGGTATTTATTTTATAAGAAGTATAAATTTTAATATATATATTTTTTTTTTCATTAGTATATGTTATAGAGAAAAAATTATCAAGTAAAGATACTTATCATCTTATAATTAAGAGCAAAATGGACTTTATTATGTATAATTTAATGGTAGTTCTAATTAATAAAGTTCCAATTTATCTGCAAGTCAGTTCAATACGACAAATTTTAATATTAGTAAAAATTTAATGGGACAATTAAATTTTGATAAGCAAAACACTTTGGTCGTTGTAGATTTTAATCCTGAAAGTAAAACTGTTACCTTTAAAGATTAATAGGGACAAATTTTGGAAAATTTATAATATGTAGATGATGAATTTAATTAAAATTATTATATGTTTTTGGCTTTGGACAGCGATCAAGATGTGATTGAATTGGTAAATTAATTTATATTTATTTATTAAATTAAAAAATATTTATATATATTTACTTTTATAATTATAGTTTTATTTTAAATTTTAATAAAAAAAATTATTATAAAGGATAGTGCAATCGAATATAATATTTAATAAGACTTTTTGGGGAAAATATTCAATTAAAGTTTGAAAAAAGTTTATCTTAAATTTTTATAAAATAGACATAAAAAAAATGAAAATAAAAGGGAATTCAATAATTAATTTTTTGTTTTCGCTTATAATATAGAAATTTTAAAATTAACTGAAAAAATATCTATAAATACAATTTCTAAAGATTTACTAAGTTCGACTGCTTTTAAAAATTATGTTATTAGACATATTTAGTTTTTAAAAGATTATAAGTAAAATTTTTTAATACAAATTTTAAAATAATTTAATAAAATTATTTTTTATTTATTTTTAAATTTTTTAATTTTTAAAAGAGAGTAATTTAAATTTGATGAACTGGCTTATTTAAGCTCAAGTAGCGACGAAGATGACATTTTTAATGACGGAAGTTTTGATAGTTAAAGTAATGAAAATATTAAATTTGAATTCTCTTAAGAATATAATAAAAATAATGATGATTGTAATAGCAGCGATTATGATATTAATAATAAAAAATAATAATAAAATACAAATATATTATAAGGACCTAAATAAATTGAAAGCAGTTAAAATACGAGTAATTAAAGTTAAGATGAAATTTTATCGCCTTTGAAATAAGAACATTTAAATGACGATAAAATTTCTTTAAAAGAACATTTGTATAAAAAACCATTTGATTTTATAAAAGAAGATGAGTTGAATGGACACCCTTTTTTTTAAGAGTATAATTTGGCTTATAGTGAATTTATTATTGTATTAATTTTGCCTTTTTTTTTGAAACTGCTTGATAAATATCATGATCTTATATTACATGATACGGAAAAAGAATTAATGAAATTTTGTCTATAAGTGATGAAATTTTTATTTGACAGGAATTTGATGGACCATTATAAAATTGCAGATTTCTAAAATATAGAAACCTCTTTATAAGTTATTGAAAAAATTAGCAGTGATTTGAGTTTGAATAAAGCACTCGTCAATTTTGACTTTAATCCGTCTGTTATTTTAAAAAATTTAGACAGTTATTTTAAAAATGCGTAAAATAAAAATATTCAAAATTTGTAAAATTAAAGCAATATTTTTGATGATTTACAAAATTAATTAAATGATACAAAAATTGGCTAATAGTTTTGTTATATAATTAATAAATAGTAACATCTATAATTTGGATATAATCCAAATTTGCATAAAATATCATTGGAAAATTTTATTTTCGACCTTTCAACCTGCGAATAACTGAAAAATAAAATAGACTAAGAGAAAAAT
Source organism: Pseudocohnilembus persalinus (assembly GCA_001447515.1). Lineage (NCBI taxonomy): Eukaryota > Ciliophora > Oligohymenophorea > Philasterida > Pseudocohnilembidae > Pseudocohnilembus > Pseudocohnilembus persalinus. Next base: position 150,737 of record LDAU01000013.1, read on the forward strand.
AGTATTCTTACAATATTTACTTATTATTTAGGTAAAGGTTAAAAATAATTTAAATTGTTGGTTTTATTTAAATTTTTTTTTTTTTAATTTTTACAGAAAATGAGGAGAATAAGAAAAATTAAAAGCTAACTTATAAAAAATTGGGTTAATTTGTAATAAGTGGTTTAAAAAAATATAAGCAGCTTGAAAAATACACAGGAAAGTTTTCGATTTAGAAGCTAAAATAACAGCCAAAAATTTTGAAAATTATAATAAAAACTCTCAATTTGATTTCTTAAATAATTTAGAATAGTTAAGAAGAAAAAAAAGAAGAAATTATAGAAATATATTCATAAGAAACTTAAATTATAACTAGTATATTAGATATTATATGTTTTAGGGGATTTCAGTAAAGTAACAATTTGCATTAAAAATTTTTTCATTCATCTATTGAATTTTTTAATTCTATCTTGGATGAGGGGCCTTTGAAAATATAAATGTAGTTTTATAATTTTTTTGTGTCTGAGAATAGATCTCATTTATTTTTTAAGTGTATTGAAAATTAGGTGAAAAGTTTTGTAAAAATGAAGTAGAAGTTATAAAATAATATTTAATAAAAACTAGTTTTTTCAATCAAAAATTTAGAACCTGTTTATAAAAATAAAAATATAAAAAAATTCCAGGTTATTGAAACTTTGTTTAGATTTTTACAGTTGCTTTGTGAAAATCATAACGAAAAACTTTAAGTAATTATATATATCTTTAAATATATTATATTTATTTATGTATTTCAATTTATTTATTATAAATTAATTGTATGTATATGAAAATAATTGATTATTAAAAATACTTATTTATTTATAGACTTATTTGACCCATTAAACAAAATAAAAACATAGTATAAATATACTAGAATTGCTTTTAGATTTTTTGAAACCTGTTATATTTTTAAGTAAATAAAAAAATGCTGGATAAGATGATATAGTTTATTAATTTTAAAACAAGGTTTCAGATTATGGTGAAAATTATAATTTTTCCCTTTATACAGTTTCAACTGCTTTATAAGCATTGACAACAATAACAGAAATGCTTTAAGGCCCTTGTATAACTAATTAATAATAGATAGCAGAAAGTAATTTTTTCGAAATAGCGGTAGAAATTTTAAAGGTATTTTTATATTTTTTATACATTATAAATAAGGATATAATAAATAATAAACATCTTATTATATAAAAAATAATCACTTAACATCAAGCTATTTTAAAAAATTAAAATTAAAGATAAATGAAGAGTCTATAATTTAAATGAAAAAATAAAATTAAATGACTTATTTGCAGGCATTGGGGGAAAAACTTGGGGAAATTGGAGGTAAGTTTAAAAGAAAAAAATCGGCCTAAAATACTGTGGGAAGTGACTAATAATTTATGTAAAATCTGTAAATTAAAAGACAAGAAAGTATACAACATTTTTAATAACACAATAATAATTAAGCAAGCGAGGATACAGAATAAAAAATAAAAAATTATACATAAATATTATCAATTATAAAATAGGAATAGCTTCAAAGGAAAATTGACAATCAGTTTATAAGTAATATTAAGAATAATAATATAAAATTTTTAAATTAATTTAGTAAAAAAGTATTTTAATTAAAATAATTTTTTATAAATTTAAATTTTTTTAGTTATAAGCAAACTTTGTCCCGAGTTTTTTGAAGAACTAGAAAATGTTTACAATTTAACTTTTGTGAAAGAATTCGAATGGATAGTTTAGGAATTAAAAACAAGGGTAATTTAAACCATGGAAAGTTGTTTAGAAGCTAATTAAAATAAAAGTATATTTTAAAAAATGGTTTCAAAAGTGCCATAGGAGTTATTAATGCTAAATTTAATATGGACATATGATACTTTATAATTACAAGAAAAAATTAGAAAAAATGTATAAATTACTATGAATCATTTTAAATAGGTATTATTGAGAATTCTAAAATATTATAATAGTTTATTTTTCTATAAATAAAAATTTTATTAAAAAATTTAAATTTGATAAGGAGTTCTAAATTGACTATTCTGACTTTAAAAGCTAAGGGCAAATTAATTCTTCAAATTATAAAGTAGCTAATATTGAAAGAGGTTTCAAACAGTACTTTTTAATTTTATATTATCATCAAAATAATAAAAATTTGTTTAATGGAAAGAAATAAATTCTTGAAACAGATTAAGGTAACATTATTTATTTTATATATAATAAACTTAAGTATATGTAATAAAATTTAAAATCAGGGGAAAAAACAAATATACTAGTAAAAGCTTTAAAAAAAATCAATAAGCTTTTTTTCGATAGAAACAATTAAGAAAATTTTGAAAGAATAGGCTCTTACGAAACAGCTGTCCCAGAAGATTTTATAACTAGAGATTACGCAAAAGATTACGAAAAAGCTGAAAGTTTTTTTGGGGGACATACCGAAAACATAGAAATTGTGTTAGAAGGAGATAAGTTATTTAAAATTTACTTTCCAAGACTTCCCATCTATGATATTGTATTGAGAGACAAAGAAATTAAAAGAGAATTTTTATCTAATGTAGACAGAGTTTCGCATTCAACTAAAATAAATGCAATTATAGATCACTACGAAGGTAATATAATTAAATCCATCATTTGTCGATTACCCTACTTAAAAAAAAAAATCTATAAATAAATAAATAAATAAATAAATAAATAAATAAATAAATAAATAAATAAATAAATAAATAAATAAATAAATAAATAAATAAATAAATAAATAAATAAATAAATAAATAAATAAATAAATAAGTAAATATCTTATATAATATTATTAATAATATTTAGCTATATTTTTTATAATAAGATTTCAGAAATAACTTATAAAGTGAATATGAGTTTTTAATGAAGACTAAGAAAATTCCGTTTATTTATTATATAGCTATAAATGGTTAAATTTAGTAGTCTATTTCTTTTATGCTAGCTTGTGCACAATCAGTTTTAGTTTTATTTTGGTTATCTGGGGTACATGAATTAAGTGAAAGTACAATGCATTTTAATGACAGTACATTAACTAGAGTTATTACAGTAAATATATATATATAAAAGATATAAAATATTGATTTTAACCCTAAAAAATTAATATAAATTTATCAAATTTGACTGAAACATATTAATAAATTAATAAATATTTAGTTTTAATATATTTTATTTAGGTATTTTCGATTATATAAGTTGTTTTTGCACTAACTTTGTTTATAGTTTTGATATTTAAATAGTAATTTTTTGGACTCAAAAAAGCCAAAAAAATATTAAAAGAAGTTGATACTTCAAAATGGTATATAATTAAAAAATTTTTATGGAAAGCGAAAATATATTCAAAATACTTGATTTTAAAAGATATTAATAGTATATTTTTTATGGCTTATGCATTTATTGCTGTAGGTAAATAAAACTTACATACATTATAATTTTTTAATTTGTATAAATAAAATAAATAATTTTAATAATTAAATTTATTTATTTATTTTAGTTTCGTTTTATTTCCCTGTACTTTCTGTTTTACTTATGCTTTCAATATTTAAAAAATTAAATTTGGCCTAAGATATTTTATTAGCTGTTTTAAAGCCGTGGAGAAGTTTATTAGTAGTTTTACTTATTTTTGTTATTGTTTCATATTATTTCGCACTTATGGCTTATTATAATTATAACGAAAAATATTCTCCTAACTGTGAAAGCTTTAGTGGTTGTTTTTATTTTGTTATTGATAATACATTTAAAACTGATGGTGGATTCATTTCTATGTATGAAGGTATACTAATATTATTAAAAAAAAATTGAAAAAGTTATTTTTTTAGTTTATAAAATTACTATATACTTAAATTTTTATTATTTTTATTATATAAGAATCTACCACAAAAATTCCTAAAAATATTTCTGATTGGTTTGACTTGGTTTTTTCTTACTGCTATGTTTTAGTTATATTGATTTTGACGATATAAGTTATATAAGGTTTAATTATTGACACTTTTCAATAAATAAGAAATGAAAAGGAGTCTTTAGAAAATGATATGAATAGATCTTGTTTTATTTGTGGAATTGACAGAATAGATTTAGATAAAAAAAGTAAAGTTATTGATTAGGGATTTGATCATCATGTTAAATTTGAACATAATTTGTGGAATTATATGTTTTATTTAGGTTATATAACCCATAAAAATTCCACAGAGTGTTCTGGATATGAAAGCTATGTTTTAGATTGCGTAGAAAGTGGAAGTGTAAAAAAAATAAAGTGGCTTCCGATTTAAAGAGCAATTTTATTAGAAGGAGATTAATAAATGGAAGAAAATTAAAATTAAGATTTATAATGAGAGTAATTAGGATTTAAAAAATTTATAAATATAAGTATTATATTTTGATCAATTTAATGTAGTAAAGTAATAGTTATTTTATAATAATTAATGTGCATTTATATTTGTACATTTATTAAAATTAAAATATATCCATATATATTTAATTCATTTAGTAGTTTTATTTAATGTTATTAATTTTTTCTCAGATTTTATTATTTTAATAATTGAAAATATTTAATAATTGACATGAATCAATTCTTTCATCCTTATCCCAAGTTAGCATTTACTTACAAAGATACAATATTTTTTTATCCACTTCTTCAGTTTTCATTAATATATTTTTTACTGCATTTTCTAACTTTTATTGATTATCATTCAAACCCACTATACTTTCCAAAGTTATAGCTTCATAAAAAGTAAGTCCTAAACTAAATATATCACCTTTGAAAACGTTGTATTAATTATTATTATTAGATTTGTTTTATAAAAGAAGTATGTAATTAGATTTTTATTCTGGTGCAATATAATTTAAAGTTCCTGTAAATGTGTGGTTATTTGTAATATACCTGGTTGCCTCTATAGATTTTGCGACTCCTTTTTGAAAAAAATATAAAAAAATATTGATTAAATTAATTAATTATTATATTTATATATTTTTTATAAAAAAATATTCTAAAATAAATAATTAAATTATTTTTATTTTATTTATTTTTATACCCATGTCACAAATTTTATATTAATTATTAACAAAAAGAATGTTTTAAGGTTTTATATCTCTATGCGCAAGACCGAGTGTTTAATGTAAAATTTATATTGTAGGTATTATATGTTAAAATAAATTATTTAATTCGAATGAAGTAAATTTTAATTTATTTTGTCTTTTATATTAAATTTGATCAAAAAGGGAATGATCTGCCAACTCTAAAACTAACATTAATTATTTGATATTACTTTGAATTATTTATTTGCTCATTTTATTATAGTTTTCTTTTTATTACAAAAATTCTATCTCAACTTCGTTATTTTTATTATTTATTTAATTTTGTTCATCTTGGCATTATTTTTATTCATTTTATTAAAAAAATTAGGGTTTTTGTTATTAATTGGAATCCTTTAAAATTTAATTTTGCCCATCTTATAAGGTATTGTTTGATTAGTAATCATAATTTTAAATTTAATTTTAATTTTCTATAGAAGTATTATAAAAATTATCCTGATTATCTATTGTATTAATTGTGTCATCATTTATGGTATTTTCAGATTTTAATTAACTACTATCTTGTCCATCATCAATATCATAAATAGAATTTGCATATTAAATTTATAGCTATGCATTAGATTTATGTTTGAATTTTGGAAATTAATGTTATTTATTAATATTTTAAGCATTAATTTAATCAATAGTATCGTTTTAACTTTCAATATAATTGTTATCTATAGTATTTTTTTAATATTATTACTGTTTTTTTTAACTGTCTGAATCGTTAAAATAAGATTTATTATGATAATTTTCTTCATTTATTTATTAGGAAATATATTTTTATTCATATAATTTTTCTATGTTTTTTTAACCTATTTCCCCAGAATTTCCAAGTTTTTTTGAATCATTTAAATATAATTTATATTTTTAATTACTTATACCACTAGAACTAAGAACATTTATATTTTTAGATAAATCTTCTTTTACATTGCCTTAATAATTTTATTTTAAATCTATATTATTAAAATTATTATTGATTTTATTTGTAATTTATTAATTTTATAATTAGTTTTATTTATCTTTTTCTACTTCTAAATTTAAAGTGTTTTTGGTGTCTAAATTTTATTAAATATCATCTGAGCTTAGTAATTAGCATTTATTAATTTTATTTTAATTTTAATTTAAAAACTAATTTCTGTTTTTATTTGCAATCGCTTTTATTTTAGTTTAATCTTAGATTGATTCATTTTAGGTCATGTTATAATAAGATGTATCTTGACTGTTAAAGGAATTGTTTATCTACAGTTAATGGGGTTAAAAATATTATTAAATCTATTTTTTATTTCTTCTACTTAATTTTTGGGCTTAACTTTCATTATTCTACTAAGTTTTTTTTTTCTCAAATAGCTAAAATTTTTCTTCATTAGATTTCGATTTTTGGATATCATAATTTTATTTTTATTCATTTTTTATATATGTAGAGGATTAAGCAAATTAAATTTAATTATTTTACAATTTATCTGACCTCAAAAGTTTTTTTTTAAATAATTTTTATTAGTCATTATAATCCAACTTAAAAGATTTTTCATCATTTAATGATATTCTTTAAATAGTATTATCTTAGTTTTCACTATGAACATTTTCCTATATTCGGGAATTTTACCCTTACTCATATTTTTGAATTATTTTATTATTGATACATTTATTTTCAGATAAATATTAATTATTATAAATATTGGTATTTTTCATAAATTAAGGTTCCAGCTCATCAGATGTACCAAGAATATCGTTCTAAATAGGATTTAAAGTTTTTTTGTGGTAATCAAATTATCTATTAAATTCTTCACTGTTTAAAATTTATTAGTCAAGTTTTTTAATTTTACTTTCCGATTTTATATTTAAATTTAAGCTTTTATCTTAGACTTAATTTTTGTAGTTAATTTTATAGTGTTATTATTAAATGTCTGAAGTTACTAATAAGTTGCATTTTCCTAAATTCTAATTATTATTGTAATAACTGCTATTTCCTAGATTATTATTTTATGCACTTTGTATTAGCTGTTAGTTTATTGATGTAACTGACGAATTCATTTTATCATCATTATATTATTTTTAAAGAATAAAACAGCTATAAATTTTTATTACATTAGGGCAGTAATAATTTGCTGTTTCCAGCGCTTCAGCCTCTTTAGTACCTTATTAAAATATAATACTATTTTCGTCTGTAAATTTTATTTTCTTAATTGCTACACACCTTTAACTATTAAATATTTAAATTTTATATAAATATTTATGCATAAAAAAAAAAAATTATAAACATTATTTTTTCTATATATACAATTAATGGTCATAATAAGAATCAACAACTCCAAAAGTTCCTTGTCCTAATTTTCTTATTTTTTCAAATCTTTTTCTATAATAAGATTAATCAACGGTTTCTATTTTTGCAATAAAGTTAGAAGTGGCAGCATTTTATTAATCAAGTTTCAATTAAATTGTATTATTATTGCTTAATAAATCTTAGTTATATAAATTATGATATTCATGAAATGGATTTTCTTTTTCATTGGTTTTCGCTTCTGCGTTCTGATTATGAGATAAAATCATTTATTTTTCGAAATTTTAATTACTCATATTCTCACTATATAACTGTATTTATAAATCTGATTATTATGGCTTAATTTTTTAAATTGTATCTTCTTCTTCTTATATTAATTTTTAATTTAATTGATTGTATTATATTTACTCATTTTATTGCTTTATTTTTTTCCTGTAAATTTTACATATAGCAAATGCAAGAATTAAAATTATTATCAAAATAAATCCAAGAATTGGAAAAAAATAACGAATAAATTTGTTGTCACTATTTTCAATTAAATAGCATTATTCTATATTTTTATCATATTCATATCCTTAATCGCATTCTTGTTTGCACATATTATCTTAAAATTTTAAGTCACCCGAACAAACAATACAATTGTCGGTATTTGGCCCATAACATGTTTCACAAGATTTATGACATTCTTTACACTAATTTTAATCGTTAAGAAAAAACCCTTTTTATTAACATGTCAAGCATTTTTCTTTTGAAGTACATTTTAAACAATTTTTCATACAAATTACGCATTATTTATTTTACACATCCTTATAATAGCCAACATCACAATTTTCCACGCATTTGTTATTTTAATTCTTATAATAATATAAAGAATAAATATAAATTTACTTATATTAATTTTATTTATAATTTTTTTTCTATATTTTCTATGTTGGATTTAAAAGATCAATTTAATTACCAAAACTTTAGGATAATAACAATCTTTACAATTATCACTTTAATTTTCACAACCTTGGCAGTTTTTATCACAATTCATACAATAGGCTTATTCATTTATAATAGAAACAAACTAATAAGTTTTATCACACCAATTTGAACATATGCCTGATTAAAGTACGTATTTAAAGTTATCTTAACACAAAACGCAAGTAGAAAGATCTTTACATTATTTACAACCTTATTGACATGGTTTACACTCATTATCCATTTAATCATAGAATTAATAATAATCATTACATATAGCTTTACAAAAATTGGAATCTTATTAGTATTCAAAATTCTAATTAGTTATTAAAGATCAATATTTAAAAAAAAGATTAAGGTTAAGATATATTATTATAAACATGTAGTTTATAAAAAATTTTGTTTATTTTTAAATTTAAATTATTTTATCAGGGTAATGATTTATTAATGTAAAAAAAATAAATATTTAAATAATATTAAAATATTATACTGGTTAGCATTCCAAACACATTCCAGATGAATCACATGATTTACAAAAAGACGCAGGGCATTCTTCGCATATTTAATTTTTTTAATAATATCCTTCTTTACAATGTTCTCTACATTCTCCATCTTATAAAACATATTAAGTATCACATTTTGTACAAAAAGGCTTTCCCTGTATATTTTAACAGTTTGCACAAAAGTTTGGACATTCTATACATATATTGTCTTTTTCATATTTTCTATTGAATTTTGGTTTTAATTTATAATTTCAAAAATAGAAAAAAAAAAAAAATTTAAAATAAAAATAAAAATAATTTACCTATCAGGACAAGATTCTACACATACATGATTTTCCAAAAACAAACCGTCGTTACATATCTCACATTCATCATAAGCTGAACACTATTTACAATCCTATATAATACATTTTATGCATAATTTTTCATTTTCTAAGCTGAAATAATTAAATTAACTTTCACACTAATCTTATGATATACAAACTCCTCCTTTATATAAATATGAATTATTAATACAAGATGTACAATAATCTTTTTCTGATATACAATTGTCACATATTTCGCCATCACAGTATCCTATTTAACATTATTGTTATCCAAATTTAATATATTATTATTAATTTGACTAAACTATTGCATTTTCACAATATCTGTTAAAAAATAATAAAAAAATCAAATGTTTTGTTTATTATAAAAAATTTTTATGTTATAAAAATTGTTTGTATAAATTTATTACTTAAAATTAACTTATATTTTGTTTAGTTTTGTAAACATTTTTAAAAAATGATTTAATGGACTCATATCGGGAATTCTATAATTTTCTTCTTCATTACTATATTTTTAATAATATTAGTTTTATTTTAAAAATATTATAAAAATATTTTTTAGTAAATTTTTTACTGTACCGATAATAGAATTTTGTTAACCTTATCGTTTATTTAAAAGCTAATATTTTATAAAAAAGACAAATCCTCAACTTCGTTATCGCTACAAAATAAAATAAGCATAAAATTTTATAAATTTAATTTAAAAATTATTAATTTTACTTAAATAAAATTGACAAATTAGATATCATTTTGGTCTTAAAATTAATAGTGTCAAACAATTAATCAAGAGAAGAGCATTTATTTTTACTTTTTTAAAATATTTTAATATTTAGTTAATATTATAATTTATTTATATAATTTTACCTAAAATCCAACAAAAGTGAAGCAATTTTAAAGCTTAAATTTAACCCATATTTTAGTACAGTAACATCTTTTATATCATTACCACTTTTTTATAATAATAATATTTTATATTTATATTCTATAATAATTATAGTTTAAAATATCGTATAATAGACAAATTAAATTATACCTAAAAAATAAAGACAAATCTCTAATTTTTTATGATTTTTTAAGAAAGTCAGATATAGGAGAAATATCTTTTATTCGATTAAAACTATATTTATTTAAATAAAAAATATTACAAAATAAGGTAGATTAGTTTATATAAAAATAAAATTTTATAATATATGAATTAAGTTAAAATCTTTATTTATAAGATATTTACGAAAAATCCAACTAAACAACCTGGGCGTTGAAAAATGATCCCAAATTAGTTATACTATTTAAATTATTAATATTTGCATCTACTGCGTTTATCATAATATATTATATAACATTTCTTTCTATAGAAGTCATTTATTATATTTTTTCCATTTCACCATCAAAATCATACTAAGAGTTAAATCTTTTGGCATAAATTGTAGAATAGTTATTTTCTAAAAACTATTTAAATATATTGCTATTATTATTTTTAATATCATTACTTTTATTATTATTATCATTAATAGGATAAAATTAAATTTGTTCTTCTGTATCTTAAAAATTTTTAAAATTTTTATATATATTTTATTGTTTTTTATTCTTAACATGTGTAGTTTCTTTAAAATGTTTATTATTACTATTTTCATTTTATATATTTTATTTGTTATATAAATTTTCTTTCACTGATTCTTAGTTTAATACTTTTATATCGTTATTCTAATATTTAATAAATTCTTATTAAAATCTTTGATTGTTTTAAATTTAATATTGACTTATTTCATTTTAATTATTATTATTGTAAAACATTACAAATTAATTGTATTCATATTTATTTATTTGTTCAGGGAAACTTTGTTACATCATATAACTAAACTCTTCAAATTGTATTAATTTTTTACAGACTATAGAATTATTAAATATAATTTGCCAAATTAATAAAATTTTAAATAACATATTGTTTTTAGGTAAATCAATGTATTTATATTATTTATTGTTTGAAGTTTTATATCTGAAGGATTATCGATTATTTTAATCTTCAAGACTTACATTTTTTTATTAATTGAATTTTAATTGAATCTTATCATATTTTTTATTTATTTTTTTATTTTAGGAAAAAAACATATTATGGATACTGCAAATTATTTGCCAGACAATTTAATAAACAATACAAAATTTTTACTAGCAATTAAAGTTAAGCTTGACACTATTTTAAGAAAATTTATTATTCTAAAATTTTTCACTTTTTATTTTAGACCTCATTTTTCAATATATAGTTTAATTGATCAATAAATTGTATTCTTTAATTTTTTTTATTTTGTTCAAATTTTTATTAAAATTCTCAATTTTATATTAAAAAATTAATTCACCAAATATTATAAGGATAATTTATTTTATTTAATTACATTTTTGTGAATTGTAAAATAATCCCCAAAATAAAATATGATGAATATTGATATTTTATAATATTAATTTCATAATAATGTAAAACTATTATTAAAAATTGGTTAATATCAAATTCTAATTGAATAGAAATTAATTATTTAATTACTTAATAATATAAATAAATAAATTTATATAACTATTTTTTAAATAAATGAAATTTACTCTATCTTATACTAAATTATATTCTATACTTTAAATAATAGATTTTTTAAAAAATAGAAATTCTGAAATAATAATATATCTCATTATAATTTAAAATAATAGAGATATTGTGTATTTAAATTTTTTTTTAAATTTCATATTATTTCAATTTAATTTCTAGTTTAAAAAAAATAGAATTTTTATACACATATATTAATTTATTACTGATAAAATAAAATTTAGATACATAATATTTATAATTTTTAACTAAAAATAAATAAAAATATTTATTTTAATATTTGAATTATAAACACTTTATTGATATTTGTAAAAATTTAAATCTAAACTCAATAAAAATATTATATTATTCTATTATATTTGAATCTTTTAATTAAATTTTAAATATAAATATTTTTAATAGAAAACAAATTCTATATTGTTATTTTCAAAGATAAATACAAATTACTTTTTAGATAGTAGGTAATATTATATCTTAGTTTTGAAATTTAATTTAGATATTACATGAAAAATTAAATAAAAAAATATTACTAAAATTTTTATGGACAAAATTAATAAATATTAATTAATTTAAAAATAAATATACTATTATTTTAATCACAAAAAAGTAAATTATTTTTTCTAGAAAAAAAGAATTTTTTTTTAAATCAACTGATTTTCAATAACTAATTACTATTTAATAATTTAAATCATATATTTAAAATCTCTTTTAATTTTTATAATCCTTCTTTATCTTAAGCAATTTCTGGATTTTTTTCTACTAATTTACTTAAATCTTTTCTTATATTTTTCAAAAGTCTTCTATTAATATCATCTTCCCAAGAAGTTTTTAAACTACTAGATAAAGGTTTATTGAGTTCAATTAATGAAGGTCCTTTAAATAATTCCGGATAATCTTCTTTCATTTATAAAACTTTGTGCTTGAATTACTCTATAGTCTAAAAATTGTTATAAATAATTTAATTATTTTGAATATTTTCGTATTTAAGTGAATTTAATTTAAAAAAAAATATGTAATAATAAGTATATTTATTATTTTATTATTATCTTTATTTTACTTAGAAAAATTTGGGAAATTATTTTAAAGCCTCATCATTTACTGGGAAAATTTCTCCATGATTTACCCTCCAATCTAAAAAATCTTTTCCATATAATAAATCTAATTACATTTAAACTATTCTGGCATCGAAGTCTTATAATTCCATTTATTAAGTATCAAAATTTTCATCATAATATTCTAACATAATTTTTTAATACCTATTAGTATTAACTTTCAAAAGTGGAAAACAGGGGTTCATTTCTTCCTCTTTTATTATCACATCATTCTATTTAAATATTAAGTAAGTATATATATTTATCAAAAAATATATAATAGAGAAATCACCTTATTATATATGTATATTTTGATGTAATTAATATTTATATATTTACAATTTATGATATTTTTGGATTCAAATAAACTTTATATTCTTCTGGATTTTATTTTATGTCATAATAATATTTTTTCAAATTTTTTTCTTAATCTTACTAGCCCCATACAAAAATTTTAGAACCTAGGCCAATTTAAGTTGAACTTAAAGAAGATAAATTGAATTCAGAAGCAGTCATTTTTAGATCTGAAATTTCTTATTTTATATGCTATAATTATATTAAAATTATATTTATTGAACATTTATAATATATAAATTTAATTTTTAATCATATTTTATAATTATTATATGAAATTTAAATTAATTTATTAAACTACTATAATATTAGATTTTATTCGCTTTTTTTTTAAATTACTTTTGAAATATTTAATATATTAGTAGTTGGCATATTCATAAATTCACATCCAATTTCTCCAAATTATAAAATATTTTGTCTTTTAGGATTAATTTTTAATCTATTTAATCTACTTTTGAATGAAACTGCTTTTTTCATTTGATTTATTATAAATTATTTGATTTATTTAAATATTATATAAAATATAAAGATTTTTGTTCTCCTTTTATTATATTTTTATTTAGGTTTTGTAAAAAATTATATTTTTGATTAAAATTTAATGTGTGGATTTAAATAATTCTATTAATATTTTTTGCCCCCATAAAATTCACATATTTTTATATAATAAAATTTAAATATTTAAAATAATAAATGGAAATAAAAATAACTAAACAAAAATTTTATACAAAATTTCATTAAATTATAAATTTTATAAAAATAAAATTACAAAATTATTAATAAATAAATATTATTTTTATATTTCGAGTTCGGAATGAATGATCAACCTTAGAACTTATTTGATAAAACTGTTAATTAATAAAATAAAAGGAAAATAAAATAATTTAAATAAACCTTAGAAAAAATAAAAATTAACAAAATATATTAAGATTAATAAATAATAAAATAAATTGAAAACAAAGGATTCCGATACTAAAATAAAATGAGTCAAAAAAAATAAATTTAATAAAAATTTACTTATAAACTAGAAATGCCGGAAAATAACTTATTCAATTCCTTAAGTCCTAGAGAAATCATGATATAAGAAGAAAATTTTAGTAAAAATGGAAAAATAAATCGTATTGCGTAGTAATAACCAAAAAATTTAGAGTTAAGAAAATAAATGATATAAAATGGCCAGCAAATAAATAAAGGGTTTGTTAATTAAATTAAAAGTTTTAATATAAAAAATAATAACAATTTGTAGTTAAATGGAAGTGGCTTGGATTTAGAATAAAAAGAGGAAATGAAATAATTTATAAATGATTTTAATTAAATGCAAATGATCAAAAATTAGGTAAATTAATTAGGTAAATAAGAAGAACAATAGCAAAAAGAAGACATATACAGACTTTAAAGTTAATTTGAAAAATATATGGAATATAAAAAGTAAAACAAATTAAAAAGAAGACAAAATTTATTGGCAAAAAAATAAAATAAATTGGGTGAAAATTTAGATGATTAAAATTAATTTTAAAGCTAGTAAATCAAGAATAGGAGTGTGAGCCAAAATATACCCGGGAAAAGTTTTTATAAAAATTCTTAAAACTCAGAATTTAATAAAGCTTAATTTGAGTTAACAGCGAATGAAGTTCTTAATAGAGCAGTACATAAATTTTAATAATAATAAAAATCTCCTTAAACTACACCAAATTAAAGATCTTAATAAAATAGTCAAGAAAAATTGAAAAAAAGTTTAAAAAAATAAGGTTATTAAATAATTTATTTATTTAATTATTTATAAATTACTTTCAGAATTTTGAAAATAATATTTATTGTTTATTTTGTATAAATATAATTAATATAAATATAGAAATCATAATATTTTATCTAGGCTAATCATAATAGATGAATAATGGTATTAATTATATAGATAAAAATATAGTTGATGCTTAGCAAGTACCAAAGCATAAATAAACGAAATTTAAATTTGATAAGGAATAAAGATAAGCTAAAAGAAAATCAGAGGCACTTTAAAAATTAATAAATATAGATGATTTTCATTTAGAAGATAAATTAGGATACAAAAATAATCTTAATATTTAATAAAAATTGTAAATATTTAAAGATGAAATAATAACTTATCTTGAAAAAGGTTATATAAATAAAGAAGAAATGAAATAATTGCAGCAATAATATTAACAAATTTTAGTATAAAAAGAAAAAGAGAAAATTAATTTGAAATAGAAATTAAAATAAGATAAAAACCCTCTTAATCTTTATAAAAAAAAGTAAAATTAAATTATAAATAAATAATAAAAATTTCATTAATTTATCATTATAGATTTGGTGTGGGTTTTGTTAAGTAAAATAATGTTTATGAAGGGGAAGAAGACGCTTTAAAAAATGCGGAAATTTTTACTTCAAAATAAATTTTTTCAGACAAAGATAATTTTGAAAAATAAAGACAAGATTTGATAAATTAAAAGGTAAAAGCTATTTTAACAAAATTTAGAGGTTTGAGTGAGTCATAATATAATTTCGAAAAATAACTAGAAAAAAATAATAGATAATATGAAAAAGAATAATAATTTTAAAGGGAAATGCTTTAAAACAGCGTTGAAACAAATATTTTGGACCCTGAATTTGAGTCTTTATCTGAAAATGATAAAAGTGATAAAAATAGCAGTGATTAAGAATTATCAGGGGAAAATTAATTTAAAAATTTAAAATTAAAGAGTATAATTCCTAAAAAAATAAATGAGCAAAAACAAAGTTTATAAAAATCCAGAATAGAAAATTAGAATTCTTCTTTGTATAATTCTTAAGAAAATATATATATTAAAGAATACAATTTTAAAGAAGAAAAATTTTTAGTTTAAGAAAGTGACGAAGAGATAAAAGAAAATTAAGAAGGACTTAAAGATTATATAAGAAAAAAAGATAAAGTTAAAAAAAAAAGCAGATTTGATAAAATGGGTAGAATTAGAATAGTATCAGAACATCTTTATGATCCATAAAAATCTAAAATTAAATTAATGAAAAAGTAAAAAAAAAATTATTTTACGCAATTAATATAACTTGTATTTTATTTGACTTTATTTATTTTCAATATATATTGCTTAATTGTAATTTAATATTTAATTTATAATTAATAGAAGTCAGTATAAAGAATTAAGATCTCTATCAAATATTAATCAATAAGATGGGTTAGAAAAATCATTTGTTAGTTAAATTTAATCGTAAACAGTAAAAAATATAAGTGTCAATAATATAACCGGTTTTTCTAATTAAAAGTTAAGTTTACCTAAAATTTAGTAAAATATTGATTAAAGTAAAAACATGGAAAAATAGAAAAATGACATAAAAAATATATTGCCTACAATACAACTCCTAGAAAAATAGAAAAAGCAAAATAAAAATAACTAGAACTTAAATGAGGATATTTAAAATAAATAATAAATTGATATCCCTAAAAGTAACAATAACAGTATTTTTTATAATCAAAGCTACAAATCTACTTTCAAACTTAATAGTAGAGAGAAAAATAGTAGGGTAAGATTTAATTAATTGGAATAAATGAAAAAAATTATGGAAAATTGTTAAAGATAAGAATTTGACTTAGAAAAAATAAAGTATAAAGTTTTAGACAAAAAAAAAGAACTTAATTAGAAAACTAAAATGTAAAAAAAATTAATGGAACTTAAATAACAGGATAAACTTAACGATTTTTATTAACCATATTTACCAACATCATAATTTAGTAGTTTTTAATGAATTTTTTATTATAATATATTTATTTTATTACACTTATTACTCTATGAATATTATATTTATTTTATTACTTTTCTATATTTTTATATAATGTAATATTATTATAAATTTAAAAATTTGTTATGTTTATTAAATATTTGATTTGTAAAAAAGAGAGTATTAAGTTAATATTTAATTTTCTTACAAATTTTCTTTAAAGATAATAATTATATTTATGATTCTTTATACTATAAATAATTAAATAAACTATAATTTAGTTTTGATATACTTGAATTAACATTACCCGTGTAGAATTTTAATGAATAAAAAATAAAAGTCTTATATTTTATTTAAAATTAACAATAAAATCTCGTTTTGTTTATTAAATTAAAAAATAATAAATATAAAAATTACTAAAATAAATAATAATATATAAAATGAAATTTATAATAGCTTTAATATTAGTAATTATCGCCTGTGCATAAGGACATTAAGTTAATAACGATTAAGTAACCGTATATACTTAGAATAATTTTGGAACAGAATTCAATTTTGATAAACCTACATTCTTTTTATTGTACGCTCCCTGGTGTAATTTATCTTTATTTTTAAAAAAAATTCATCAATTTAAAAATATTTTCTATTCACCAAAAAGAATATAAAAAAATTTATCTAAAATTATTATTAATGAGGTTTATTATATTTTAGATCACAATAAGTTTTGATGTACATTATTTTATTTCAATTTTAATGAATAATTATTAAATTTCATTAATAAAATTAAAATTATACCTATATTTTATTCGGATTATATAATAATCATTGATTATTTATATTAATCACTTACATTAATGAAAATTCCTTAAATTTTTATTAATTATTTTTTTATAAAATTTAGGTGGACATTGCAAAAGATTAATGCCTACTTGGAATGAATTATAAGAGAAAATGCCTGATGTAAGAATAGCTGCAGTTGATTGTGATTCTAGCAAAAAATTCTGTGGAAATTTTGCTGGTAAAAATTTTAAAATTTCAATATTTTTTTTATTTTAAATAATATAGATTTATTAAAAATTTTATTTAAAAACATCCTCTATATTTTTAAAATACCTAAAATAGAAAATTTTATAAAATTACAATAAATTAATATAATAGAACATTTTTATAAGAGCAATTGTATTTTGATAAATTTTTAAAAAATATATTAATTTAAATATTAATGTGTACAATTTGTTTATTATGAATATTATGATCTAAAATTTTAAAACTAAATAAAGGCATTTTTTTATCAATTAAATAATTAATATAATTTATATAAAATTAGAAAATGGAAGAATGGGATATCCTATGTTAAGATTTGTAGGAACAGATGAAAAAGTATATACTTACTCAGGTGCAAGAGACGCTTCTTCTTTAATTAAATTTGCTACTGGAGGATATAAAAATGCTAGCAAAGTAGTAGATTTTCCTTAAAAATTAAAAGAAGAATTAAAAAGCTAAACTTAATAAAAAAATGTTGAATTATGATTATTTTTTGTTTATTTCTTTATGTTTATTTATATAAAAGGAAAATAATATTTAATTTGTACATTTGTATTAGAATGGGTTGTAAAATTTAATTTATTTCTATGATGATATAATTTTTAAAGTATTTTTTGTTATCTTTATTTTTTAAAATATAAAATATATAAAAATATTTAAATTTTGATAATAATTAATAATTAAGTTATATTCTAGAATATAACTTAAATTTCTATAAATAAAGTAATATTATATAGAATATATATTATTTTCAATAATTTATTTCGCTATTATTAATTTTTCTTGTGATATGATCTTTGGCAAACTATTCCAAGGTATTTCTATCTAAAAGTTGCCTATCCTCTCCACTTATAGTGGCCATATTTTAAGCATTTATATTTATTTATTTCTTATGAAAAAATTTAATAAGAAAAAGATCTTTAAAAAAAATTAAATCATTTAATAAATTATATATAAATTACTTAAACTTCTTATTAAAATTATTTCATCGAAACGTTATCCAAATCTAGAATCGAAATTAAAGGTAATTTTGCCTTATGGGCTTAATATTCAATAAGTTTATTAGAAAACTCTTATAAATCAGCTAAAAGTATTATATTAAAATTGATTTAATAAAATTTAAGTAAAATTTATTATATATTGATTTTAATTTATTAATAATTTACATAAATAATGTTCAATAGATTTAACATTTATATTATAAGCTTAACTCTATTATTCATAGTTGACTGCCTTTATTTTATCTGTATTAAAAACTCCTTTTGAGTATGATCTTAGTTGGTCCTAGTTTTTTATAATTAATAGTTATTAATTTAATATTGACAATAAAAAATTAATATTATTTTCATAAAATTTAAAATAATTTTATTTATTTACCAATAAACTTGGAGCTATTTATCCCAACAAATCATTAAATTCATTAACATATTATTATTTTTTTAAAATAATTTTTTTAATTGCTCTTTGGTTTGTCACATCAGTGGGAGTAGATGATAACTACTATCTTTTTTCAGTATTTTCTAATTATTATTTTTCAATTTTTTAATTAATTTCGATATTATGGTCATTTAAATGGTCGATTTATTAATTTAAAAGATCTAAATATTGTAATAATGATCTATTTTATTCTTAAGATTTAATAAAAGTATCTTATATTTCTTTAATATCAGTTATTCCAGTAGATTCTTTTATTTAATTAAAACATATGTCAATAATAGTAAGGTTTCTCATATAAGTATCCATCATTTTTACTTTTTCTTTATTTTTCTAAGTCATTAAAAAAAAATGTTAGTCAGGTTATAGAATTTTAAAATTAAAATAAAATAAATTTTATATAAATTGAAGCTTATTTTACTATGATCAATTTTTAAAGTCTTTATTTAAGTACGGATGCAGTGTCAAATGATCCTGCCAATTCAACATCTGATTGTTCTAAAGAAAATTAACTACTTAAAAATTCACTTTCTCTTTTTTCATTTTCAATTGATTAAGCAATTTCGTCAAATCTGTTTTAGTAATCTATTTTTTCATCTTCATTTCTCAAATTTAATTCATAAATTTATTCTTATTATTGTTCTAAATTAAAATAATAGAAATTATTAATTCTATGAATTTAATTATTTTTTAAAAAAATTACCTGATAAATTTTTTCTTTATTCTACTATTTTCGACATTTATTCATATTTTTATCTTTTATTTTAAATTAACTTAAGTCCATCATCTATTTACTTAACATGATTTTTTCGGGATTTTCTCAGCAAATCAATTTCATTTTAAAGCTATTTAATTTTTTCATTGATATCACCGTTTTTTTTTAAAAACTATTTAAAATTTTAATAAAAAAACTTTAAATTTCAAATTACAATTTAAAATAATTATTAATAACTTATAAAATTTATACATGTTCTTTTTATTTTATCAATGACTAATTTTAAACATTATTTATTCTATGAATAGAAGCATCTAATTATCTTGCCATATATTTACAATTATCTCTCCTTTAATCGGTTTCTTTTTTTAATTCTTATTGAGCTTTCTTTAAACTATGTAATTTCCTATATAAAAGTTATTTAATAAAAATTAATTTAAAAAAAGATAATAATAAAAAATTTTAATATTTATATATTGTAAAAGATTGTTTTTATATACTTTTATTCCATTTCAGTTTTTCTAATATATTATTCTGTATCTTTAGATAGAAGTTGTTAAGATGGTTATATAGGCATAGTCATGCTTTATTTAGCAATATCTACTGAATTAGATCTTCTTGATGTATACATTAATTAATTTTGATTTTAAAAAAAAAAATATATTTATTTGCAATAATTTTTAATTTTTTTTTTTAAATTTCTACTTTTGTTATTTTTTCTTTATGTATTTTAATAATTTATTATCTTGCTTTTTGCATAGAAATTAAATTAGAATTAATTTTTTATTTATAGTTAGAAATATTACTTGATAAATAAAATTTATAAATTTGAGCTATATATCATTTTTCTTTGTTTTTTATTTTATTAATAATATTTTTATATTATAAAATTATTTATAAAAAAAATATATAATAATAAATAAAAGAAATATTAGTTAATATTAAGAAAAAATTTAAATTATAAAAAATAGTTTAAAAGATATATTATATAGATCTGTTTCAATTTTATTTTTCATATTTAATTTTTGATATTTTTTGCGCTTTACTATTATTATTTAAGATCATCATAATGTTAATAAAAAAATTCGCTTTTTTACTCATATAATATATTTTATCCATTATAAATAGGATTCCAAAATTTATTTTCATCTTAAACTATATTTTTTTCATTTTAATTTTTTGCTATGTCCCTCTATTTTTAGTTTGAATTTTTTTTTTCAATTTTTCCATTTTCTTAATGCAGCAATTCTTCTAAAAGTTTTAGATTTTTAACTGTTTACTTATGTGTTGAATACAATTACTTATAATTTATAGCTTTTTCCTAATTATTTTTACACATATTATTAGTTTCTTATTTATTTTACGGCTTAAAAATTCTACTATAATGTAGATCTTATTTTGAATTTTGAATTTAGTTTAAACTGTTTATATTTTTTAGTAATTTTTAAGTTTCTTAGGAATCAAAGTTTTATGAATTTCTTAATTTATTATTCTAATTAATATTGAACTAGCTATTATTTCTGTTATTTTAAAATGTTTATGAAAAATTTAAGCTCAAATTTTAAATAATTTATGAATCTTTGACCTTATCAATATGAATTGGGTCGTATTAAGCAAATTATTAACTAATTTGAATACCTTTACTACTAAAATTTTTAAGTTAGTTGACTTTATAGCTCATAACTGAAGTGGTTAATTTATCACTTAATTAAGATTTTTTGTACTCAGGCTCTTCATTTTCCTATTCTTTATTACTTTCAGTTTAATCAATTTATTAAAAATTATGATTTTAAACTTATTATTACAATTTTTCTGTATTTATTTCGTTTTATTGTATGTTGTCTTAATTAGAATTAAATTATTAGATTATATTGTTTTGTACATTTTATTATTAATTTTAAAACTTTTGCAATTTATATAAATCTAATTTATCAATATTTTCATTGTTTTTTAGTTTTTTATTGCTGTTATAGTTTAACCTTTTTTTTAGCTGCTATGGTAATTTTTAATGACGGTATAATTGATATTATAAATTTTCATAAATTTCTTACTATTTATGGTCAGAATCGGAATTTAATTTAAATTATGTTACATTATAATTTTCATTTTCATAAGTTTATTTAGCTTAATATTTTTCAAAATTATCATTGTTTTAAAATTATATTTGCTAAGATTTTAAACATGTTTTTAAGATATCTATATTTTACTTATTACTTTCATAATTTTATGGTGTTAACAAATTTTATAAGTTAGGACTCATGTTTTATTTATTTCGATGAATACTATATAAATAATTTTGAAGCGATTAACTTCTCTAACTTCTTTGTGGTCTATTTATTTTTATACCTAAATCTTTATTATAATGTTAATTATTAAAATTTTACAATAATCCTTTTTAAGAATCAAGGATATATAATTTTTTCGCTGTATCTTATTAAATTGATTATTTAAAACTGAATTTTTTCTTTAAAATATTTTTGGAAGATCTATCTGAATTTCTTGTTGATATAATTCTTTAAAAAGGAGTTTAAGATTAGTATTTTTTATCATCTTAATAATCATTTTAAATTTATTATAAATTTAAACCAATATTATATTAATTTATATAATCCATTTAGCTTAATGTTTGGAAATTTTACATGCTGTGTAAATTTTATTCATATTAATTTTATTAATAATAGTCTTATTAATTTTATTATCCTTCATATGTTTAACTTCTATAATTTTTAGTTTAATAAACAGGTTTAAAAAAATTAACTTAATCTTGTTCTTGCTCATCTTACTAAGATTAATCTTAAATTGATTATTCAGAATATTTTCTTTATTATTATTATATTTCATTAGTACTTATATAGCCTGATGATATTTTTCCTAGACTGGTTTATTACTATTAATCAAAGGGAGAATTATCTTAATTTTAATTATTTATATTTATATTTTTATTATTTTCATTATTCGTATTCATATTTTTTTTAAAAAAAATATTATCTTTTGCATCTTATTAATGAATTGTATTAACATATCTAGAAAATTGCGCAGTTTTTGGTTTTTTTTTATATTAATCGTTAATTTTGTAAAAATTTTTACTGGTTTTATATTTATTTTTTGGATCATTAATATTCTATTAATTTTAATGTTAAATTTAGTTAAGATGAATTTGATTTATGCTATAAATTTTTTAGTCTGGTGAATTTGATTTTTCAAAGTCATAAATTTTTTTATGAACTACCTTTCTAAGGTTTTCTGGTATTTAATCTTTAACCTTCAGTTTTTATATAAGACTTTTTAGAAAATTTTATTTTTATATTTTTTAATTTTGGTTATCATCGAGTTATCTGGGTTTTAAATTTTATATATTTTAATAATTGTAACATTTTTAAATTCCAGTAAGACATTATTCTAAGCTTCTATCTGACAGCTGAGATGTATTTTCTTTTTTTCTTTTCGAAATTATAATATTAAAATTTTATTCATTATAGGTTTCTGAAAATAAAGATCTAGTTCTGCTTTTAATTATGTTTTTTTTTTAAGCTACATACTTGTTCATCGGTTGATAAACAAATTTTTTTTATTATTTTTGTTATTTTATCGGTATTCTGTCCAAAAATATTTAGTTTACACGATTTTCTTATTTATATTGATTTTTTTATTATTATTTTTTTGTCTATTAATTTGATACCTTATGAAATTCATTCTGTTTTAATAAAATCTCTTTAAATTTTTCCATTTAATTAAAGCTATTAGATGGAACGTTTTTGAAATTTACAAAAGCTTTTTTCTGATTTTATTTTGAATATATGACCTATAAATAAATTTATTTAATTAAAATCGAATCAATCTTAATGATAGTATTTTTACTTATTTATTAATAGGAGAATCTTTATTATAATTAAGCTAAATTTAATTAGAATTAAAATTTTAGATTTATAAAATGTTGATACAATCACCTTATTTAGAATCATTGAATTCATTCTGTGCTTAATTTTTAAATTTATGTAAAACATTACTAAAGATTTAATCTTAATATATATTTATTGTTTCTTATATATATGAAAATATTGCATTTTATAGGCAATGCAATTACGAAAAACTATAAATTAATAAACAAGGATAAAAGAATAATACACTTTTATTTGATGTTCAAAGATGTTAAAAGATGGTAAAATAAAGTTTTTATAAATACATTAATTATTTTTATTATTTAATATATCATTTAATGTTTAGCTTTAAATTCTAATTAATTATTAAAAAACAATATATATATATAATTAATTTAAAAATAAAATAAAAAATAAAGTTAATTAAAAATATTATTACCATTTTACATCTGTTATTCATTTTTTATTAATTTTATCTAATTTGTATTTGATTTAATACTATTTTTGTTATTCTAAACTCTATGCATCTATAGCTTAAAAATTCTTATTTTAATTTTTATTTTTTATTTTATTTAAATACTAAAATCATAGAAAATTAATAGAAATAAACAAAATAAAAACTAGTTATTCTTTATTTGAAAAAATAAAATAATTTATTTTTTATTCATATTTTTTCTTAATAAGAATAAATAATTGCATTATTTGAATCTTTAAAAAATATAATATTTAGCCATTTGTTTAAAAAATTAAAATTTATCCAATATTTTGATTAATTATAGTACTAATTCTGACTTAATTATAATGTTTATATATTGTATTAACAAATAATTAATAATATTCTTTGTTATTCTAAATTTAAACCCATTGGAAGTATAATTATAATAAGTTTTAAAAGTAAGTATGTATACTCAGTATTATATCAATAATTATATTTATATACCATGCGGATAATTTAAAATAATTAATTATTTTATAAATAATAAACATATAATATTAAAATGAAATCGAATTAAACACCTTATTACTAGCTAAAATTTAAACCTTAATTTATTAAAAAACAATAAATTTTTACATATTTTCTTAAATCATATTAATTAATTATAAATTAGTAAATAAATTTATTAAATTTTAAATCTATGGTTTCTTAAATTTTTTTCTAATATTTGGAGCTAAAATGGTTTATATACAAAGATATGTATTTAACAATATAAAAGGTTTTATTAAGTTCTCCTTTATTTGGTTTATTTAAATTACTGTTAATATTTAATTAGTAGTATTAAATTATTTGTTTTTATTTTAAATAGGAACACGAAATTAAAAAGTTGAATTATTTATGAAATATCTTAATCGATATAGTATAATTTTTTATGATAATTTGTTTTAAATTTTATATTTTAATAAAATTTAATTCATATATTTAAATAGAAAAAAATGATATTAATAGATTAATTATTATAATATATTTAAAGAAAATTTAATTAAACCGAAAATAAATAGATAAATCATTTATATATTAAAAATTCAATATATCAATTTATTGGTGAAGAAAGATAGAAAAGTTAAATAAAAATTATGTATATATATTATATATTATCAATAATAAAAAATAATATGGCTTTATTAAATAAAAGTTAATAATTTTTAATTAATTAAAAAGGAAAAGAGAGGAGAAAGGAGAAAGGAAAAAAAATATTAATAATAAATATAATAATAAAATAAAAAAAAAAATAATTATATTATCCATAAAATAAGTAAACAAATAATTATTAAATAAAAAAAAATTCAAAAAATAATTATAAAACAATTTAATATAATATCAGAGAAAAATGGAACAGCAAAAACTTTCTGTAGCAAAAGTTAACTTATCAAAATTTGAGTTTTTACAAACTTTAGGAACTGGTAAATATATTAAACATAATTTTAAAAGAGTACTAAATATTATATTATTAAATTAATAGCCATTTTATCATTTTTTTTTTCTTTTTTTCTATATAAATAAGGATTAATATTTTTGCTTATTTTTTAAAAAATCTAACATTTTTTATGTGATAAATTGAAAGATATTAGCGAGTTGAGTTTTTATTTAAAAAATAAAATAAAGTTGTATAAATTTAAATTAATTTAAAATATAATTATAAGAAATAAGGTGCATTTATAGATTTCTACTTTTTTTGTTTTGTTTTGTTTTTTACTCCAAAAAGTAACTAAATTTATTATATTTTTTTCATCATTTTTTAGGTAGTTTTGGAAGAGTTAAATTAGCCAGGTAAGAAAATGAATATTATGCCATAAAAATGTTAAAAAAATATGAAATTTTGAGATTGAAATAAGTAGATCATATTATATCCGAAAATACAATCTTATCTAGCATAAAACACCCATTTTTGGTAATTTTTCATTTGTATTTTATAATTGACTGAATTTCGAATATTTAAAATGGTTTTAAATTGTGATTAGTGAATTAACTGATATGAAATCAAAATATAGTTTAATAAATATTTAATAAAAAAAAAAAATTAATAAAACTTATTTACTAAAACTTTTATATTTTAATTAGATTTCAATGGTAGGTTTCTCCTAAGATGAAAGATATTTATATTTCGTAAAAAATTAAATAAAGAATAAAAAATTATTATCTAATGAATATTTAATATACATAGTTTATATAATAAAAATAAAAAAAAAAAAAAATACTAAAAGATATATTTATTAGAAAATATACTAAATTTTTATCAATTTTAAAACAACTTATTTAATAGGTATTAGAGTTTGTCCAAGGAGGAGAATTATTTACTTATTTAAGAAATAAAGGAAAACTTGAAAATAATGAAGCTCAGTTTTATGCAGCACAAGTGTAAATAATTTTTTAAAATTAATTTTTAGTATTCTGAAAAAAATTAAATTAATTTCTTTATTTTATTAAACAGTACTTCTATGTTTGAATATTTACACTCCAAAAACATTGTTTACAGAGATTTAAAACCAGAAAATATTTTAATTTCATCTGATGGTTACTTAAAATTAACTGATTTTGGATTTGCTAAATATTGTGATTCTTAAACTAGTAAATCAAATTTTAAAAAAAAAGCAATTTTAAATAATATATAATAAAATTTTATTAAAATTAATTTCTTAAAAAAAAAAAAGGAACTTATACACTTTGCGGAACTCCAGAATACTTAGCCCCAGAAATACTTTTAAATAAAGGACATGGAAAACCTGTTGATTGGTAATTTATATGTTAAACTTATAAATCTCAAAATTAAAATTTTAATAATTTTTATAATACATATAATAATTTTTTAATTTATATTAATTTTATATAAATATTTCAGGTGGTGCTTAGGTATTTTAATTTATGAAATGTTAGCCGGAATTGATCCTTTCAATGACGAAGATCCCATGGCTATTTACTAAAAAATTCTTAAAGGAAAAGTTAAATTTCCCAGAAATTTTGATAAGTAAAATACAATGTTTTTAATTAAAAATGAATGGCAAAATTTTATTGAAAAATATTTATGATTTTTTATATTTAAAGAAATGCAAAATCTTTAGTTAAGCATTTATTAGTAGCTGATTTAACCAAAAGATATGGAAATCTAAGAGGAGGTAATTTTTTATTTTTAGTGATGAAAATAATTTTGAAATTAAAAACATTATAATTTTTTAGGAGTAAATGATATAAAAACACATAGATGGTTTTCAGAAATAGATTGGGAATTATTATTGCAAAAGAAAATCCCTGCCCCATATAAACCTACAATCAAGTAATTATTTATACTAGATATTATAATAATAGTACGTTTAAATATATAAATTTTAAATCCAATTAAAATGTTTAATAAATAATATTTATTTTAATTTTAAAAAGGAGCAAAGGAGACCCTGGAAATTATTCTACATATCCTGATTCAACTGAAACTCCTAAGCCCGTTAAACCTACCGAAGATCCATTTATTAATTGGTGAAAAAATAAATGAGTAATTATATTAGGAGTATAGTTAAAATAATAATAATAGCTTTATCAAATAATAATAATATTATGTTCACTTTAATCTTTATAATTTTGTATTTTTAATATATTTGAAAAAATTTATTCACCTGTCCTTTTTAAAATTATTAAGAAACTTTCCTATACAAAATAATCCAACTCCATAAATGAATACTCATAAAATCCAAAATTTTATATATATATAAAATTTTAACTTTAGTAAGCAATTTAAATTATCATATTTTTATCTTTAAATAATATAAATAAAAATTATATAATTTATATAAAATAATTACTTTTTATAGTTATTTAAAATTTTTAAATATTTAAAAAAATTTAGTATTTAAGTATTTGTTTATTATTTATTTAAGTTTTTAATACTTTTAAGCTTTAATAATTATTTTTATATTAATAATTGAAATTTTATAAAAAACTTGTATATTTTTTAATTTTTTTTGAATCTGTTTAATTAAATAGTATAACAATTTCAAAATTAATATTCAAAAGTTAAAAAAAATAATTAATAAAAAATTTTGATATAAAAAATAATTAAATTTAAAAAAATAAAAAAAATAGAAATCCTTATTAAAGGGACTCAATCTTATTCCTAGTAACACATATAAATGTCAACAAAATTTAGATTTTTATTTCAACATTTAAAGAAAGGAAAGAGAGTTTTCTACACTCACCGTAGAAATGTAGCCCTCTCTTTACCACTTAACGAATAAAAAAAGAATCTAAATTTTAAGACACCCCCTCTTTTTATTAAAATTTATAATTATATTAAAAAAAATATAATCACACTAATAATTTTAATCTCATTATTCTCATTTCTATAAAATTATAAACTTTCAAAAATACTTAATGAAAATAATGAATTTTCATCAATAAATTAATGTCAAAGCATTATTTATTTTAATTCATTTAAATTAATGAATTTAATAATTTAATATATATATATAAATAAAAATGATATATAATTAATAAAATTTACATAATTTTACTAAAATTATGATTATTTTTTGAATTTTTTTTATAAATTTTTTATAAACATATAAGATATTGTATGCTTTATTTTAATTTATTTCATATTTATATTCTCTTAATATAATAAATAAATATTGTGTAATTTTGAATATATAAGTACTTTTATTTTTGAATAAATTATAAAATTTAAATATTAAAAAAAAAAATATATATTTATATTTTATTTTAATAATAATCATAATTTAATGTATTAATAGAAATAATCATTTATACTATAAATAATTTAATTTTATTAAAACTTATTAAACCAACTTATAATAAAATTTTATAATTATAGAATAAACATTGGTATTGAATATATTAGCATAAAATGATTTATCTTATATTTTATTATTTTATTTAAATAAATAATATTATATTTTTATATTAAATTTTTTATTATAATTAATTAAAATTATCGCCTTTTACTTTAAATTTTAATATAAATTTATTTAATATATAAATATTTTAAATATTTAAGTACCATAGCATAAATAAAATTAACACAGATATACTATTTAAAGTTATTGTATTTAAAACACTTATTATATAAATAAAATATAATAGTTAAATAATAAAAAAATATATTTATTAAAATTAAGCACTTAAAAAATTGGTGTTTCCAAAAATAAAATTTAATCAATCATCTATTAAAAATAAAAATAAAATAAAAACAAAACAAAAACACACCAAAAATAAAATAAAAATAAAGAAATAAAATATATTGCTTAAAATAATAAAAATTTAGCAAGATTTTTATAAAAATTCAAATACATTTTAAAACCTAATAAATATAAATAAATATTAATATCATTATATTAAAAATCTTCGTAAATAATAAAAATAAAACAAAATTACCTATTCTTTAAGTAAATAAATTAAAATAAGCTATTATGTATAATTTTAACATGGATTCAATTCTTGTACAAAAGAGTTAAAACTATAATTACCAGTAGACTGATATGAATTTAAAAATAAAAAATATCATTAAATAATAAAATAATAATCAAAACTAACAATTCAAAACTCCAGAAAAAAAGAAAAAAAATTTGTATTAATAATTTCAAGAAAACCCTTTAAATAGTCCACTTTCATTAAAAAAATAAAGATCTTCTTCTTCAAGTAATGTGAAACTTTTAGACAGATTTATACCTAATAATGTGGGCTCTAATGTATATTAACTTTTAAGTTGTGAAAAATCTGAAAATAATATACAATTTTAAAAATAAAATTCTTGTAATAGTGTTAATAGGCTCAATTAATTAAATTTAAATAGCTAGTTTGAGACCGCGAACACTAATAATAGTCATTAATAGTAATAATAAAATTAATAGTAATAATAATTATCCTCTCATGAAAAATTAGAATAGGGTAGAGAACTAGGATTTTACACTAATTTATTAAAATAAAATATACTAAATGATGAATTTTAAGATTAAGAAAATAGGTTTGGAAATAATTGTTAGATAAAAGGTTTGAGTTTTTAAGATATTTCTTCATCTAATAAAAAAGATAAGGTTTTAAAATATAGAACAAATTAGAAAAGAAATTAATAATACATATTAAACTATTCACCTGTAAAAATAAATAATAAAAATTAAAACAGTAAATTGGAATAAAATCCTCAATTGAAAAAAATTTCGAAAGCTCCATTCAAAATCCTTGATGCACCTAAATTAAGAGACGATTTTTATTTTAATTTATTGGATTGGTCTTCTAAAAATATAATCGCTGTAGGTAAATAATTCAATATTATCTATATAATCATAATAAACTTTTACAAATTAATTACAATGTATACTTCAAATATTAAAGCCTACAGCATATAATTATTTATTAAAGTTAAACTAAGATGTTGGCTATATAATATAAAAAAAAAAAATTAAAATTATAAAATATACACAAATTTAACAATTTTAAATGAAATAAATATAATTATTTATTTAAAATTAAATAATAAATTAATTAAATAAATATAATTGATTAGGGTTAGATAACATATTATATAGTTGGAATCCCGTAACAAAAGACGCTTCAAAATTAGCAGAAATAGAAAACGGAGGTACTTTGACTTCTTTAAGCTGGGCTCCGTCCGGGGTCCTATTGGCGAGAGGGGACGACTCAGGAATAGTTAAGATTTTTGACACAGAAAAAAATATTTGTTTACGAACTTATTAAAATCATTTTTAAAGAGTGGGTTCTCTTTGCTGGAACAATAATTTGATAACGAGTGGGGGCAGGGACTCTAAAATTATTTCATCAGATATTAGATAAAGAGAACCTTTTGCACATAAATTTGTAGGACATAAGTAAGAGGTTTGTGGAACTAAATGGAATTATGATGGACTAACTTTGGCCTCTGGCGGAAATGATAATAATGTTCATATTTGGTCTTTAAAAATGTCAAAATAATTGGCGAAATTTACTGATCATAAGGCCGCCGTAAAGGCTTTGACTTGGTCGCCTCATTAAAATAATTTGTTGCTGACAGGAGGAGGTAGATAAAAATATTAGACAAAAAACTATTTTATATAATGAATTAATTATTTATAAGTTTTAAATTATTTTATTATTAAAAAGGAACTTCCGACAAAACAATGAAATTTTGGAATATTAATTCTTTAAAATTGGTAAATTCTATTGATACAGGTTCTCAAATATGTAACATGGCATTTACGAAAAATGCAAACCAATTTGTAACTACACATGGATTTTCGATGAATTAAGTTGCAATTTGGAAAATAAATTCGAATCAAAACAAAACTTTATCAGATGAATTGTGTGAAGAATAAAGCATAATTTAAAATACGACATCAGATGATAGTAAGCCCAATTATTTAATATTTATTATTATTTACCTTAAATCTATAAATATTTAAATAATACTATTATTTATATTTATTTTTATATAAAAAAATATTATTATTTATTTAGAAATCGAAAAAATAGCCACTTTGTATGGCCACACATATAGAGTTCTTTATTTGGCAGTTAGTCCAGATGGAGAAAATATTGTAACGGGCTCTGGTGATGAAAGTCTAAGGTTTTGGAAAGTTTTTCCAAGTTCTAAAACTAATTAGTATTTAAATAAAAGCTAATTGAATCCATAATATATGTAAATAAGATGAAGTCCAAAAAAATATTTAAATGTTATTAAATATAATTAAGCTTTTGGCTTTATTAAAGATTTAAATTAAAGATAGTAATAAAGAGTAAATTAAACTAATTTAATATGTTATCAATGAATATAAATTTATAATTATTTTAATAAATATAAATAAATGAAAAAATTGTTTATCAGTTTTACCATATTATACTTATTTTATATATAGATTTGTATTTTATTTTAAATTTTATAATATAAAATAATATCATAGAGTTATTTATAAGAGTTATAAATATATAATTAATAAGTTTGATTAAAATATTTTTTTTTAAATTATCTGTATTTTAATAAGCAATATTTTTTTTAATACATATTATACAAGTTAAAATTACAATAATAACAAATTTTTATATATAAATAGGTTATAATAATAAAATTAAATAATTAATTTATATATATGACAACATTTTTAATTTAAAAATAGTTTATTAATATTATTCATAATTCCTTTATTACTCACATATTAATTTACTATTTTTATTTATTAAGAGAATTTTATTCACAATTTCTTCATTTTGGCCTTTCTGCTTGAGGTGGTGACTCAAATCTTCAGTGGTTTTACTATTAATTTTATTATTATTAATTATTATTATAATTTTAATTTGCATTATCTATTTAATTTTAATTATTATTATTATCTTTTGCCACCTCTTCCTCTTTTTTAAACCTTAAATAAATATTGAAAATAAAGAAAATTAAAAAATAATTTACCATCTGATTCTTTTTCCTTCTTGCCATTCTCCTTCTCTTTCAACTCCGTTTTTATTTATATAAATTCCTTTTCCATGCTGAAAGAAAGTTAAATTAAATTATAAATAAATTGTAAAATTATTTATATTTTTATCGATATTAGATGTTATGTTTACCTGTTTTCCATTTTCCCATTAACCTTTATAAATTCTTCCCTTTTAAATTTAAATTTTAATTAATTTATTTAAAATTAATTTTGCAGTATATTGTTATTTTTACATCAGGCCAATAAAATACTCCATACCCATGCTTTTTATCATCTTTATATTCTCCTTCATATTTTCTACCATCAACCCAAGTAAAAACTCTTAAATTAATTTCAATAAATATTATTTATAATTTATTAATTTAAAATATTATAGTATTATTATAATTTTTCAATTAATATACCCATCTCCTTCCATTTTATTATTTTTCCAATCTCCAGTATATTATCTTCCATCCCACCATATGTATGTTCCTTTGCCTTCAATATTATTATCAACAAAATTTCCTTCATATTTACTTCCATCACTCCAAATAAATTTACCTTATCCATGTTTTTTACCGTCAACATAGTACCCCTTTAATAATGAAAAAATTAATCATTATTATTAATAAATAATATATATATATAAACGATTTAAAATTATATTTTTTACTTCAAATTTAGCTCCATCTTACCAAGTTTCAGTTCCATAACCATGCTATTTAAATATATAAATTTATATTTATATTCTTTAATTAAAAAAAAAATTTTGCCTTAAATAAATGATAAAATATTGCGATATTTTATTATTTATATTACCTATTTATCATCTTACCAATCTCCTTCATATGTAGCCCCATTCAAATGTAAATATTTTCCTTTTCCATGAGCTTTTAGAAATAAATTGAAAAATTTAATTTTTTATTATTAAAAATTGATTATTTGTTTTTAATTTTTATTTCTTTAATTTTATTTATTTAATTTTTTACCTTTATCTTCCCTCCATCTACCTATAAATACATCTCCGTCCGAATGAATTAATCTTCCTTTACCCTCTGCCATATTATTTCTCCAATATCCTTCATATATGCTCCCATCAGGCCATTATTATTTACCTCTTCCATGTCTAATTTTATATATTTAATTTAATAAAATTTATAAATATTCATAAATATGAAAAAATTTTATAACGTATTTATTATATCGTAAATAATAAATGTTTATATTATAACAGAAAATTTATATTAATTTTACAATAAAATATAAATTTTTCAGTTATTTTTATATTTATATCGTATTTTTTATTTTTATGATTTATTTTTATCATTGGACATATAATTTATATATTAATTTAGACATTTTTAAAACTTAGTTATTTTTTTTTTAATTTTTTACTTCATTCCTTCTTTCCATTATCCCGTAAAAACGGCTCCAGAGCCATTTTAAAATATCATTGGTTTTAAATATGGTAATTCTTTATCTTCAACTTCGTCTTCATCATATATAAAATCGTCTAATTTATCTAAAGATTCTTTAACTTTATCATTATGATAATCAGGTAAATCAGTTATTTCTTTAGCTATACTTTCAGGAGGTGCATGTTTTTAAATTAAATCTGGATTATCACATTCCTTGTTTATTGATTATACTTTTGGTTTTGGTTACTCTATAAAAAAATATTCATATATTATATTAGTTAACTTTTATACAATATTTTTATGTTTAAAGATTATAAATTTAATTGGCTGTAGGTATGAATAAATTGTTTTTTAATTTTTTTATTATACTTTAAATAAAAATACTTCCAAAATTTTTAAAATGTTTAATTTTATTTTCTATTTTTTATTATATTACAATTTAATTTTAAATTTTCTTAGTCTTCTCCTTAAACGTATTCTCCATTTTTATCTGTGTTAATTTAATTTTGACAACTGCAACAAGCTCCCATTTTTTATTTAATTTTTTTTTGTATTGCTTTTTGTATGTATATTTTTATTTTATTTTATTTTGTAGTTTAAAATTTTATTAGTTAATTTTTCTTTATTTCTGAAATATAATTATTAGTTATTATATTTTAATATTTTTTAACTAATTATTCATATTCCTAATTATAATATTCTTCTGATTCATTTAACGCTGTTGTTATTTTTCTAATAAAAAATATAAATTATGTAAATAAATAATCAATTGTTTATAAAATTTGTAGAAAATATTATGAATTCTTAAAACTTTTTTATTAAAATATATTTTACATAATACAATTTATTATAGTGAACTTTAAGTAAATTTTAATCCATTAATAAATTTAAAAATTTTAATTATAATATTAAATTAATTAAATATATGTGATAATAAATATTTTTTATATAAAATTATAGAATAGAAAATCCAAAGATTTTTTATCATCATTTATATATAAATATTTATAATAAATTGAACAAAAATATTTTATTATAAATCAATTTAAAATTAATAAATTGAATATATAAATAATAAAAATATTTTCTTATAATAAATCAAAACATTTGGTCATGCTAATTTTAGGGCATGTAATATTATCCTTATTATTAACTTTGTAATTATTTTTAAAATAATTATTAATTTAATTTTTGTTGTTATTATTACTATTATTATCTACTGGAAGCTTAAGTACTAGAACTTTATTTGGAACTAATACTATTGTTATTGTTTACATAGTGATATTATTATGGCTCTGGTTCATAATCATAGCCTTAAAAAAGATCTAAAATTTTTTTGTAAATTTATAAATTAAATATATAATAAGAAATTTCATTAAATAATAGAAATATTAAAAAATATTTATATTATTACTTTATACTTATTATTATTTTAATAAAATTGAGTTTTATTATATTAACTCTTAATTTTATTCGTCTTCTAATGAAACTTATTATTTCAAGTCAAAATTCTCTTATTTAACCTTATTAAAATTTAAGATTTTTATTTATTAATAATAAATTGTGTTAAAAACATTGTTTAATAATAAATAAGATTTTTAATTAATATTACAGGAATAAATGGTGCTAATAATTCTTTATTATGTAATTTTTGCCAAGGATAGTTTTTTATCCAAGGATGGTTTCTTACTTCATAAGGCCCATTTATACCTAGTCTATTAGCTGGTTTTCTTTCTATTAACTATATATAAAATATTAAAATTATTTATGTATTTAAAAAAATTGTTTATTATATATAAATAAAAACAATTAATTACTTTATTTATAAAATCTACTGCTTCTATTGACCAACCTGGTGGAATTTCATTTTTTTTTATTTATACTCTTTTGGCCAAAATAACATCTCTAATTTCCTTCCTTGATCTACCTAAATAGGGTCTCTATCAAAATTTTTAATATTAAATTATAAATAAAAAAGTACTTATTTTATTTAATTATTAATTAAGATAATGTATACTCTTCCCAACATAAATTCATAAGCTAAAACTCCGAGTGCAAAATAATCAACAGCGTAAGTATGAGGCTATCTGCACAAAACTTCTGGGGCTATAATAAATTTAATTTAGATAAAAACAAAAGTACATATTATTATTATTTTTTATATATAAAAACTTATTATTTATTAGTTTTTTAAGAAAAAAAAAATTAATCAAGTATTATTTTTTACCCATATAACCAGGGGTCCCACTTGTATCATTTTAATTATCTGGTTTCCATTCTCTCGCAATTCCAAGATCTGTTATCCTAACATATCCTTTTTCATCTAAAACTAAATTTTCTGGTTTTATATCTCTATGAATAATATTATTCAAATGTAAGTATTATAATCCTGAGAATATGCAGCACACAAAAAATTCTATATGAAAATAAAATAAAAATTAAAATAGAATCCAAAAGAATTTTAAATTTTATATATTTAAACAGTTTTTAATATACTAGTTTATTCTTCATTAAATCTTCTTTATCTGCCTATATGATACCTTAAATCGCCACCATACATTATGTCCATTACTAGATATAAATTATCTCTATCTTAGAAAGCATATTACATATTAACTAAAAACCTTCGAAAATAAATATTTAAATTAAACTATAACATAAGATAGTCTATATAATTATACTTGCTTTTATATATAATTTATATATAAATTTATTTACTCATGTTTTAAATACTAAAGTAAATGTCTTTCGTTCATTACTGAGTTGACAGATTTTTTTGTTATGATTCTTATTTAAAATTTAATATAATTAGTAATTTAATTAAATCTTAATTATAATATAAATATTTATATATTTCTTACAGTGCCTTGGACATTTCTTTCAATGCAAAGTATTTTTTTTATTTTTTATGTTCTACTTTCCAAACTTTTCCGAAACCCCCCTTCCCAATGACATAATGATATTGAAATTAAAACTTATTAAAACCTTTATATATATAAGTAATTTAATTAACAAGTAAAAAATTAATATATATTATAAATAAATTATTTAGTTCCTATGATATTATCAAATTAATAATTATATAATAAAATAATTTAAATTTACATAAATAAAAAAAAATAAAAAATATTTTTACCTGATTCTTTATTGTGATAATTGTAATTTTCTTCTTACTCGAATGAGATTGCATCTCCTTCATCACCTTATAAATTATTTTTTTAATATATTTGTTGATTGATAGGTTTTTATTATATTATTTATTATTTTCCAGATACTTTATTTTTAAGAAAATTATTTACAACTGCATTATTTTTATTACTAATATTTGAGTATTATTATTAATGTTATTAATTTATTTGCTAATTTTAAAAATACTATTATTGTAAATTTTAATTTTTTATTAATTTATTGCTTATATTTTATTGTTATAATCCTTGTTTCTTATTTGAACTGTTGTCAAAATTATTAGAAAATTATTAATCAATATGTTATTTTCCTGAGCTTAAATTTTGATAATTATTATTACTGTCATTTGTTATATTTCCATTATTTTATTTTTATTTTTAAACTGAATTTTATTAAGAATTACCACTATTTTACCTTTAGTGATTGCTAGCACTTTTATTGTTAACATTATTTTATTAAGGTAATGAATATTATTGCTCTTATTTTTATAACTATTATTATTAATTTTTCGACGAACTTTTATTTTGCATTATTTACTATTATATTTGATTTTATTATTGCTATTTTTAGATGTTTTAAACTTAATTTATATTATAAAATTACTGTTATTATTATTATTGTTACTATTTTTTTTAAAATTGCTTACTTTGGCCCTATTGACTTTACTAATTATGAAGATCTTTGAGCAAAAGATAATTTAAAAAAGATAATGGTTTTTATTTCTCATCTTATTATTCTTATTCCTACTACTAAAATTATTACTAATCATTTTAATTTTAATTTAAATTTTAAATAGGGTTTTGATTATTTTAAGTTGGAGGCTACTATTAAGTTTATTATTATTATATTTATTATTTAAATTGTTATATTTGAAGTTGTTGTGTTTATTTTGCTTGATTCTAAGATACATTTTTGGATTTGTTGATGGTAGTTGACTGGTTTTAATTTTAATTTTTAAGAAATCCATAATTTTGATATATTTTATTTTATTATTAATTTGAATTTTATTAGCCTTATTTTTATGACTAGTTTTACGAAGTATTCAAGTTCTGGTTTTGATTTTATAAATTATTTTATGGTTTTTCTGTTAAATCAACTTTAACAGTTTGTCCAAATTTTGGAGATTAGTTCATACTAACTGCTTAAGTTTAAAAGCCCATTTATTTTTTAAAAATTTATTTAAGTGTATTTTAATCCACTTGATTCATTGAATTTTTATGCGATTTTGAATATTATTCTCGTTGCTATAAATGACTTGTATTTTTTTGTTAAGCCTAATTATTAGATCCAAGTCCACTATTTTTATTTATAGCATTTTAGAAATTTTTGCTATGGTTTTTTTATAAATCAGATATATTTTAACCCATATTTTTAAACATAAATGTATTTAATGATTAAGCTTTTTTATGTGCTTATTATTAATATTGTTAATTTGGGTTTTGTTGCTATTAATTTTAAGAAAAATTGTTAGAATTTTATTTGCTATTGACAGGATTGGTGCCTTACTACTAATTATTGTTATTTAATAAAGATAGTGACTATTTTTTTTTTTATTAAGCCGTTCCAGGAGCTTCTTGATATGCATAAATTTATTTGTAATTTTTCATTTTTTATTTAATATTAAAAACAAACCTTTATATATGAATGAAACTTTTAATTATTTTTTTTATGATTTTATTTATTTATATTTTTATCGAATCTTGCTTTTTAAAATTTAGTACTTAAATAGAGGACTTTTGTTTTAGATTTAAATTTTTAGATTTAAATGTATTAAGTATTAATTTATTTTAAATTATTTTCTTTTTATTTTTTTTCTTTATAATAATTAAATTTTTGATTGAATATATTTTTATTTTATATATTATAATGCTTTTAAATAATTGATTTCATATATTTATTATTATTAAAATAATTATTTTTTATTTTTTAATATTTTTTCTCATTGTATATAATTAATAACTTATTGAATTTCTTCAGATATTAAATTATTAATGGAAATATAAAACAAGCATTCCTATTATAAATTATATTAGTATTTTATATTAGAAAAATAAAATTTATGCAGAATGATTTCTTTTGGAATTTTCAAATATTTTATTTATTTTTATATAAATTATATGATTTAAAAACATTCCTCAATACTTTGTATAAAAAAGATATTTTCCAACATATATAGATTTTTCTAATTTATAAATTTTACTTTAATTTAATCACTATAAATTTAATTTAAATATATAAAGGTTATAATTTTTACCCGTAATTTTACTCAATATATAATTACATTGTATATAGTATATTTGTATATTTAATTTTTAAAATCGATATTTTTAAATTTAAACAGTATATTTTTATAAATTTTGTTTAAAAAATATTATAATAATTACTTTAATTTATATTTTAGTAGACATTAAATATTTCTAAATTATAAAATTTATTTTTATAATAGATATAACAAATGAGTAATACATAAACGAATATATAGAATATTAATACATGCAAAATATTTATGCTCTTTATTATATTTATAAAAATATAATAATTATTTTGTTTATTAATCTTATAAAAATATAAATGAATAAGTGCTTAACTAAAACCTTCCAATTTTTACTTATATTGATTAATCAATCAAAAGCCAATACTATAAGTAAAAAATAATATCACTATTAACATCAAAGCATTGAAAAATTAAAACAAAATAACCATATTAAAATTCAGAAAAAAAATAAAAAAATATAAAGATTAAAAAAAATAAATAAATAAAGAAATTCGGACTTAAAATAAAATTTATTCCTTTCTCTTTTGAAAAATTAAACAAAGAAATAAACTTATTTGCATTAAAGAAAATGACATATAATTTAAAAGAAATAAAAGTAATAGATTTTTTATTGAATCAAAGTAGTCCGAATCCTTACAGATAGATAGTAGATTTAAGAAGTTTTTTTTCGTTTTAGTCTGGTTTTATTTACAAATCAATAAATATAGACCTCAATTTGGAAAATTTCACTTAAGTTTTTTTGACATATTTATAAAATAAATAACATTATAAAACTAAAATTGTTTTAGTAATTTAGCGAGAATAAAAAGAAAAAATACAAGCACTTATTATAACTCAAAAATGGCAAGAAAATATAGTAGGTTATTTAGATTTTGAAAAATGTTAGTAAATGTAATTACCTCTTGATTAAGCAATTTAATACTCAAAAGATGGAAAAGTCCTTATTAAAATATCTTTCAAGTAATTTATAATATTTTAATTATAAAAATTTTATTACTATATATAAATGTATAAATAATAATTATTTTTCTTTGTTGATAAATATAAAAAATATGTATAAGTTTTAATAGTTTTGCATTTAAAGAAAAGCTTTTTTAATAATTTAAATTTTAAACTTACTTTATAAATATTTAAAATAAATATTTTTAGTGATTTATTTTAGTTTATTATATCCTTTTTATAATACAATTTATTTAGAATCATATAAATTTGATATTAAGTTAATATCATTTTTAAATTATTTAGAGACATGTTTATTATTGATATAAGAAATTAAAAGGAATTTAATAATTATAGAATTCCAGGAACTAAAAATATTACAGTAGATGATTTTTTAGCAAATGACGAAAATATAGTTAAAACTTTAGAAAAAAAGAAAAATATTTATATATATGGTTAAAACTATTCATTGATTTCGTTAGTTATTAGTATATTAAAATATATGGGATATAATAATGTTGTAAACATGTCTAAAGGTTATATTGAATAGTTAATTAAAGAAAGAGAAAACTACTAAAAAAGTAAATTTATTATTAAAATTATATCTTAATTAATAAATTAATTAATATAAATATATCTAATAAGGAAAGTATTCAAGTAATGATATTGATTCTGACTTAATGTCTTTTTCAGAAGAATCTTCAGAAACCAAGGCAAGGATATAAAATATAGGTATTAACTTAAAATTCTTACTTAATAAAATAAAAATTTTTTAATAAATTGAAAAAAAATTATTTTATAAATTAGATTATTCTGAGTAAGAATATATACACCCTTTTGTAGAAGGTAATAAATAAATAGTTAAATTATTTTTTTTATTTAAATAAAACATATTTAATTGTATTTTTAATATTAATAGAAGTTTTTTCCCCGAATGAGAATGGTAAAAAATTTTTATAATATTAAATATATATTTTGATTTTTTTTAAAACTAAATAAAGTAGAACAAGATCTTATTTGTGAAAGAAAATAGTCGATAAATGATGATTAATTAGAAAAAGGTTCCTGTAAAATATCCATAACAATTTTTAATTTTTGATAATTTTTTCTTACATTTAAATTATTTAGAGATGTCAAGCAGCAGCTCAAATTAAGACGAAATCGGAGACGTTGAAGATGTGAGTGATATAAGTACTGAAAATAAAGATAGATTTAAAATTAGTAGAAAAGATCCAGCTTTTTAATTAAGTACAAAAGCTGATTTTTATTTTATATATATATTAATAATCAATTTTTTTTCATTTATAAATTTATAAAGAAATGTATAAAAATTCAATTTTTTTTAGAAAATTTAAGACTTCACCATTCTAGACTTTCTATGGACCACTTGAATTTCAATAAAGAGCTAAATAAAGAAGAAATAGAAGATTAAAAAATGGAAGGAATTACCTATGAACACTTATTTAATATGCCTAGACATAGAATTAAAAGAACTAAATTAGTTTGCACTATAGGGCCTGTTACATGTTAAACTGAATAATTAATAAAAATGATAGATGCTGGAATGAATATTGCAAGGTTTAATTTGATTCATTCTGATTATGAATTTCACGCTTAATCTATAAAAAATTTAAAAGATGCTATGAAAAAAAGACCATTTTTTCACCTAGGAGTAATGATAGGTAAAATAGATAAATAAGTTTTTAATTTATAGTTTTATGTGCTAAAATACTTTAA
This sequence comes from Pseudocohnilembus persalinus, assembly GCA_001447515.1. Taxonomy (NCBI): domain Eukaryota; phylum Ciliophora; class Oligohymenophorea; order Philasterida; family Pseudocohnilembidae; genus Pseudocohnilembus; species Pseudocohnilembus persalinus. Next base: position 193,186 of record LDAU01000013.1, read on the forward strand.
TTATCAACTTTAAATTTAATTTAATAAATTTGGAAATTTAGATTTAAAATTTGTATGAGATATTTAAAATTTATATACAAGTTTTCTTTAATATTAAAAAATTTAAAAATAGATACAAGGGGACCGTAAATTAGAACTGGTGATTTTGAGTAAGGTATAGAAAAAATTTAGCTAAAAACAGGAGATAAAATGAGAATAACAATAAATTAAGCAGTTAAAGTAATTAATAAAAAAATAAATATATAAATTAAATTATTAAATGAAAAATCATTAAAATAATATCGATATTATTAAACAAAAATAGGGAAATCAAGAAATAATATCGTGTAATTACGAAAAATTAATATAAACTGTAAAAATAGACACTTTACTCACAATTTCTGATGGATTTCTAAAATGTATTGTAAGAGAAATATTTGATGTAAAAAAGAGATAGTTATTTATATTTAAAATGAAATTTGAATTAATAAAAATATTATATATATTATAAACTTTATATAATATTTTTTTTTTTATTGTAGGATTCCATTATAGTAGAAATATAAAATAATTATGAATTATATAGTAGGTAATCTTTGCATATACCAGGATGTTAAATAGATTTACCAACAATTTCAGAATAAGACGAAGAAGATTTATCAGAATTTGTTTTAAATAACCATGTTGATTTTATTGCAATTTCTTATACAAGGTCATAAGACGATATAGAAGAAGTTAGGGATATTTTAGGTCCAAGGTAAATTCTAATTAAATATAAATTTATATAATATTTATATATAAATTTAATTAAAAAAGTTTATAATATTATCAAGTTCAAAACTTAATTTTGTTTGTATAAAAAAAATCATTTGATTATTTATTTTGGTTTAAATAAATAATAATTATTTATATTATAGGGGAGCTGGTGTTAGTTTGATAGCTAAAATCGAGTGTTTGGAAGCAATATAAAATTTTGATGAAATTTTGATGGCTGCAGTAAATATTTATTTTATATTTTTATTTCTATTAAATAAAAAAAAAAAATGAAATATTTTAGGATGCTATAATGATCGCAAGAAGTAAATTAGCTTTAGATATCCCTTCAGAAAAAGTGGTAGTTGCCTAAAAATTAATATCTAAAAAATGTAGTTAAGCAGGAAAACCCTTTATTATTGCAAATGAATTATTTGAATCAATGGTTTATTTTAGAAGACCTATAAGATGTGAGTCTTTAGATGTCGCTAATGCAGTATTAGATGGTAAAAAATTAAAAATAAAAAATAATTGATATCATATCATAAATAAATTATACAAAATTATATAAAAAATATATAATTTCAATAAATTATTATATTAAAATTTAATTTTATTTAAATCATTTCAGGTACAGATTGTCTTTTACTTTCTAAAGAAACTGCAATTGGAGATTATCCTTTAGAATGTATAGAAACTCTTTCACATATATGTATTGAGTCCGAATTATGCATGTACAATTAAGAGCATTTCGACAAAAAATAAGTGTAAAATTAATGGATGACAAAAAAAATTACAGAATTAGAAGCATTGTGTTAAAGTGCAGTTTAGATTACATTTGATTTAAAATTACCTTTAATTATTGTTTTTACAAGGGGGGGAACTGCTGCAAAATTATTATCAAAATTAAAACCTAAAGCTTATATTTTGGCTGTCAGTGACTCAGCTGATACAATCAGATCTTTAACCCTTGTAGCCGGTGTAAAAATAAAAATAAAATATATTAAAAATATCAATATAAATAAAATTTACATTGTTTAATCTTAATTAAATTTTAATTTATCCAACATAATTTATATAAATTCTATATTATCATATTTGTATAAAAAAATATATACAATCTTATGCTAAAGGTATTTTATTGATTATATTTAACTTAAATTATTATTTATTTTTTAGGTTTAATGCTTAAGAATGCCAAGTATCTAGGGTTGTGAAGTTATGTATATAAAATAAGCATTATAAAAAGCATTGCATGATAGGCTTTGTAAACTTAATGATAAAGCTGTAATTTTATATGAAGACGTCAATTATTTTATAAGTATAAAAAATGTAAGGGAAGAAGTTGAAAGTTTGAATAGAGAAAATGAGAAAAAAAATTTAGAAATTTTAAATTCAAGAAAAAATAGCAGAAATAGTGAATGACGAAAAAAATTGTAGTTTAAAATTTTAATGTATACAATATTTTTTATTACTTCTAAAAACAAAGTAAATTTAAATTAAATACAATATAATATTATATTATATAATAAAAATTATAATAGTATTACTAAACCTATATAATAATATAAGAAAATAATATATTTTAAATTAGTTATTTTTTATATTTTCAATATATTTTTTTTTATAATATTTGAAATTTTTTAAGAAATATGATAGAAATTTCTAGTAGAAAGTATATTTTTTATTCTTTATAAGGTGCTACTATCAAAAGTCGAAATTATTTATATCAATTATTTCGTATTTATTTCAATAATTTTGTTTAAATCTAAAAAGAAAAAATAAATAAATCAAAATAAAATAAAACAAAAAAAGTAAAATAAAATAAATTATAGACAAAAATAAAAACTAAAAAAATATATTAATTAAAGATGTAATTTGATAAAAACGTTTCTGGCGACGCTAAAGAATATGTTTAAAACAAAGAATTTGTTTAAAAATTATTTAACACTATTACTGATGCCACTGTGCCAAAAATAGTAGAATATTTTAGAGATTTAGAGAAAAAATTTGAAAAAGAAAAAAAATCGACTACTATAAAATAAATATTAAATGAAATAAAAGAAGGTAATATTCAAAAATAAATAAATAAAATAATACATATGAAAATGTAACGTTTTATAAATATTTAAGTTAATTTTTTTTTTTTTTAAAGGTATGGAAAAAACAGTTATCCATTTCGCCGCCGCCAGAGGAGATATAAATGTTTTTGAATTATTAATAAATGAAGGAGCCGATATTAACATAGTCGATAAAGAAGGAAATAACGCATTTTTTACTGCAATTTCCCACTACCATTTAGAGTTAGTTAAATATTTAGTTGAAAAAATGAATTAAGATGTAAATTAAAAAAAAGGAGACGGTTAAACTGCTTTACATGTTGCTTGTAATATAGGAGATGTTAAAATTGCTGAATATTTAATAGAAAAAAAAGCCGAAATTAACGCCTCCTGTGAATATGGAAAACCCATTAATTGGGCCGTTGCAGTTTAACAAGTTCCTTTAATAAAATTATTGTTAAAAAATAAAGCTGATCCTAATGGAGATATTGATAAATAAATTCCCCCTACTTTAATTTTAGCAACTGATTTTGGAAATGAAGAAATTTTCGACATTTTGGTAGAAGCTGGAGCCGATATTAACATGAAATATCAAGAATATAGCGTTTTGCACTGCGCAGCTGAGAAAGGAAATATGAAATTAATTAAAAAATTAATTGATTTGGGTGCTGATACCGAATATGAGGCTAAAAATATGACTGCTTTAGAATTCGCTAAAAAAGAAGGATAATTTGAAGTTGTTGCCTACCTCAGACAATTGACAAAGAAGCCTATTAAAGAAGGTTTAAAAACTAGGGCCGAAGAGGAAGAAGCCATTAAAAAATAAAAAGAAGAAGAAAATAAAGAAAAGCCTAAATTATCAGTTTAATAAATAAAAGAAAACAAAGAAAAGGCTGCTTAATTAAAAGAATAGGGAAACTAACATTTCTAAAAAGAAGAAATTGAAGAAGCTATTAAATTTTATGAGTAGGCGATCGAATTAGACCCCGAAACCGCAGTTTACTATTCCAATAAAGCGGCCTGTTTAATAAAATAGAAAAAATACCAAGAAGTGTTAGATTTATGCAAAATCGCAAGATAAATAGACGGATAATGGACAAAAATTTATTTTAGAGAGGGTTAAGCTTACGAGTGTTTGGAGATGTACGGAGACGCCGCCGCCAGTTACTGGGAAGCTCTTAGATAAGAATCTGAAAGTAAAGTTTATAAATAGCTTTTTGACAGGGCTGTCGCTTTGGGTAAGAAGAAAACTAGAGAAGAATAAAAGAAAAAATAATAATAATAATGAAAATGAAATGAAAAAATCATGTTTAATCTAAATGAAAAAATAATAAATATAAGAAAAATAATTGAAAAATTAATTAATAGTAGGATAATTTTTATTAAAATTAAATGCTACTATATAAAAATTTATATAAAAATATTGTTTTGGTCTATGGCTCTGTATTATAGTTTTATTTATATTAAATACTGTATTTTTTTTATAGATAAAAGTATATTTATTATATTTCAAGTTTTATGCTATTTATTATATGATTCTTTTGATTTGAAATTTCACATGAAAAATTCATATAGTTTTATTTAAATTTTATAATATTTGTGTTTGAAATTAATATTTATTATATATTATACAAATTAATATATTTTTTTTATCCTATACTGATAAGAATATTATTTACGTATTTTTAATTTTAATTATGATAATTATTAAATGATATTATATATTTTATTATTTAATAGTATTATTGATAAGCATTTTGTATTAATATATAATTATTTATTATATTTGTATTTATAGGGGTTCTTAATTAATTAATAGGCAGAAAATCATTGCGCCGCAAAACAAACAAAATAAAAAATAAATGTCATTTCTTAGATTTCATATTGTATTTTTTTTAATTTATAACAAGAAAATAATCAAAGAGTTTATGAAAATACCAGCTATCTCAAATTAGAATTGTATTTTTTATAAAATTTATTTTGATGCTTAAACTTTTCAAACATATTGAATTTTTTATTTTTTTTTTATTAATTTTAACAATTAAAGCTATTAATTCAATAAAGTAAAAATAATTTTTAAAACAATATTAACAAATATTTTATAAAGAATTTATAAAGTAACGACTATAAAATTAAAATTTATAAAATAAAATCTTTAAAATTTAAAATTTACAATTTTTTAAATGTTCTGATGGTACTTTTTTTCTAAAAAATCCTTTAAAAATACAAATATATTAAAAATTTTAAAATTTTCAAACGCTATTAATTTCAAATATTCTGGATTTAAACTGTAAAAAATTAAACTGTATTCTTAAATTTGTGTGGTTCTTTTTTTTTCACTAACATTCCCTTTAAGTGTAAAAACAAATTTTTGTTACTATTTTTACCTATAATATAATAATTTTCCCTCTTTATTAATTAATTTATTTGCAAATTAATAAAATTTATACAAATTAGCCACCCAAAACAAAAAAGTCTTTTTATTTTAATATATACATAATCTAAAAAACAAAATAAAATAAAATAAAAGTAAACAAATTACAGCAAAAAAAAAATTTTCCGGGAAAACAAGTTTATCGATTCACTAGCAAAAAAATACAAATTGCCAATAAAAAGGACACCTTTATAATAAAAAAAATAATTTTCTAAAAAATATTTATAAATTGTATTTGGATTTAAAATGAATAATAATAATAATTTTAATAATAATAATTAAAAAATGAATGATAAAAACCAAACTCCTATGTATTTGGTTTTTCTGAGTTTCATGTAAAAAGAAGGGCTACCTTAAGAGTTGATTTCTGGTTTTATAGAACATATTTAAAAGAATAAGAAAATGTAGCCCGTTATAACAAGTGACGGGGAAAAAAAGGAAATGAACTTAATTTAGTCTTAAATATAAAATTAAAGAATCGGGGTTGATGTTGATAATTTATTGTAAAATTTTTAATAAATGATAAATTTGTAGGCCAATTAGAATTTTATGCTTAATACTTCCAACAGGGCTTAGAATTTAAGGCCCGAACGAGCGAAAAATTTAGAAAAAAAAATTAGGGACAAGTTTTTGGATTATATACGAAATCATCTTGACGAGGAAAATCCTCCTAATTTTAGGCGTTAAATGCTTAAATCTTTACCTAAACATAAATTAATATAAAATAAAAAAAATACTTTTTAGCTTTCAAATTTTGTGCACTTTTAAAAATTGAAAAATATAATGGGGCATGCTTATTCATAATCTAGCGGAATTGTAATTTTTTTGATTTATAGCCTTTTTTTTATCCAATTTTTATATTTATTTATTTAATTATGTATTTATTCTTAAAAATAAACATGATAAAATCAAAATTAAAAATTAAAATCGATGTATTTAAAATTTTTCTATAATATATTAAATAAATTTTAATTTAATTTTTAACTAAATTAAGATAAATTCTGAAAACGAAGAACCTTTTATACCTGTTCAAGCATTAACTTATGATAAATCTGGGCAATTTTTATTTTCAGCGGATAGCGAAGGACTCATAAAAGTTTTTAGCAGCCAAACTGGTTTACTATTAAATAATTTTAAGGGACATACAAAAGCAATATATGTAATAGAAATTTCTCCTTGTAATAGGTATTAAAATTAAAATTATACAAGTTATAAAAATTTTATACATAAAGTGAAATGTATTAAAATATAAATTATATTATAAAGGTATAACATAATTAATTTTATTTAAAAAGTTTTATTTTTTTTAAATATTTATTTTTTATTTAGGTATTTATTATCTTGCAGTTCAGACACAACTGCAAGAATTTGGGATTTTTATGATGGAAGACCTTTAGCTGTACTAAAAGGAGAAACTGACGACCCATTTGGTTCTGGAAATTGGTTTAAAATTGAAGATTAGTTATTTTTAGTAATTTCTAGTGATAAAGGATACGTTTATATGTAAAAAAATATTTAAAATAAAACTAATAAGTTTTTAAAAATATTATATATTAAATATATATATTTAAAGATACCGAGAAGAAGATTTTATTAATAATATGGGGGTACTTAATGATGAATAATTTTGTTTAAAGTTGAAAATGCCTTGGAAATCGAAAGTTATTAATGGAAAAATAGTTAATTAAGATAAAAATGAAGTTTACAATATTCAGTGTCATCCTTAAGGATATTTAACAATCTGCTTAGAATCCGGTATAAATTTTATATCCATACATATTTTATAAAATATTTTATATTATTTTGAAAACTTTTTTATTATAGGGGAAATATATGTTTACGAAAAATTGTAAAACTTTCACAAAAATTCAAGCGAAACTAGAAGATAAATCAAGAAATATGAAAATATTATTTTGGATGAACATTAAGATTGCTGCAAAGTAATAAGTTGGAATCCATCAGGAAATATACTGATATCAGCAAGCAAAGATGGTAAATATAAAATAAATAATAAATAAATAATTATTTCTAACACTTCATAAATAAAAAGGGACATGTAAATTTTGGAAGTGGAATCCAAAAAGTTTAAATGACAATAAAAATTTGAAATCGGACTTCTAGATAGAATTAAATGAAGAACAGATACTTTTTAAAAACGAAAACAGACATAAAAAAAACTACTACACATCAGAGTGCTCTTCCATAGCTTGGTCTTTAAAAGGAAATTACGTCATAATAACCTTTTACAAGCAGCCTAAAAAAAACAATGATTACAACGACATTTACTCCTTCATGTGCATTTACTCCATGAAAGAAAACAAAGTAAAGACTAATAATAAATAAACAATTAATTAATTAATTAATTAAATAAATAAATTATTAAATAATTAATTATTTATTTATTTAATTCCCGGCTAAAATACCCTTCATATATTTTGACTTATATACTTTTATAAAATTTTCTATACTTAATAATAAATATAAATTATATACAAATATATGATAAATATTAATTAAAAAAATAAAATAAATAAATTAATAAATAAATAAAGATTTTACACTGGCTAAGCTCGTAAAACACGCCTTTGAAATTCACAGACGTGATTTGGATAATAGAGCCGCACCCTTTACGAGAAGAAGTGGTGCTTTCCGCGGACGAGAGCGGGCAAATAGCGATTTGGGACATAAAAATGGGCGTACTTTTGAACACCTTTCAAGAAAAGGGGTATGCTATGAAGTGGCCTTAATTGGACTTACCGATTTTAGACGCCCGATTTAACCCTTCTGGACAGTAATTTGCCGTTTGCACCAGTTTTGGCACGCTTTCTATTTATGGGCTTGGAAATTCGGATTTTTATAAAATTTGTCCGACTGAACAGTTTTTTGCCTCGGATACCGAGCCTTTTGCTGTTTAGGAAAATTTGAGAATTACCACTATTGAGGTGGAAGATACTGATTTGTATGAGATGGATAGAGGGAGAATTTGTGATTAGGAAAGAGAGCCCTACACTTTTGAGTTTAGAAATTTGATACCGAAGTTGTAGTAGGATGGGTATTTTGATACGGAAATAAGGTAATTATATAATGTTGTAATTAAAAATTTTTATATTTTTTATAATAATTTTGTTCATTTATTTATCTAGAGTTTAGAAAAACATTAGGAATTAAAAAAGTTTACCAAAACATTTAATAAAAGAAGAAGAAGAGTTTTATAACACAATAAAAAAAGAAATAGTTAAAAACAAAGAGAAAGATCAGGTTTACGAAAAAGAAATGCTATTTTACTAAATTTAAAGAAAAGGATACATTCTAAACTAAGTAAACAGTTTAAAAAAAAGATGCATTAAAAGCTTAGAAGAGTACAAGATACAAGCAAGGATAAAAATGGATGAGTATTCTGAAAAAGACAAAGAATATCTAAAATCCTATTAAAATGAAGTTTAGTAATAAGAAGAACAAAATTAAAACAATAATAATAATAACAATAATAATTAATCTGGAAACTAAAGAAGACAAGGCAGAAATAGAAATAGATTAGTCAGATTGGGCTCTTAGGGATAAATTAACCCTTTGAATTCCGAGCCAAATATTAATATTTAAGAATAAGAAGATTAAGATTTAAATCTTTTGGAAGAAGAGTAGGAATAATTAGAAAATAATTTTTAAAATTACAATTACATGATGTAATAGGAATCATAGGAAGACAGTGATTAATATTAGGCTAATTAATATTAAGGTAATTAAAATAATATAAAGAGAAATTAATAGTAATAGTAATAATAAGTAGAAGATGATGATGATGATGATGATATTTTATTGGATAATGATACTTCTTCTGAGGTGATTAATATAAAACCTAGAAGCAGAGTTGCTGCGTAAAATTAGCAGGAAAATAACTAAAATTTAACTAGAAATTCTAGAAATCAGGGCCATTAATAAAGAAATTAAAATTAAAATTAAAATACAAGATAATAAAGGCAAAGTAATAGAAGAAGAGTTATAGATTCTGAAGAAGAAGAGGAGTAAGAAGAAGAAAAGGAATTTGAAATTTCTGACAAAGATATTAGCGAGGAATTTGAATAAGATGAGGCCGAATTTGGAGAAGAATTAGAATAATTAGAAGATGAATTGGAAGATATTGACGACTTTTCTGACGAGGAATTTGGGGGGAGAAATAGAAGAAATAAATAAAAAAAAAGTACTAGAAATTAAAATTAAGTTAGTTCTTCTTCTAGGTTAACTAGGTCTAATTAAAGAGGGACTAAACGGTAAAATAACAGAAATAGTGGATAGAAAGGAAGTGGAGGAAAATACAGCAAAATGGTAAATTAATACGATTCTGAAATTTCTGAGGAATCTGATGAGGAGTATAACTCTTCAAGAAAGAAAAAAAATAAAAGAAAATCGATAAAAAAAAACCAGATTTACTCTAATGATGAGTCAGATGATTAATCGGAATAAGATTTAGATGTTGAAGAAGAAGAAATTTATGAAGAAGATTTTAAATAAAGTGGAAGAAAAACAAGAAATAGTAATTAAAAAAAATAGAACTAATAGCAGAATTTGAAGAGAAAAAAAAATATGGCTATTGATTCAGACGAGGAAGAAAATGATTATGAAAATGAATTATAATAATAATCAGAGGAAGACTAAATAAAATAATCACAAAAACTTAAAAAAAAAGTGAAAAAAGACGAGGAAGATGACGAAGATTTTGAAAAAATTAAACCTTAGTTAAAATCTTAAAAATCTTTCTAATAATAATAGTAATAATTGAAAATTTAGAACTGTAAAAGATGCGAATTAGCCTCAAAAAGCCACCCCCGATTAGTTTTTAACGAACATTAAAACGACGAAATAATTTAATGTTAAGTTTGCGAAAATAATTACCATGTTTACAAGTGCGCGAAATTAAGAGGAATTTTCAAAGATAGTTAAACTTATTACTGCTTTAACTGCAAGGCCAATAAAGACATGAATAAAAAAGAAGTTTCTAAAAGTTTAAGAAATAAGTGTTTTAGAAGTTATCTTAATTCTTCTTTGCATGACGAGTACAGGATTTTACCTTAGTTGGGAGAAGAAGTTTATTTTATTTTACAGGGCTATGAATAGTTTTTGCTTGAAAATTTTGAAATACTTAACTATAAAATATTAAAAAAAAAATATTAAGAGTTGCTCGAAAAAGATGAAAACTATGATATTATTATGCCTAGCCAAAATTATTAAAATTTATACAGTCCAACTTTGTGCAAGGTTGAGGAAATTACTTATGAATTTCCTTCAGTTTAAAAGAAAAATTCCGAGAAATACTAATAGCCCCCAATTTTTATGCTATTGAAGTTAAGTATTACTGATAATTAATAATAAAAGTAAATGGAAAATAAGTATTTTTACGTTTATTATACTTAACCTAAAATGGACATGAAGGCCAATTTTTTGATAAACAAACAATAATTTTTAGACAGCATATAAAATTTCGAAGCCATTTAGCTGAATGAAACTATTTACTGCGGTCATAAATAATTTGCCTATTAAATAAAAAATTTCGGAAATTTCGATGCTGCTTTTCCTGAGTCTGATTATATGAGGATAATTATCGAGCCTATATAAGACAATTAATAAGGCAAAAAAAACCAAAATTAGTAAAATAGATAAAAAACTAGAAACGAATTAAATGATATACCTAATTTAAGCCATATATCGCCTTGGGACATGAAAGATAGTTATATAAATTATTTTATTGGAAATGCATTTAACAGTGAAGAAGTGAAAAGTATTTTGGATCTTTTAAACAGTTTTAAGAAACATAGAAATGAAGTTTATACAACTTTTGAAGAAAAAGTAGACACAAAACTTTATTCAGATTATGAGTAAGTTATTTAAGTTCCTATGGAAGTTTCTACTTTTTTTAATAGAATATATAATTACTACTATAGAACTAGAGAGTAGGCTCTACATGATATAGATTTAATTAGAAGTAATGCTTAAGAATATAATGATGAATAAAGCGAAATTTATGATATGGCAGGAGAGTTTGCTAAAATATTGAAGGAAATTGTAAATGAATTTCATAATTATGATAAGATTTTCCCCAAATTATTTGCCTCTGAAGAAGAATATGAAGAGTATATGGGTATTAATAAAACAAGTTAAAAAAAATCTTTAAATAAAAGTAAAAAAGAAGATGAAATTCCATCTTTATCAAAAACATAAAGTAAAAAGGAAGAAAAAGAAGGGAAAAAATCTAAAAAAAAATAATAACAATAAAAAAAATAGTAATAAATCTAAAAAGCTTAATCTTAATTATCTGAAAATTCTCAATAATAATAATAAATTAAAAAACAGGTAAGCTAATAAAAATAATAATAATAAGAAGATGAAGAACTGGATAAAGAAAACGAATAATCTGGCAGATAAACGAGAAGAACTAGATAACTATAAAAACCCAATTACAAAGAACAAGATGAAAATAATATTCCTTATAGGGAGTCAAAGAAAAAAAATTCGAGAATATAAAAATTGTCTAACGCTTCTTCCCACAACCTTGTTAACAGTGCCTAACTTTATGATGATAAATAAATGATAAAATAATAAATTTAAATTAAAAAAAGTGTATCTTAAAAAAGTAGTAATTAACCCTAATAAATGCTAAAAAATTAATAATAAAACCTTGATAGTTATAAAGAACTTACGGTTGAAGAATTACAAAAAAAATTAATGTATTTATAAGGTAGTGAACAAGAAAATGAAATGCCCGTAAATAGTATATAATAAAATTTTGAAAATTAGGAATTCCACAGCTATTAAAATAATTATTAAATGGATTAATCATAATAACAATCGGATTAACCTTATATTTTACATTTAGGAAATAATAATAATAACAACAATTAAGATATAAATTTAAACAATTTTTAAGCTACTAATTATGAATACGGTCCTAGTAATATACATGCAAATTATGATAATTCTAACACTTATATTTCTAACAATAATAATAGTAATAATAATCATAATAATTTAATAAACAATAATGCACCTTAAGTTTTTCATAACTCTTAATAAAACTTTTAATAAAATGGGGTTAATTATACTAATGACAATAATAACGCACATTATAATGATTACCATGAGAATAATAATAATTAATATTAAAATTAGATATATTATGAATAGGTAAACTCTTAAAATTAGAATTAAAATTAGAATTATTAAGATGATATATAAGATGAAAATAATATTAATGTTTAAATGGGTATTAATTATTCCGATTATAGAGGTATTTAGTAAGCTTCTAGCACAAGTGTTATGTATGGGCCTGGCGGAGCCGTGACTGAAGAAATAAACCAAGGTTTTTCAACTATGAGAAGGTGATTAATTAAAAAATAAAAAAAATTTCAATAAATATTTTAATTATACTAATAATAAAAAGAATTAAAAATTGTAGATTTTAAATTTTAAATTTTGAATTCTAAAAAATATGCTAAGATAATTTGTCAGTTTAATTATGTTATTATTATTATAAAATAAATAAATATATTAAAAAAATAGTTAAAATTTATAAACTCATTTATTATAATAATTTGAAAAATAAATTTATATACATATATAACTAATTTTGATAATAAAAATAAATATTAATTTTACCCTCAAATTTTAAAATAGTATGAATATTAAAAGCTTTATTTCATTTACCAAAGCTTAAATATGAATACTATTTTATATATATATATTTATTTATATATACTGTGTTGATTTTAACGTGTACAAAGCAATTATTAACCAAAAGTATTTTGCGAAATATTTACCGAAAATATTTACAAAACAAATAAAAGGTTTTGTATTTAAATTTTAAAATTTTGCGTTTTTAATTTTAAATTTTAAATTTCGAATATTTTAAATTTGCTAACAGTAAATTTAGTAAAAAAATAATAATAAAATATTACACTAATTTATTTATTTTAATAAAAATTTTTGTATATAGTGATTTAAAATAATTGAAATCAGAGGTTTGGAACAATTATCTTTTTCCAGATATTGAATATATAAGAAGTCTTTGTACTTAAAAACTGCTACCCTCAGATTTCTAATTTTCTGTTAAAAATTCTATAGGATTTATAAAATAATTTTTAGCCATTCCTAGTAACACTAGGACATCTAGAATATAATTTAATTTAAATTTATGGGATTTAGAGTATTTAGCCAAAGCATATATTATTAAATATACACTTAACTTGGTTAATTAAATCCCGGGGTTATTTAGACAATAAAGTTAAAATTAAAATTAATCGGATGAAACTTAGAAAAATTAAAATTAAAAAAGTTTCAGACCATTTTTTAGTAAAAATAATATTTCTTAGGAGTCAAATTTTATAAACTAATCAAATTAAATTTTATAATTTGATCCAATGACCTAAAAATTACTTCAAAATTCTAACGAATAAAACTATTTTAAAGATTATAGTTAAAACAGTAATTTTTTAACTTAAAAAATAAATCAATTAACCCCATATGAGGCTGTCAAAAATCTGTAAAAAATTAATAAATTTTTATATAAAAATTGGAAACAGATTCTTCCCAGCCAAAAAAGAAAAGAATTTCGTTAATCTTTTAAAATTTTACTTGATCTATAATTAGAAGATTAAAACGAAAATCCCCCAAATTAATATGTTAAACTAGAAGAAAATTTATAATAATAATTTAATGAACAAGAATAAGAATAATAAGAATAATAATAATAATTTTTTAATAATAATAATCGTAAAATATACATTAAATAAGAAGAAAATGAATAATAATTATCTTAACAAAATTAAAAATCTTATCAATTATAAATTTATAGTTAAAATATAGAAATAAAAAATAACTAAATTTAGTAAAAAAATGTTTAAGATAAGTAAAATGATTATTTTTCATAGTTTGATGATTATTTTTACAAATTAAATTTGAAGAAAATTTGTGACGATATTTATGATTTAGATTAAAAATATATAAGATTAGATAAAAATACTAATTTTGACGATAATTTTTTTACATAAAATAATAAAATAGACAAAATATTTATGTTATATATAAGTAATAGAGCTTTTGGGTCTAGAACGAGAAATGATTTCGGAACTTACACAAATTGTTAAAGTTGTTAAAAATACGGAAATTAATAGCATTTTTTATTGGAATGCATTTTTTAAAAATAAAGTGAGTAAATAATTTAATTAGTACATGATGTTTTTGGAGAGTTTAGATTTAATAAAATATTTTAGTGTAAGGAAATTTAAGGTTAAGAATAAGAATTAAAAATAAACTATATTAATACATATGAATAAAGATATGCCAATTATTATAATAATGATGATAAATTAGATGAAAATATTTTATTTAGAAATTATAGGATAGCACATATGGTAAAATTTATTGTGCGCGATGTGGCTTTGCTTGAGTTAAATGAAGATGAAAAATAAACTTTATTAAATGGTTTAAAATTTCTTATTTTTGAAATTTATGCAGATTATTCAAAAAATATTTGGAGATTCCATTAATCAGGTGATTAATTTTGAAAATTATAATAATAATTAAATATAAAAAAATAGAATATTTATGTTGAAATTGTTTGATAAATAATAGTATTAAAGTTATTTTTTTTATAATAAATATTTATTTGTTACAAGTTTTCCTTATTATATATTTTTATGTATATATATATTTTATTTAATAATGTTTTGTATATAATATTTATATAATAATTTCTTTTATAATTGTATAGAATGTATAATAATTACATATTATAAATTTTTTCATTATATTATATCGAATTAAATTAAAGATTATATTTTTAGGTTAAATATATATTTTAAAATTGGTAATCAATATAAATTATTTTATTCCTCATATTTCAGGTTATCGATATCTTCTAATTAGCTATTTAATTTTTCAAAGCCTATTATTAAAGGTATATTATTTTCACCAATTTCATTTTATTCTAATTATATATCAATTTTAAACATCTCACAGTTGTCCAATGGTGAATTTTTAAATCTAATATCGCAATGAATACTACAATTTTAATAAATTTGACTCATTAATTTAGTTATAAATCCTTTGTGACTGATAATCATGACTTTTTTTATTTCTAAATTTAAAATTATTTAATATACTTCCATTTTATTAAATAAAATATATTTTATTAAACAAAAATAATTTTACCTTAGTTTTAATTTTATGTTGGTTGCATTTAGTTAACTAAATGATTTTATATTATTTCTTTAAAAAACTGATAGGCTCTTTAAATAACATCATTATAACTTTCGCCACCTTCAACTTTATAATCAAAATTTTTATTCATTAACTTAAATTGTTCTTTCACAAACTGTTCAGTATTTTTTTTCCCCTCTAAAATTCCTAGTTTTATTTCTCTGATTAAGCTGGTAAATTTTACCTATTTTTCATTATTTTTTTCCAATTAATTTTCTTCCAAAATATGTAAATTTATATTTTCAAAAGAATCAACTGTTCTTCTAAGATCAGAAACGTAAGCGAAATCAAATTTTATATCCTTTAAAAATTTTCCAGTTTTTTAAGCTTCCAAAATTCCTTCTTCAGTTAATCTACCAGGCTATTATCCTTGTAATATATGTGTTATATTATCAACTGTTTAACCATGTCTTATTATATATAGTCTAAGCAATTTGGGTATAGTTTAATTTTTTTCCATTTAAAATTTTAGATGTTTTTTTTTTTTTTTTTTTTTTCTATATTTTTTTAATAATATTTTATTATTTATAATATATTTGTATATATTTATAGAAATTCTATTATGAGTTTGTTTAAAATTAATTTAATTCTATAGGTTTTTTAATTATAATCATATTATTAATAATATGATTATTTATTCTACATAATTTAATTCAAATCTCAATATAATCTTTGACCTTTTAAAATCTGTGCTAATTATTAATTTTTCAATTTAATAAAAATTGGATTTTAAATTGAATTTTTCGCTGAAAAAAAATAAAATAAATAATTTTTTAGAATATATTAAAAAATTTTAAAAAAATGATGAACTTTACAGATTTGGTTGAAGGAACTCAACTAGGAGTTTATTCTCCAAATTCATAATATTTTGCTGTATCTAATAGTTCTTTAATTCTGGTAAATATATTAAGCAAAGTTATCCTGAGCTCAGAACAATTAAATTCAATTTTAAATATAAATATAAATGCATTTATAAATTTCAAAAATCATGCAATAAAATAAAAAAAATTAAATATTAAATATTTAAAACATTTTACAACTGAAATATTTTTTAATACTAACTTTTACCTATAAATTTAAAAAAAAAAGATAAAAAATGTAGACGATACATCAACAGTCCAAAAATTTAGTATGCCTGATACAGTAACACATATGGAATTTTCTCCAGATTCAAGCATGATTTTAGCTATAATGCCTAAAAGCGCTTAATTAGCAGTTTATTCAGTTTTAGAAGGAAGTACTATTTTATAAGTTTAAGAACAAAGTTGTGGAATTGCCCATGCAATTTGGGCACCTAATAGTAGATCAATAATTTCCTTTTCCGATTATTAGGTAAATTATATACTATAACTTATTTTTTTTATAAAGTTTATTATTTAGTGAAAATAATATAACCTTAAAAGTTTATATTATTATCATTTTAGTATACATGTTATTAAATAAATTTAAAAAAATAAATTTAGATTAAAGCTACTATCTACTAGTTGTAGTAAAAATAGGTATTTAATATAAAATCCCCAAAATATAGCAATAAAGGTATAAAAATAATTAAAAATAATCATATATATTTTATGTAAATTTTATGTAAATTTTGTTAAATTTATAAATTATTAATTATAAAAAGGATATTCATTTAGCAACGATGGCAAATTTATGGCTTTAGTTGAAAGAAAAGAGGCCAAAGATTATGTAGGAATTTATTTTACTAATGATTGGAAATTAATAAATGTAATTAAATAATTTAATATATTAGAAAATATATTGATAAAATAAGTAATTATAATTATAATTATAATTATATTTATTAGCATTTTTAAGTTGAAACAAATGACCTTAGTGATATAGCTTGGACTAATAATAATTATTATATAATTGTTTGGGACACACCTTTAAATTATAAACTATTGGCTTATTGTCCTGCATAGGGCAAAAAGGCTACAATTTAACCGTAATTTATTATTAAATTTTAAATTATTAACATTTATAATAATTAATTATATAATTTGAGTTTTTTATTTAAAAAATTAGATATAATTATGCACTTGGAATAAAAACAGTTAAATTATCAAATGATGCACAATATTTAGCAATCGGATCATATGATGAAAAAGTTAGATTAGTTAACACTTTGACCTGGAATATTATTATTGAGTTAGAACACAAGTCTAATTTATAACATTATAATAGTGATTTTGTAAAAATAGGAATATTTAAAATAATGAAATAAAATATAAAATTTAATAATAATTTGAAGTATTTTATTTTTTTAATTTATTTTTATTTAAGGCTATTTACAATGAAACTCTTAAAAATAGTTACTAAAATTTAGGGAAGCAAGTTTCTGAATACAAAATTGTTAATTAATTAAAATTAAAAACTGAAAGAGTTATTACAAGTAAACCCGATTAACCTTAAGGTATAAAATACCTAATAGTATAGATTAATATTTAATAATTTAGTATTTTTATCAAATTTTATTATATTTAGATATTTTATATATAATAATTATTATTTAAATAAAAGGAATAGATTAAATATAATGGAGTCATAACAATAATTTTTTAGCCACAAAAAGTAGCAATATGCCAAATACAATTTGGATTTGGGATGTGGCTAAACTTGAATTAAAATATGTTTTAAACCATATAAATCCAGTTACTTCTTTTAGTTGGAGTCCTTTATATCCCATTATGGCCATAAGTTCAGGTAAATTAAATTATAAAAAAATAAGTTAATATTTTTGACAATAAAAATTAGAATTTAAAATATAATGATTATAAATTTATTTATTAATTAATTTTTTTTTTTTATAGGTTAAAATAAGTTTTTCTTTTTTAAATTGGATCATGCTAGTTCTTGCTAACCTCCTTTTGAAGGAAAGCCCTTATAAATATCTAACATTACTTGGGCTCAAAATTCTAAATCCATATTATTATAAGGCAGAAAAGAAGTTTTTATAGGTTATTTGCCTTAAGATTTGTTAGGAAATGAGGAAAATTAAAACAGTGTTTCATACTAAAATGATTAATAAGTTTATAATTAAAATAATGGTAGTTTAAATTAATAATAATAAATTTAAGAGAATGAAAATATTTAAAAGCAATAAGAAAATTAATAGCAATATTTTAATAATGATATTAACAACTTTCACAATTAATGATATCTTTTTTTAATATTATATACATAAATAAATATAGTATAATAATTATTTTTCATCATAAAAGTTGTTTCTAAACTATACAAAAAAAACCTAACATTAAATTGAAGATTTCATAAATTAATATACATATATAAATTAAATAAAATAAATAAATAAATTAAAAAAGAAAAAGAAACCTCAAAAATCGCAGCAATTTTCCATAAACTCTTATTTATGTACCTAATTTCCACACTACGGGCACATATGCTACATATCTTTACAATCATCTATGCAAAAAGGTAAGAGACAACAGGGCCAACATGCCATTAATAATAATATTCCAGCTGTTAAATAAGTCATATTTCCATTTTATTTTTCGACTTTGGTTTCTATTATAGCCTGACAATTTGGACATGTAGTGCAAATTGGTCTTTTAAAATCTAACTGTTAGGATTATTATTATTAAGATTATTATAGGTATTGGGAATTGAATTAGCCTATAAATATGTCAGTTTTATTTAAAAAAATAAAATGTTATTATATACATTTTTTATTAACATTTAAAATATTTGATATTATATATGATATTCTAAGTAATAAGTTAATATTTAATATTATTTTTATTACTTATTTGTGGCTGAAACATACTTTAATAGCCGAATTATTATTGTTGATTAAACGGCGATAAATATTACATTTAAAATTAGTTTTATTATTCGTCTATTTAGGGGATGTATCTTGAATGTCCTTGGTAAATTTAATCTGGTTAATTTTCATTTGCGTAGTAAGATTAGTACATTATATTATATTGATTAATTTTATTGTTTATTTGTTTTATTTTCTATATAAATTTATAAGGCGTATAAATTCTTTGTTTTTCTTTTATGTTTTTTTCTATATATTTTAATTTAAAATAAAAATAAAATATTTTTAATTTCTAGTATTTTTAAATACTATACTATGATAAATTCGTAAAAATATTAATATATATACATAGAAAAAAATTGTGAGTGGATAATTAGAGTTTTTAGATATTTTTATATTAAATTATAATAATAGATATAAAAGTTATATGAAGTATATTAATTACTAAAAATTTAAATTTTTAAATTCATAATAAATTTAAATAATGAACAAATTATTTGTTTTAATTATTTCATTCAACTTGAACTTTTTTTTTGGGAATATAATACATAGGCAGGTGATTTTGGTTTTCTTTATTTTAAAAATTGGATTAATAAAAATACACATAAAGGTTTATAAAATGAAAAAATTTATATAATAAAAAAATTTGCTTTTTTTTAAAATGTCATAAATTTTACCGCTAATGAAGTCCAAAGTTCCTTATTATATAACTTTTACAATTTCAGGTGCCAATTTTGCCTTAATTTCTTCTAAAAACTCTTTTTCTAAGAATTTTCCATCTCTAGCATGAATTGCTGTTTCTTCTAATATTTGAGCCACATTATCTGATTGTAAGATTTCTTATTTTGTTAGATGTCTAAATTCGCTAAACCATTCATGATAAAGCGCCATAGCCCAATTTTCGCTTAAAAATTCGTTTACATTAGGAATTAAATCTTTATCGAATTTTTATTGCAATCTGTTAAAATATTTCTCGCTGAGTCCTACAAAACTAATCAAAGCTTAAACTGAAACCTCTTCAGTGCCCTGAAAAATTAATTTAAAAATAAATATACAATTATAAATATTATTATAAAAATAAATCTTTTGTTAAAAAGATAATTTTTTTAATAAATTTTTTACAGCATATGTAACAGAATCAATTAGCCCGTTATTATCAAATTTAAATGATATATAATTTCCTTGATATGCGTAATTTTTAACAGATAAACTAGTGTTCATAGTTTAAGGTCCTTTTACAAGTTTTAAGTTATCACTTGTCAAAGGTTTTCTTGCGTTTTTAACTTTTTAAGTAAGTTTAGGTCTTCCAAAATCATTTTTCTTAATATGGTAATAATAAACTTGGCCAGGTAAATAAGATCCGATTCCAATTGGCATGTATAAATTAGGTAATTATTCGCTATTATATAATTAATCTGTTAAATAACTTAAATCTAAATATTCAAGAATACATTTCGATAATTTTTGCCCTAATTCTCTTCCATTATACCTTTTTTATAATAAGAGAATTTTTAATTTGATTTTTTTAATATCCAGATATTTATAGCAAATAGTTAAATAAAATAATGTGTAAATTTTTATTACTTGTCTAATCTTAAAGATTTTCCAATAGAATCGTTTTTGTATCTTTAAGAAAATTCGCATATTTTTCCACAGCAAAAAATTTCGTTTTCAGTAGTTTAGAAATTAGACTTAACTATTAATCTACCATTATATACCAAACCATTATCGTGAATAATTTAAAAAATTTCGGTGTCTATATCTACAAGTCCGCTAGTAATTAAAAATCTGCATTATATGTGTCTGTCATCGTTTAAAGAGTTTCTTAATTAAGTAATTTCTTAAGAAAGTACTTTAATTTTATTTTCTTCTACATTCATTTCACTTAATTAAATTTAAATTTAAAATTAATATTAAGATATATTTGTTTTATATTTATATTTAATAAAATTATATAAAATTAAATTTAAAAATAATATTTTTTTTATATATGAATAGTAGAATTTTACTTTCCGTCATCATAAATTGCGGAGTTGTTATTATCACTATCTTCTTTTAAAATTTTTAATTCTTGTTCTTTATCTGCTATTTCTAATTTTATGTCTTTATAATTGGTAGCTCTCTTTCTAAAAATAACAGATTTACATGTAGATTATTATTCATCTTTAGCATCAGTCAAAATTTAATATAAATTATATCCTATTAAATTTAAAATTTAACAAATTATTTTAAAATTCAACGTCTTTAATTTAAATAATAAATTTATAAACTTAATTATTAAAATTAGCATTTTATCTTACCTTAAAATACTTCAACACCCACTGACTCTAAATATTCAAATACTTTGCTTTACACATCTTCATTTTCGAAAGGATCAGGATC
Organism: Pseudocohnilembus persalinus; assembly: GCA_001447515.1. Taxonomy (NCBI): domain Eukaryota; phylum Ciliophora; class Oligohymenophorea; order Philasterida; family Pseudocohnilembidae; genus Pseudocohnilembus; species Pseudocohnilembus persalinus. The sequence continues at coordinate 214,826 of LDAU01000013.1, forward strand.
ATTAATTTTTTCATCTTCTTCTTTCTTCATTAATAAATAAATTAAAATTAATAATTTTTAAATATAAGTAAACAAAAATATATTATTTTAATAATTTAAAAAATATTTATATTAAATTTATTATTAAATACCAATTTCAATTCATTATATCCTAATTATTCTTCATTATCTAATACTTTTTCTTATTCAATTAATTATTATTATTCATTAACTCTTTTAGAAAGCGACAATTTATCATCCTTTCCAGGTCTTTTATTTAATAAATCTAATTCTTCTTGTCTTCTTAAAGCTTCATCAAAGTCTTTTTCCTCTTCATCATCTTTTTTTTTCTTAGATTCTAAAGGAGGAATAACATATTTAATTCTTTCAGGTTTAACTCCTCTTTTATAATTAAAAATAAAAAAATTAATAATATAATATATAAATAAAATTAAATGAGAACAAAGCTTTTTTTAAAATATTGATATTTAAAAAAAAACAATTTAAAATTATTTAAATTAATTTACCTGTTTAAAAGTCCACTTATAAAAGAAATTGTATGTAAGGTTCTTCCGTAAACAGTAATATTATGAGGTCTTTTTTTTCTAGTCAATAAATTTATATTAGAATCTTTTGTGTCATTTATTTTAAATGAATCTTATAAGTAAGGATCATCGATAGAATAAACACCGTCAATCATTTTATAAGTATTAGGCAACATTATTTATTAATTAATTCTAAGCTGATTTTTATAATAATAACTATTTTTCAAACCAGTTGAGTACAATCTATAAAAGTAATTATCTCTTTCTTCTCCTTGGTCTTCTTATTTAATTTCTTTAAGTAATTTAATAAAAAAATTAACAAAATTACATAATAATCTCATATTATACATGATTTTAAAAATACTCATACATAAATTTTATATTATAATTTTAATATATTAATTTTTATACATAAATTTTTATATACTAATTTTTATATTAATTTTTATGTTAATTTTTACACATAAATTTTTATATTTTAATTATTTTTAATTAATTTTTTACATATAGGACTTTACAAAACTTGGTCAATTAGCCCGACCGAAATAACAAGAATATCATAATTTAAATAAGCATCTTTATCTAAATCGATTCTTTTCTTTTTTTTGTCTAATTTGACCATTTTAGCGTCCAAAACCGAAACCCTCGCGTCCAACATCAAATTCCTCAGCTCTTCCATAGTATAATTAGTGCTCATAGCTTTTAACTGGTCCAAAGCTGACTGTATGTGCATTGTGTGCAAACCGCCCGGAGCCAAAAGCGTTATGTGCGTAAAATGAATGTCTTTTATAGTTAAAAGAGATTCTATAAACGAAATTCCTGTGTCTGAGGCCCCGACGACTACTATTCTGTTGTTGTTCGAAACTTTGTTATTTGAAAGCATTTTTTTAGTTATCATGCTTAAAGAGAAAGGACTTTCTTCTTGGTCGAAAGCGTCTTTTTTTAAAAAAAAAATTAATTAATTAAAATTTAAAAAATATAAAAAATATAGGTTTAATTAAGATATTATAGGGTAAGAATACAATAATTTTTAGTATTTTTAGTTTTTTTTATTTATTCTTTAGAATTTTTAGTTTTTTTTAGTGTATTTCTTTATTTTTAGTATTTTTTAGTTTCTTTAGTTTTTTTTAGTGTTTTTTATTAGTTTTTAGTATTTATTGTATATTTAGTATAAATTAATTTACCTCTATTTCCATCTGTTACTTCACTTAAATCTCCAGCTCTTTCGAAGTGTTCTTCGTCGTGCTCAAAGTCCCATTTTCTTTTTAAAAAGTGGGGGAAAGTTCTGGCTCTTACAAAAACTAGTTCATTAAATATATCTGGTAATAAGGTTTTAGATTCAACTTCGAAATACAAACAAGTTTTTCCAGTTAATCTAAGAATCTCTCTCAAAATAAATCTAAAAACATAAATTATATTATAATTAAATTTTAAATTCTAAAAAATCAAAAATATGTATATTTTATACCTTGTTGCTTTATAGAATAAGGGGTTTAATATAGAGTGTTTTAATTTAGTGTGGAAAGGTTTAGGATGTTCCTTTAGAATTAAGTGATCTTAAACACAGAAATGAGACACATAATAATCTAAATTGACAGTTTTTGAAACTACATACATTCCTATCAACTATATAAATATATTAAAATTTTATAATCAATAATCAAAAAAAAAAAAATGTGCTCTAGAAATGCGTTTACAAAAAATATTTATATATTCATTTATTACTTTTTTTTGTTTATTTAATTTTTAGACTTAATTTTTTTTTTAGTTATTAATTTTTATTTTAAAATTCTAAAATTTCTATATTTTTTTTATTTTACCTAAGTGTCACAAAAAACAGAGAAACATTAAAGTCCCTTAGCAGTATTTTTAATGGCATTAATACAATCTTATTCAACTTATTCTTAATTATAAAGTCCTTCAATTAAAGGCTTAGCATCATAAACATCTTCTAATTTTGATTTTCTTACATAAATAGCATTTGAAGCAAGGGCGTCTTTATGGTATATATATAAAACGTGGTCGAAAGTGGAATTTTTTTTCATAGGAATTTGGATAAAATTTGAGAGCAAAGAAGTTTCTTATACAGAATAAGGTTGAGTTAAAATTAAATAATCTTTATCGGGGAATAAACTGAAAGCGTACTCAACGAAATCTAAAGACCTGCTTTCGAAATTTTCGTCGACACAGTACAAATTTATAACTACTGCGTTTTGCGCCTCTAAGGGGATTTCTTGGGGCAATTCTTCTAAGGTTTCTAAATTTTAAATGTTGGGGTCGGAATCGTATTCGTTGTGTTCTCTATAAAGTTTTTTGATTATTTAAATTTTTATAATATAAATTTAATTATAATTATATATGATTTTTTAATTTTTTAATTTAAAATAATAATTATATATTTTATTTTTTTAAATTTTTTAATTTTTAATAATAATTGAAAAGCACCTGTTTATTTTTCTTGAATTTAGTTGTTTTTGTTCTTTTAAATTTTCGTCTTCTTAAATTTACTTCAGTTCCTTACTAAGAATGCTGGACTGAATGCAACCAATTTTACTTAATTATAAGTCAAATTCTTTGAAAATTTGAATAGATCTTTGGAAATCTTCGAAATTACATTTGAACAGGACTTTTTCTTGCATTTGAGGTTATTTTTACAATTCTTATAAGTGTTTTTTTATATGAGCAGGTTCCTAAAATTAATTTAATAAATAATTATAAAATATTCCATGATAATAAAATTAATATTTAAATATTTTGTTTAATTTACCCTAGCTTTGGATTTTGCATCTTTTTCTTCTTAGACAGGAATTAAAATAGTTTCTTAATCAAATTGAATATTTCCGAAGCATTTCAAAAAGCTGGCCATATTTTCTTGAATTTCAGGAGTTGTTTTGCTTAATTTATAAATTTTAACATTATTTTTCAAAAAAAAAAATGAAAAAATTGCTAAAATTTAGAAAAATTAATTATTTTTTACTCCATTCCTTCTTCTGCTAAATTTCTACCCAAATCATTGATATCCATACTTCTTTCCGAGTTAAGTTCTCCGTTTTCATTACAGAAATTCATGACAACTTTTTTCATATTAGTTTCGATTTACTGTCTAAATCCAGTTCTCATTTCCGGGGTAATACTTATAAATTTTTTAAAAGACTCTTAAAAAGGCACCAAATCAAAATACTCAGGCGGCGCCAACTCCCTTCTTTCAGCTTCTTCTTACTCTTTTTTTTTTTTCCCATGAGCCTTTGGAGCCGTTTTCTTCAAAAATTTTCGCAGTTTTTTTGTCTTCATTTCCTCTCTTTTCTTTTTTTCCCAGTCTTTCCAGTGTCCGTTTCCCTGCATGTAAAAATCGGGCAGTCCGAAATATTATAAGGTTTCTAATAACAGTTCTCTGGGGGTGAGGATGCAGGTCTCGATTTCCTGGTATTGGTCGAAGTATTCTTTGAACATTTCGGAAGGTTAGTGCATTAAATCTTTCTGTTTTTTTGATATAAATTAATCATAAATTAAATGTCTTTATTTTAATAAATTTTTATTAATTTTAAAAAATTATAATTTGCTAATTTTATTTTATTTTTTAGAAATTTAGAGTTTAAATTTCTATTTTTTATTTATATTTTAATTATATTTTTTTAATAAAAATTTACAAAAGGCTCAAGCCAACCGTCTAGAAGTTCCTCGACTTTAGAAAAATCAGATAAATCATTTTTTTATTTTACTGGGTCTGCTAGGTATTCTGAAATAGTTATTTCTATTTGATTACTTATTTATATGCAAAATTATTGTAAAGTCATTCGTTATCCAATAATTTAGCATTTTAAAAATTCTTCTTGCAAAGCCTAATAACATTAAAAATTAATAAATAATTTTAAAAATGTTAGAAAAAAGTAATTATAAAAATTAAATTCTAATTATATTTTTTATTTTTTTACTTTGGCTGTTTTAAGTTTTTAATCATATTATTCCCATCTAAGTTATTCGCTTATATCTTACCTTCTATTTCTAATAGCATCCATGTATTCAGGTTTAAATAAATTATCGTAGGTTTCTAATTCGAAACAAGAAGCAAGTAATTTATAATCGATTTCTTAGCTAATTGACATTAATCCGACTGCTTTATCTCTGACTTGTCCGACAATGGCTCTGCCTTCATTTTATAATTTATTTTTCACTCTTCTTGTTTAATTTTATGTGGCAATTAAATCTGCGATAAAGAACTCTCCAAATTGCTAAGTCAAAACCTCAGATTATCTAAAAAATATTAAATTATTATAATTTAATAATAATATTTAAAAGTAAAGAAAATATTAAGTTTAATAAAAATTATTACTTATTAAAAATTTCAGCTAAATCGTCGTGGTCTTGCTCTTTGGCCATTCTTATTTCCATAATTTCAGTGCAAACTGATTTAGGAGAGTAGAATAATTCACTTTTGCTGTGTATTCCTCTAACAGTCTTTTTTAAAAAATCAAATAATTAAATAATTTAATTTGAATTATATAAAATTTGTAAGTATGATATATTAAACAAAATTTTTAATTTAAAAATGAATTAATATTTAATTTTACTCTAATAATTTCTCTATCTTTACACTCTACTGGGACAAAAAATTGCTACAAAACGTTTCCAATTTCTTAATTTGCCACATCTGAATCTGCAGTTTCTCCTCTTTTTAAAAACAGTATATTTTCGATATAAGGAATAGAATTATAGACATTTTGGAATATTTTTTCGGTTATTTTTAGTTCTTCGGTATCTTCGAGGCCGATTGCTTCCTTTGCAATAAACATGTAAGTTAACCATAAAGAATTATAAGGAGACACAAATTGGTCCTCCAAAAAATCAAAAGCGTCAAAAAGCCAATATTCCCAGAAATTCTCATGTTAAAAATCAATTTTCCCAAATAATCCTAAATTTAAATTATGAATAAAATTATTAACTATGTCTATATTTTCTTTATTTTTTTGATTTTTAAAAAATTCATCAATTTTTCTTAAAAATCCATTTATTTTAATTATATTATGATATATAAAGATTAAGTAAAATTTGCATTATTTTATTTTTTTATCATTTCAATTAATTTTTGTACTCACTTATATATTTTTATATTTTAATATTTTAATATTTTATTATATTTTTTTATATTTTTTATATTTACCCTAAGGGTAGTCATTAAAAACAGCACAACCGACAATTCTTTAATTGCTGTCTAAAACAGTGACACTTAAAAAAGACCTTTCAAATAAAGTGACCAATTTCGGATAGTCGTACAAAAGGTCCTAAGCTTCTTAGGAATCCTAAGTAATAAGTTGCATAAGTTCGTCAATGTCATCTAAATCCGCTTTTCTTACTAAAACTTGATAATTTTCTTACTCTACTGTCTATTCTAAGTTTGAAGGGTACGAATTCTAGTTGATTTGTTACTAAGTGTATGATTGGTTTTGGTTGTACGAAATATTATTTTACATTTTCGTATATATATATATGTATGTGTTTTTTTGTATTTATTTTTTTTATTAGGTATTTTTTATGTAGATTCTTATTAATGATTTGTTTTTGGAATTTAGGGTTTAATCTTACCTTGTTTTATTTATTTTTGGCCGGGTTTTGGAGATTGTTTTTTTTTGGTGGATTTGTGTTTTTATTTTTTTTCTTTTTATTTTATTGATTAGTTTCAAAAAAAAAAATTATTTTAAGAAATTTTGCTTTTTTGTTAATTGTTAGTTTTAATTAAATTAAATAAATATTATATAAAATATAGATTATAGAGTTTTTTCTTTTGAATATTTCATTATTTCATATATATTGTTGTGGTTTTTTATTTTAATATTTTAAATTCCTTTATTATTCTGAGGCATAGGTTAACTTAAAAATTTAAACTATAACAGTTGAAATTTTTATATCTAAGCTTAATATTATACTATAATAATGTTTTATTTGTATTTAACAATTAATCTTTAATCTTTACAATTCGCTTATTTTATCCAATATACTTTTTATGGATATATAATAGATTATATAAAAATAATATCTGAAATAAAAATTTCTTGAAAATTCAGAAATGTTATTAGATAGATATTTCATTAATTTTTAAAGTCTACTTAATTTTTATATAAAAAATAAATAGATTAATCTAAATATTAATTATATTATTTTTTCATTTATTTATTTAAATTTAATCTTAAATTAATAAATCTTTTACTATATTATTTCAAAAATAACTAGATAGATAGATAGATAGATAGATAGATAGATAGATAGATAGATAGATAGATAGATAGATAGATAGATAGATAGATAGATAGATAGATAGATAGATAGATAGATAGATAGATAGATAGTGACTCTATCATCTATAATTTTAAAATTTATAATAGTTATATATAAAAAATTTTGATGGATAAATAAATAAATATTATCATGTTAAGAATTTAATTAATATATATTCTCTGTTATTTTAATTTTCATACTTGATAATTTTTTTCAAATTTATTTAAAAGGATTTTTTTTCCCATATTAGCTAAAACTCAATTATGAATTTTTCCATTAAAATAAAATAAAATATTTAAAACTTAAAAATTTAAAAATTTTTTGTTTTTTGAAATGCGTTTATAGTATTTTCAATTATTTAGATTATTATTTTTTTGTGATATGATCAATCAAAAGATTTAATAATAAATTAATTTCAGTATTGAAAGTATAAATTGTTATATCATTTATTCAGATTAACATATATATAAATACCATTTAACATTTTATGATGGAATTATAAAACAAATACGATTAATTTTTGAATATTAATTAATAAAAGATCATGAAAATAAATAGAGTAAAAAATATTAAATTTAACTTAATACTGATAATTATATTTATATAAAACAATTATTAAACTTTATTTAAACTTTTTTTATAGTATAATATAATTATATAATTATTAATATATGGTATTTGGTATATGAAAATGGTAATGATAATATTTATCTTCAAATATATAATGAGCATCTCATTATTTTAAATATTCTTAGGTATATCATAAAAAAAAATTTTTCAACAAATATTACAAAAAATATTTTTTTTTATTAATAAACATATAAAAGCTATAAAAAATATATTTTTAATGATTCAATTACACTTTAATTTACTTCAAAAATTTGATATCTTTCATAATTCCTTATTAAACTATCACTTAATTAATCATAAGAAATTCTTATATTTAAATTATTTCTTCCCCAAAAAACCCCAATTAAAACCATTCTAATTTTCTCAAATAAAAGATCAAAAAAAATAAAAAAATAAAAAAAAAAAATAAAATAAAAATAAATAAAAAAAAATAAATATATTATAATGTCTAAATCCGCTCAAATGTACAAAAAAGTCTCCGAGCTGTCCAAAGCAGACGCCCTCGGCTGGGTCTTCACAGACGTAAACTCCGGCCTTTCCAAATACCCCTTCAAATTTCCCGAAATGGCCGACCACGAAATAAGAGCAAAAATTTTATACACTGGTCTCTGTCAGTCAGACGTTTCCTGGGCCAGACAGCACTGGTTCGACTCTTGTACTTACCCTTTGTGTCCGGGCCACGAAATCGTCGCCGAAGTGACTTAGGTCGGCAAACAGGTGAAAAATTTCAAAAAAGGGGATATTTTCGGCTCTGGTTGGCAGCGAGACTCTTGCCATGTTTGCGCAGACTGTATTTAGGGCTTTACCAACACTTGTACTGGAAAAATAACGAATTAATTCGACCCTTTTTTCGGCGGATACGCGACACACCTTTAAATTTCCGAAAAATTGCTCTGTCACATTCCTAAAGGCATGGACCTAGCCAGGACGCCGCCGCTTATGTGCGCAGGTTTAACTGTATTTGCTCCGATTTTTAGGTGGTATAACAGATAAAAATAGGGCGTTTCGGGGATGAAAGCCGCCGTTGTCGGGCCTGGGGGGCTGGGCCATTTGGCACTGTAGTATTTGAAGGCTATGGGCTGTGAAGTGACTGCTTTGACAAATATTAGGGGAAATGAAGAGGATTTGTAGAGGCTGGGGGCGGATAGAGTTGCTTATACTGATAGAAAATAGGATTTGGAGAAGATGAGCATGAGTTAGGACCTTATTATTAATACTAGTCCGTATAATGAGGGGGGGTTTTGGCAGGAGATTGTCGATCTTATGAGGAAGAGGGGGACTTTGGTGTAGTTGGCTATTCCGGATAAAGAAACGAAATTTACTATTACGCCAAATGTACTGATTTTTAATTAACTTAATATTGAAGGTAGTATTGTCGGGAGCAAGAAAGATATGGAAGAAGTTTTGGATTTTTCTAATAAACATAATATTTACCCCATTTGCGAATAATTTGATTTTGAATAATTCCCTTAAGCTTTGGAAAAATTAGAACATGGAGCTCCTAAATTTAGATGCGTTGTTGATGTTTAATCCTGGGCCAAGTCTAATGGTTTTGATAAATGATCTAAATATTATTTTTATCAAGCAAAAAAATTCCTATATTAATGTTTTTTAATTTGAAAATGATAGGAAAATCTTTTTATATCTAAATTTTAAATAAATTAAAAATGTAATTATATTATAAAACTATTTTTTTTACTCATATATTAAATTTATATTTATATTTTATTTATAAAATAGTACTTTGATTTTTATTTTTTGGAAATCTAAACAAATAAATTATTTAATTTGATAAATTGGTATTTAATTGAATTCCAAAAACTATAATCAATAAAATTCTTATAGTATTCAAATTAACGAAATTATTATACAAACTTATTAATTAATTAAATTTACATTATAAAAAGTATCAATTATATAAAATTAACAATTTATTCATAATATATAGTAATATCCAATATTTCATGCTGTTTAAGCCTTTTAATCTCTTAATTCGTATAAAACTGTAATTAATAATTTCATTTCTTCTTCTTTTTATTTTATTTATTCGTTATAATCATGTTTTACCAATTCTATTTAATTCTTAAACATTTTTTAATTTTTTTTTAGTTTTTAAACCTAAAAAATTAAATATAATTATTATATTATAAAAATTAAAAATCATAAAATATTTTAATTAATATTTACTTATGCCGTTTCTTTTTTAAGTTAATTCATTTCTACTTCTTGTTAAACTACTTTTATAGACAAGCTATCAATTAGCTAACTTTTCTTTTTAATCAGATCACTTAAAGCTTCATTACTCTAAATTTGAAAAATAATTAAACATTTTAAATCTTATTACACTTATTTATTTGGTAATTTTATAAAAATTTTTATTAAAAAAATTTATAAGACTTTTTATATATGAACTATTTAATACAGTAATAACAATATAGAAGAATGTACTAAAATTTATATACTAAATAATAAAAATATTTTTAATAATTACACTTATAAGTCCTTATCTCTCATCAGAAGAGCCCTATATACCTTAGGAATCTTAAGCTTACAAAGTTGTTTTTAAAGCCTCTATTTCTATAACAAGTTCTCTTATTTTATCTTTTAAAACTTTATTATTTTATTTAATATCATCACTTTCTTCTGTAAGCATTCTTCCATAACTGCCCTGTTTATTATTTGTTCTATGAGAATTAAGTTCATCAATATTATTATTAGTATCAATATATTAATTTTATTTATTATTATTATTGATATTATTATGACTTTCATCTTGAATTTAATTACTACTTTCTTATCTATTCGAATTAATTTGTAAACTTAAAGGGTTTCTTTTGTCCAAGTCTTCTTCTTAAGATCCTTGACTATGAATTATGACGTTAAAATCTGTAAATATAAAATAATTTAGTTAAAAACATATTTTTAACATATATAAATATTTAATATAAAATATTTAGTAATATAATTTAAATAAAAATAAATATTAATTTTTAACCTTAATTATTTAAATTTCTTCTAGGAGATTCTAAAGAACCTACAAAATTTCCCAAATATTCTTGAAAATCTGCAATTTTACTTCCTTCTTTTTAAAGTTCTTATTTTAAATTATTTCTGTACTACAAATATTTGCTTTAAATATCAGGAGATTAAACAGCCGGGTCTTACTTTCTAAATTCTTCTTTTAAAAGCTAAATTTGCTCATTTAATCTTTATACACTGCCCTTATATTATTAATTTTCTTGGTTTAATTTTTCAATATTTTTGTTTAAATTTTCTATTTAAAAGCCCTTTTTTTCTAAAGTTACTTAAAGTTCTACACTTTCCTATTTTTCTTTATCCAGTTTAGCTTTTAAATTATTTATTTTTGTGTGCAAACTCTGAATATTTTTTTCTTTTTCTAATAATTCCTTTTCTATTTCAGATTGCCCTTTACTGCTGTTTCCTATTTGCTTTTTTAAAACCTCACATTCTTCGTATTTATCTTCGTATAATTTTTCTATTTCTAACAAGTGTTTCATTTCGTCTAATTTTTGGTTTTGCATGTGTATTTCCTCCTATATTTTTAAAATTAATAGTAATTATGAATTTTTATTTATTTTATATATTTTTTTATACTTTTAATTCGGTTTACTATTCTTCATTCTATTTTTTAAGTTCGTCTATATATTTTTGTTATTCTCTTATCCTCGTATCCTTAGAAGCTATTTCACTTTATATTTCGTCCAAATCTTAAACACCTAAATTTTATAAAGATTCAAACTATTAATTTTTTAATTTACTATTTTCTGACTCTATTTTTTCTATTAAATCATTTTATTCTTTTATTTTCTTGCTATTATTATTTTCCATTTCCTTTAAAGTCTTTAATTCATTTTTAAGTTCCATATTCTCTTTTGCCAATTCATCTATATTTTCCAAAACTTTTTCTTAATCCAATAAAATTTATTTTTTTTCCTCTTTTTTTACCTATTACTACTATTATGATTATTGTTATTATTATTGAAATTCTTCTTAACTATTACTTCTTCTAATATTTTCATCTATAGATTGATTTTTTACAGTGTCAACTTTTTGCAAAAAATCTGCAATAGTTTATTTTTCTTCATCTGAATTTAATTACAAAATCGCTTAAATGAAATCATTTTTTTTATCACTTATAAATACAGCCCCTATTAATACTTAAATCTTAAAATAAATGAATTTTAGTTATCATTTAAATATAATTATTGTTATTATATAATTTTTTTAAAAAATAATTGCTTTTTATATTTACCAAATCTAATAGTCCACTATTATTTATTTCGTTTAATATATTTATAGGTTAAATATCATATTTTTTGAATTTCTGAACTTCTTTTTTACTTGCATTTTCTTCATAATATTTTCCTAAAACTTCTAATAATATAGTCAAGTTTTAAATTTAAAAAGACCAATTATTTTATGGTTCTTTTATTATTTACTCTTTTTTCATGAATACTTCATTCTAATCTCTTATAATATTTTTAAAATTTAACTTAATTTTTATATAATCTTACAAAATTTTAAACTTTTACAAATAATTAAAAATTCCAAGCAAAAATACACCATTTTTCATTTCTTCAAGAGCATCTGGACATTGAAATTCCAAGAAATTCAAATTTTTAAACTAATTAAATTATAATCTTAATAAATATTTTAATTGTATAATGAATTTGTTTTTATTAAATTTTTTAATTTATTATATATTATCATATAATATAATTAATATATTACCCATTTTATCAATGATTACTCCATATGTTGTTTATTATCTTTTTAACTCATTTAAATAGTATTTAATTTATATATGTATTTTTGATTTTATTTATATTATTTTTATTTCCCAATTATTTTAATTATCTTGAAAAATTAAAAATATTATTATAATAGAGAATCATTTGATAAAAAAAAAATATAAGGAATTTAAAATTATTAAAATTTTTAAGTAGCATTTATTATCATACAATGTGTTTTAATTAAGAATTTATAATTATTTTATATTTAAACAAATTTGTATAATTAAATTGTAAACTTTTATTTAAATTATATTTGAGTTTTTAAAAAAAAAATTTTATTTTTATATTTTAACTTATAATTTTTTCTCTTTTTTCATAAAAAAAAATATAACTGTGTACTACAATAACAAATATGCTTATTTACTATTATAAGTATATTTTTGATAAGATTTTATTATACTTGTTTATTTCTGAATTAATTATAGAGTTTTTTACAAGTAATATAGAATATACCACAAAAAATAAAGAATAAATTTATAGATTTGTAAAATTCCTTAAAAATAACAAAAAAATATATAATTTTCAAATTAAAAATATTAAAATAAAAAAATATTATTTAAACTTTCATATTAAATATCTGAAATCAAATGTCCAAAAAAACAAAAAATACAAAAGAAAAAGAATAAATCTTGTAAGTTTAACCTAAAGGAGATATATTTGAAGCATAAAGTTTAACAATTATGCCAATTATGAAAGATTTTTAACTTAGTTAGGTAAATTAAATTTTTTATATGATAGATAATATGTAATTTTTAAAATTATAAATGATAATGAATTAAAAGTATAATAATATTTAATCCATTAATTTTTAAAATTATTTTTTTTATTTGAAATATATAAAGTTGAATAATACTATTGTTCTGTAATATTTTAAAGAAATGGCATTGAATTAAATAGTAGAAAATAATCAGACATTAAGCTTTTAACTTTACGGAAAAAAATAACATTTTAAAATAATTGATATTTAATTCATGGAAAATTTATAAGAAGAATAAAAATAAAATGAGTAAAATGAAGAAGATGAAGAATAAGAATAAGTAAAAAAAGAAAAGGCTTTAGTTACTAAAAGGTAATTTGATAATAATAAATAATATATATGCAATTTATTTCATATGATAATATAAGAAAGTTTAATACCCAATTTAAAAATTAAAATTTTTAATTTAACAGAACAAATTTAAAAATGATGTAGTATTAGTCTACAGTTTAAAAAACAGAAAATTAATCTGAAAATTTAGAAAAAAATTAATAAGAAAAAAATAAAGAATTAATAGTTTTAGCGGGGTTAGACCATATTCAATAACAATTGATAAGTAATATTAAATTAGCCTTATTCAAACAAGAAAAATTTGAATAACTCGGATTCCCAGCTTTAAAAGTAAAAAATATAGATAATAATAGTAAAATAAATATTATATGTTATATTTTTAACATAATATTATATATTGTATTTTTATATATATTTTATAACATAAAATAAAATAGTTTTAATTTTATATTAAAAAATTTAAAATTAAAATAAAATATTTTATATAAAATAATATAAAATGAGCTAATTTTAATTAAATATTTTTATATTTAATTTTATTTTATTTTTTAAATTTAATATATTTTAGGGTATTATGATTTCTGGTCCAAGTGGAACAGGAAAAACCAAATTAGTTAAAAAAATAGCCCAAATCTTAGAAAATGATAAAGTTTAATCTTATTTAATCGAAAGTAAATCTTTACTTTCCAGAGTTGTGGGAGAAGCGGAAAAAAAAATTGAGTAAATTTTCCACTAAGCCAAATCAACTGCGCCTTCTTTAATTTTTTTCGACGATTTACACGTTATTGCATCTAAAAAAGACTCAAATTCAAGTACTTTGGTTTCTACTTTAGCTGCGGAAATTGATAAAATTAATACCCATTCAAAAGTAAAAAAAAATAAATATAAATATTAATATATAATATACATATAAATTTTTATCAATTTTATCTATTTAAAAATTTATCTTTTAATTTATAAATTAATTATTTTTATTTTATAAAAGGTTATTGTTTTGGCTGCCACAAATAATGAAGGAAAATTAAGTGAAGAAATTAAAAGAGCTGGAAGATTTGATAAGGATATAAAACTGGATATTCCTAAAGCTTAGGACAGAAAGTAAATATTCGAAGCTTACCTTTAAAAAGTCGAACATTAATTATCACAAACTGAAATCTAAGATGTAAATTATTAAATGAATGGATTTACAGGTAAATAGTTTATATTTATTAAAAATGAAAAATAATATATTATGTATGTTATTAATATTAAAAATATAAAGATATTATATAAATTTAATAAAATAAAAAATAAACACAAATTAGGAGCTGATATAGTAAGTTTAATGAGAGAAGCAGTTTTAAACAGTGTTGGGGGAGAAAATTAAGATGGAGGTGAAAATAAATTGGAAAAATAACATTTCGAGTCTGCTTTATAAGAAATTTAACCTAGTGGTATTAAAGAAATTTTAATGGACATTCCAAAAGTAATTTATCCTAAAATATATTAATTTAAAAATTCTTTCTATTTAAAAATTAAAAAAAATTTTAAAAATTTTAAATATAAAATTTTAATTACTTTTATATTTTTTAGGTATATTGGTCTGATATTGGAGGATATTAGCATGTAAAAGATGAAATTAAAAAAGTAACTGAATGGCCTTTGAAATATCCTGAAGCCTTTACAAGAATGGGAATTTCTCCTTCAAAAGGTAAACCACTATAAATTAACAAAAACACATTTTAAATATATATAATTTTTAATAATAAATTTTTTAATATATAATATTTAACATTTATATAATAAAAAAGGTTATTTTTCTTGTTTTTTTTTAAATTTATATTTTATTAAAAATTTAATAAAAATAGGGGTTTTATTATACGGACCTCCTGGGTGTTCCAAAACCATGATTGCCAAAGCTATTGCTACGGAATCAAAATTAAACTTTTTGGCAGTTAAAGGTCCTGAATTATTTAGTAAATATGTAGGAGATTCAGAAAAAGCAGTTAGGGAAGTTTTTAGAAGAGCTAGGTTATGTTCTCCTTCAGTAATATTTTTTGATGAAATTGATGCTATAGCTACATAAAGATCAGTTAAGTAATAAACTTATTTTATCGATAGAATAAATTACTATAAAAAAAAAAAAAAAAATATTTTTTTCATCTATTCTATTCTGAAAAAAAAAATAATTATTAAATATAAAAATATGATATAAAAATTGCTTTGATAATCATATTTGACTATTATATTTAAAATTTGTATTAAATAATTTTTATATATTAAAATATTTATTTATATAAATATTAATTAATTAGCACGGATGTTTCAGAAAGAGTGCTAATTTCTATGTTAAATGAAATGGATGGTATAGAAGGATTAAAAGGAGTTGTTATTATAGCTGCCACTAATAGACCTGATATTATTGATAAGGCATTAACTAGACCTGGGAGATTCGATCATTTAATTTACGTTCCCCCTCCTAATTTGGAAAATAGACTTGATATATTAAAAATTAATGTTTTTGGTAATTATTATATTTATTTATGCTTTATTTTAAATTTATATCAGATTATATTAATTAACTAATTTAATTCTATAAAACTTTAGGAAATAAAATGCCTGTAGAAGAAGGAATTGATTTGGAATAAATTGCTAGATAAACTGAAAATTATTCAGGAGCTGAAATGTCTTTAATTTGTAGGTAAATTTCTAAAAAAAAAAAAAATCATTTTTTTATTTTATTTAATTTATAAAATTTTTAAAGGGAGGCTGGTTTAATAGCTTTGTCTAAAAATATACACTGCGAGAAAGTTACAATGGAAGATTTCTAAGCTGCTATGAAAAAAGTAAAACCCAGAATAAATTAAGTTATGTTACAGTCATACATTTAGTTTGAAAGCAATTAAAAACTCTTTTGATTATAAATATTATTAAAAATTTGTGTATTATATTGTATTTATAAATATATTTTATTTATAAATGTATAGATAAATATTAAAATATATGACAAAAAGTATTTAAAAAATTATAATATTTATTAAACTATTGAAAAAATATACTGTCGATTCAATTTATAAAAAATTAAAAATTATTTTTTTTGAAATATAAATTGTTATGATTATAGGATTATTAATATTAAAAAAATTTAATTTTATTAAGACTTTTTTTTAAAAAAAAAAAGTAGCACCTCCCGAGAAGTATTTTCAAAAAAATATTATAGTAAAAAGAAAGTGAAAATAATAAAATAATAGTCAAAAATTCATACATTTTACGAAAATTTTGTTATTTTTATTATATATGTATTTTAATAATTATTATTTGATGTTTATTTAATTTGATATTTATAATACACAATATAACAAAAATATTAATTCAGTATAAAAGAAATGAATACTAATAAATTTACAACAAAATTCATTATATTTAGAACAATAAACTAAAATCTATATTTATTTTACATATTAATTGCAATTTAATTGAAAAATTTTGAAAATTAATAGTAATAAAAAAAAAAATTAAATAAACTAAAATTATAAATTATACTAAAACACATATATAAATGGAATAAGAACAAAATTAGGAATAAAAAGTAATTGTTTGTGCTTTATATAAATTTGTAAGATTTCCATCTTTTAAGTAATTTAGGCCTTAATTACTATAATTTATGGAAAATAATAATGTAACAGGTTCGCTATTATTAGCAAATGAAGGTATATAAAAAAAATTAATAATAATAAAAAGATAGTAAATAAATTATTTATTTAATATAATAATTTTTACTAATTATCATTATAATGTTATTATATATATATTTTTGATTTTTTGAAAAATTGTAAATTTTTTACTGTTTTTTTAATTAGGTATTAATGGAACAGTTGCTTCTGATAGGTAAGGGATAGATAATTTATTGAAATTTTTAAATTCTAATGAAATTTTATCCCCTATTGAATATAAAGAATCAACGGCTTTTAAAATGCCTTTTAAAAAAACTAAAGTAAAATTAAAAAACGAAATTGTAACTATGGGAGTGGATGGTATTGATCCTTTGAAAGTAGTTGGTAATTTAAAAAATTAATAAAATAGTATATTTTTTTTATTTTATCATTATTTTGGACTTAAGTTTAAATTATAAAATACATCAATTTTTTGATATAATTTCTAAGATTATTTTGGCAGTAAGCTTAAATTTAACTTATATATATTAATTTTCATTTAATAGTTAAAAATTAAAGGAAGAAAAAATTAATGTTTAATTTTCAAATTAAAATTAATATTTTAATAATAATATATCAAAATTAAATTTTTTATAAAATTATAATATATTAGGAACATATGTTGAGCCAAAAGAATGGAACAAAATAATTTCTGATCCCGAGTGTGTAGTTATAGATACAAGAAATGATTATGAATATAAAATTGGAACATTTGAAAGAGCAATTGATCCCAACATTCATACTTTTACTCAATTTCCTGAATACATATAAAAAAATTTAGACCCAAAAAAAAATAAAAAAGTGGCAATGTTTTGTACAGGGGGTAAGAAAATAAAAAATATAAAAATTAAAAAAATTAAGAAATTTTAAAATAAATTTTAAAATATATATAGTTTATATTTATTTAGTATAATATTTATTTTTCATAGGTATTAGATGCGAAAAATCTACTGCATATATGAAACAATTAGGATATGAAAATGTTTATCATTTAAAGGGAGGTATTTTGAAATATTTAGAAGAAGTTCCCAAAGAATAATCCTTATGGAAAGGTGAATGTTATGTATTTGATGAAAGGATTTCAGTAAATCACGATTTAGAACCTGGATAAACTTAGCCCTATTATACTGGAAGAATGGAGAATTTGAAATCATCAAAAGAGAAAAAAATACAATAAAATTTATAAAAAAATGAATAAGAGTAAGTAGAAAAAGAAGAATAAAAATAAAATATATAATAAAATGATAATAATATTAATAATAATGAATAGTAATAATAGAAATAAGAATAAGAATAAGAATAAAAATAATAAGATAAATAAGAAATTTAACCACTACAAGTATAATGATAGTTATATTATTTATTTAAATTGTAATGAAATATATTATATTATATTGTACTATAATACAATGATGTTTATTTTTTTAAATAGAATATAATATGTTATAAAATAATATAAAAAATAAAATCCTAGATAATATGATAATGAGTTTAAATTTTTATATATTTTTAAATACTTTTTATTTGAATCATTTTCTTTTTTTATTCTTTTTTTTCTTTTTCTTGTCAGTATTTTAATTTTCCTATTCTTATTCTTTTTCTTAATTTTCGGTTTCTTCCTTTTCATTTTCTTAATCTTATTCTTAATTATCTTTTTATTCTGAAGCTTTTTCATCTTTATCTTTATTTTATTATTATTATTCAACATCATTATTTTTTTCTTACTTATTTTCTTTTTTTTCTTCATTATCTGTATTTAATTAACTTTTTTTTTCTTATTCTTAAACTTATTATAATTCATGTTCATCTAATTTATCTTAATTTGTTAAATTTTTTTCTTACGATGTCTCTTCTTCTTTTAAATTGGGCTCTGCTTTATCTTCAGATTTTAATTCATCCTCTTATTTTTAATTAATTTATTCGGTTTATTCTTAAATTTCCTCGTTATTATTTTAGGTATCTTAATCTTTCTCTTAAACTTTATTATCAAGAGTCTATTTTTCTATTTCTTCTTCTTCTTCATTATTTTTTTATTGTTTTTATACTATTTAATCTTATTTTTCTTATTATTATACATGGTTTTATATTTATTCTTATTCTTATATAATATTTTATTAAATTTACTCATTTTCTTATGTTTATAAGGATTATTTTTATTCATCTTATCCTTATATAGTTTCTGATTTTTATTATTAATCATTTTCTTGTTTTTTTTATTCTAATTTTTGGATATCTTCGTTTTCTAGTTCGGGTTAAATTATTTCGTAACTGCTATTCCTACTTTCAATAAAATCATCTTAATAAATTTATATAAATTAATTATTATCATTTTTATTTTACTCTTTGTGTTAATTTTCTTTATTTTATTTTTTATCATTTTCTAAGCTCTAAATTATTTATTTTTATTCATTATTTTAGTTTTATTTTAAATTTTATAGTTTTTAGTAACCTTAAAAACTAAATTCAAATATTTTTTTCATTATTTCTTTAATTTATTCATTATAGGAATATTAATTAGAAAAGCTACAATTTTCACATTAATTACAATGTTTACAGGTGATTCCAGCTAAAGATTAGTTAAAACTATGATTAGAAATATCTATTAATGCATTCATAATTTTTTAGATATTTTCGCTTTTTAAATTTTAAAGTGGGAAATTTTTTAAATTTGGAAGCAAATTACTTTGCAAAACTTGCTTCATATAAGTTAATCTTTATTTTTGTCCTAAAATGTACATCTATTTCAAATCTTATTAACTATGCTAAGCAGATTATTAAAAAGTATTTTGTAAAACATTTTATTTTTCTAATTCTTCTTACTTTTACTATTATTATTACTCTAAATCTATTGATTTTCTTCTACTTTTTTCTTCGTTTCTTTATTTACATCTGTTTAAAAAATCCTCGATTAAATATTTGTAATTTTCCAAATATTCAATTACTTAATTAACTAGAGTTTCGAAATATTCCCCTTTGTAATTGTTAATTTTACTTAATTAATTCAGAGTTTCTAAAATCAATGAGAAAGACTCTTTTTCATGCTAAAAATTTTTAAATTAAATTTTTTTATAAAATGTATTTTTTTTAATCTAAATTCTAAATTAAATTATAGTTATTTTTTAATTAATTCAATTACCACATAAAGTCCAGGAACTATTTCTAAATCGACCATTAATCCGAACTTCCATAACGCATATCTAAGATAAAATTTATCATTAAATTATTTTGCCTTGTTATAAGTTTATTCTCCTATTTAAAGAACACTTTCAATTTATTATTTTGTAAATTTATCAGAAAATAAGGTAAAAATTTTTTTAGCCATAACTATAATTAAAAATTAATTCATAGTTTAATTAATTGTGAAATTAATATCAATATTAAAGGACAATTTTTATTTTTTAGGTATTAATTCAACTATATCGTCAAATGGCTTTTCAAGAAGACTGTCAGTTTTTATAAGTTTTTCAGTTTAAAAAATTTCAGAAACTTGGATATTTTGGATCATATTTATTATTATTTGCCATTATTTTTCACTTAATTTTTACCCTATTTATTCTAATACACTTATTAACCAGTTAGTGGATAAATGTACTAAATTTTTCATCTAATTTTTGGCACAATATTAAACAATATCAATTATTTCTTAAAATAAATCTGATACCTAATAAGATTAAATTTATTGAGTGGTAAATATTTATAAAAAAATAATTTATATTTTTTAAATTAAATTAATATAATATTTTACTGTATCAAAATGGCTTAAAATTAGTTCTTAAAATCTTTCAAAGGCGTAAATGGTGGCTTTTTCAGTTTTATAGTATTACTCTTGGCTTGAAAATTACTTTTTGCTAAAGAAAATACAAATTTCTTCAAAAAGAGGTTTCAAAACATTTTTAAACACTTATTTCCAAAATTCCAAGTTATAATCTTAGCAATTTTCCTGAATAATTTGGAATAAAATTTCCAAGCTTTTTTTTTGCACATCTTTGCCCTCTCTGTCGAACAACTTAGCCATTCCAGACATAACAGGCAGCTAAAGAGTGTCTAAATTCCTTTAACACTCTTATTTTAACAGCTTATCTTAAGTGTGCTACTGCTATTGTTATTGCTGTTGTTAAAATAGCTATAAATCTGTTATTCCTTCAGATTTCGGCAAATTTGAGGAATTTGTTCGCTCGATTTGAGTCAAATGTTCTTGTGTTAATTAAGGCAGCTCTTTTATTTGCTTTTTTGAGTTTGTTATTAAAAAATCTAAACACCTTTTAAGGTATAAAATGGACTGGACTGCGTAGATTTCGTGGTTGCTTTTTGATAAGGAAGTTAGCGCCTGAACTAGTTCTACGAAGACGTCGAGGACGTTTTCTAGTCTTTCATTCATTATTTTTTTAATTATCATGAAACTTACCTTGTTTTATTCGAATTTAGTGAAAAATTTAAATTTATAAAAAAATTAAAAAATTATTATTTTTAAGGTAAAATATTTATAATTTTTACCTGGACTAGATTTGGCTGGTTGTCTTGAATGGCTAAATTAACTATTCTCAAGATTATTTTCCAACCAGACATTAAATTATAGAAAGACTGATTGGTAAGCATATAAATACAAGATATAATTAGTTCTTTCAACTAGTCATTATTAATTTTCATATTTAAATAAATTTGTTCAAAAGGGGCTAAAAAGTCTTTTTAAAAAGTGAAATGTTTAAGTTCTTTTTGTTCTAAAAATTTAAGTGCCAATTATTTCAAAAAATCGACAGATAATTCCTAAATTTAGGGGTTTATATGAGTTCCTGCTTCGTAGAAAAATTAAGACAAATCGCTCCAAATTTCCTGCCAGTTATACTTGACTCTTTTCATGTTGAAGCCAGTTACTTCGCTGATTCTTTACATGCAGAAAATTCTAGGGTTTTCTTCTATGTTAAGCTCTTCTTTCGACAGTTGGCAAAGACATCTTATGAAAATTTTTATTTATTCTGGACTTAAATGGTGCGAAAGGTGGAAAATTTTATCGATTTATCCTGTTTCTATGTTGGCAACTATTGCTTCACTGTTTTACTATTCGATTAATTGTTCCCTTAAAAATTAAAAATTATTATATTTAAAAAATTAAAAATTATTATATTTAAAAAATTAAAATTATTACATTTAAAAATTAAAATACTTTAATAATTATTTTTTAATAAACGCCTACTTAATTTTATGATATTTTATATTTTATTTTTATATTTTAATTACTTTTATATAGTTTATCTTCTGGCATTTAATTGGCTGCTAAGTTTTGTTTTAGAACCTTAAACTTGATAATATTCTATTTAGGAGACACATTTCAAAATAGTTTTCCAGCTTTAAAATAGGTAATTTCCTGCTGTTAAAGCGCATTTTAAAATGCTTCTTATACTCATTATATTTTTTTCACTAATATGTTAACCTTCTTAATTCAAACCTGAATATTTAGTTAATACATATAAAAATGTTTCTTTTTCAGTTGTTAATCCACTTATTCCCAATAATTTAATACAGTAGACAATTCCTTCCAAACAACTTTCAAGCAAGGCTTTATCATCACTTTCTTCAAAATTTCTTTTTTATTTTGTATAAAATAAAATTAGATAAAGTTTATTGAATTTATAAAAATATTAGAAAAAGTGAAAAACTATAAATTTCTTAATTAAAAATAAATTAAAAAACAAATTAAAAACAAAATAAACACAATAAATTCTTTACTAACTAAAAGAGACAAATAAAGGCGACCAAATTTCTTTCATCAAAGATTTGATATAATCCAGGGAAAAAACCTAAACATATTATCCCTGTTAAATGCCTGCAATTTGAGAGCCAGTTTAACTGTCAATTTTACTTTAACTTTATTACACTATATTAATACACTCCTGTAAAAAAAGATTTTTTTTCTATTTTTCGTTTAAATTAAGAGCTTAATCTCTTTTGTCTTCTCTGACCTTTTCTTTGTGCAAAGCTAAGGGTTTGCTTTCAATTTCTCTGTACATTCTGCCCACTTCTTCAGGGTCTATGTCGTCTTTTACCCCATCTTCTTCGTTTATTCCTCTTATTAGGTTTCTGAATTGGTCCTAGGTCATTCTGTCCTTTTCTTGAACCTTTTTTTAATGTATTTATTAAAGTTTAAATTAAGAAATTTAGTTGTAAAATAAAGAAAAATTATCTTAAGTTATAATAAATATATTTAATATGAAAAGAAAATAATATTTAAATTAAAAAGTATGTTCATATAAATTCATATTAATAATGAAATTATTCATAAAAATACAACAAAAAATTTTAAAAATTAACTTATAAAGTGTTGTTTATTTATTTATTTATTTATTTATTTATTTATTTATTAGTGATAAAAGTTTATTTAGTTTGAAAATCAAATTCTTAAATAATTAATTTATATATATAAATAAAATTTATTTACCTAAGGGTTGTGTAAACTGGTTTATAACATCATTAATGAATATGAGAACACATAGGCTACATTTCCATTTTTAATATAAGTTTGGCCGGCATTGTCATTTATGTATTTTTCTCCGAATTTTTGTAAAATTCTATCTACTTACTAAGCTTCACCAGGTAATTAAAAATGAGTTAGCAGGTCTCTCATAGCTTAGTCTACATATAAATTTCTAAAATCTAATAAATCTATAAATTCAGATAAAACTGATTAATTAAATTCGCTTTCATTTCCCAAAAATTGTCCGAAAATTTCTTAGTTTAAAAAGTTTTTGTACTGGTAAAAAATAAGGGCTAATTACTTATAGTCATCTTTATCTATAATTTATTATTAAATTAAATAACTGATTCCATTTTTAGCCTTTAAATTAAACTTTTGAATTGCCTTTAAAATTGTTTGTTTTTTGTTTTTTTCTTTTTCAATTCTGTCAAAATTTTGGTCTATTTATATATCCATTGAATTTGCAGTTAAATTGTTAGAGCTATCCTTATTTTCCAAAAAATTTTCGTTTTCGAATTCAAAATCTTCATTTGCATTTTACTCACATTAATCAGAAAATTCACACAATCTTTTGACAAGTTCTTTCATTGCTTCAATAGAATTTTTCTAATTTTAAAAATAAATTTCAATAGATTAAAAAAATTTTTAAACGAGTTTAAATAACTAATAAATATTATTTCAAATATTTTAAATCAAAAAAATTGCAATTTTTTACTTTTAATAAAAATTCTTATTAAGGAAGAATTAATGTGCTATATTCCTATTTAAGATATTTTCCTTGACCAACTCTGGTAAGCATCGTAATTATATTTTCAACTAGTCCTATATCTCCTAAAGCACAGTCATAATTAACAAATAATTCTAAAATTGTTCTTGGAACTTTAAAAATTTTGTGAAAGGCGGAAATAGTAAACATTCTTAGAAAAATTGTTATAAATAATTTTTAATTACTAATTTTTTAAAAAATATGTTATTTTTTGTTAAATAATTTATTAATTTCATTACCTGTGATTAAAATTACTGTTATTTGAATCTAAGATGTTTAAAAATATATCTTAAACAAAAACTGCAACTTCTTTTTTTAGATTTTCCCTAAAATTAGTAACTAAATCTACGACTAGTGAGAAACTAAGAACAAAAATAGATTTTTCAGAATTTAAACAGTTTTGTAATAAAGATTAAACTAAGTAATTTTTAATAACATTAATAAATTCTTTTTTTGACATAAAAACAGGTCCTCCACTTTCAAAAATAGATAAAAGCATTTCCAATATCAAATGAGTCTTAAAAAAGTATTTTAATTTAGATTATAATTTTATTTATTTAATATATTTTTTATTTAATATATATGTAATTAATATTTTTTATTTCATATATATGTAATTAATATTTTTCATTTTGTATATAAAATTTATATTTATTTAATTTTTATTTTTTGTTACTTCTTTTATTTGTAAGTTATTAGGATTTTATGTCTCTAATAAAGCTGCTTATGATAAATATTAAAATACTAAAATTCCATCTTATAAATAACTTTATCTATCTTCTGAAATTTTTTCCAGTCTGGAAATTTCTTCGATATGTTATAATTTACAGCTTTCCGAACAAATAGGAACTCTAGTATCTTTACAATAATTTTTTGCCGTATTTCTACAAATAAAGCACCAACTTTTATGAAATAAAATAATTTTATTTTAAAATTAAATACTTATAAAAAAATATCTTATAAATATATTTTTTTAATAGATTTATTATATTATAATAAAATATTTCTATTTATTTTTTTAAATTTATATGAAATGTTTTTTACCCAAATTTCCCACTTTCAATACCTTGTTCGTTTTTTATTTAAACGGTTTTAATTTGTTAATATTCTGGTTTTTTACTGTCTTCTAACAAAGGAGCAGACCTAATAGGAAGTAAATTTAACTCATTTTGTATATAATGTTATTTTTCTTCAGCTTAATTTTCATTTGGAAATTAATGATTAGCTTAATCCTATAAAAAAAATATTAAATAAAAAATTATATTAAATAAAAAAGTAATTATAATTAAATTAAATAAATTATATAAATAATTTCAATAAATTTCTATACCATTATTTCTTTTTTTTTAGCATCATAAAGGCAAACGTCGTCAATACAGTGTCCTACTACTTTTTTTACGTAGTATCTAAATAACATAGTGCTTGTTTCCAAACTTTATAGCATTATATTCATATCAAGTTAAGAATTATTGTTTTAATTTTAATTATTTGCATTATTATTATTGGCTGGATTTATCCAATTATTAGGAGTCGACTTTTTATTTCTATAAACTCTTCTATCTTCTTCGTTAAGAATTGTTACTTATTCCATTCTCATGTACATAACATGAATAATTTATAAAGCTGCATTTCTTGCCAGTCCTTAATTTTTCCCTTCTATAAATAATAATATTGTTTAAATATATATATATAATTATAAAAAAAAAATTTCCTTAAATTATTTAAGTTGTATGAAAAATATATATATTATTTAATTTATCATATAGTTTTTGATTATTTTATTATAAATTAATTATTTTATTTTTACATTGGAATTGTTTGTGGATTTCAATTAAAGTTTTTATAACTTAAATTACGGCATCACCATGTATCTCACAACTGCTGCTAGTCATAAGATGTTAAAGACACTAAATAATTTTTATATTTATAGCTTCATCTTTAAAATAAATTTGCTCGCAAATTATATCGATAATACAATTATACAATTTTCTCTCTTTTTGATTTTTTTGATTTTGTCCCAAAGTTGTATTAATTTATTTTTTTTAGTTTTTTTCACTTATCGCTTTTACAGATTAAATATCGAAAGAAAAATCGTCGCCGGCATTTGTTATATAATCCGAACAATTTCCAGACAAATATTTATTTTAAATTAATTTTTCAATTTGATAAAGACATTCGAAAGAAATTTTGTAGTTTTTAATTTTTAAAAGTTTGTAAAATAAAATAAAATGCTTATTTGCACTGAGGCCGATTTTATACTGTTCTTATTAAATTTCTTTTTTATGAGAATCAAACAATTCAGAAACCATCTGCTTTTGCTTTTTATCCAATAATTTAGAAATGTTTTAAAAATAATTTTAAAAAATTTCTTAATATTATTATAAAGGGTCTGGTATTCTTTTCATATATTTTCTTGAAATTTTTTATGATATCTATTTTTAATATTAGATTTGTTTTGTGTTTTTATTGTTTTTTGTTGTTTAATTATTTATTAAATTTTATTTATCAATATTTATTCTTTTTATTAATTAATTAAATTATTTAAAAGAATTTTGGGTATCTCATATATATAAAACACCATTAAATATAAAATAAAACGAAATGAGCTACAATACTAAAAATAAATACTCTTATTTTCATTTTATTCTTAGGTGGATTTTATTTAATAACCTAATATATCTATTTATTTTTCCTCTAGGAATCTACCATAACCTAATAAATTATGATAAAATTTTTTTTAAGTTATTTATAAAAATAAAATATAAAATTTTGTAAGGAGTATATAATTTTTATTTAATTTTTTAAAAATTTAATAAAATACATTTTAATAGTATATTGTTTAATAAAATTATACTAAAAATGAAGTTTTCATTAAATTTTTTAAATAAATTTGTTCTATTTATTAAAGAATAGGTAATCTTAATAGCTTATAAGTTAATATTTTAAAGAAAATTATATTATTTATTATATATAAATTAATTCATTAATATTATTTGAAAATGGAATTTTAATTAAGGAAATCTAATTTTTACTTTTAATATTCAATATATTCAATTATTTCTAATTTTAAAATATACCCATAAATTATTTTATAAAAAAGATTTAGAAAAGAATTATAATTAAATATATAATTTTACTGATTTAACATAAAAAAATTTTATATATTCAAA
Source organism: Pseudocohnilembus persalinus (assembly GCA_001447515.1). NCBI lineage: Eukaryota > Ciliophora > Oligohymenophorea > Philasterida > Pseudocohnilembidae > Pseudocohnilembus > Pseudocohnilembus persalinus. Next base: position 242,209 of record LDAU01000013.1, read on the forward strand.
AAAATTTACTCATGTTAATATGAACATTCCTATTTTTGATTAAAATGCACAATGAATATACAATTTTATGATTAAATCATTAAAAATATAATTTAATAATTTTTTTTTGAAAATACTAAAAAAACACATAAAATTAATAAAATTTAGTAAAATAAAAAAAATTTTTTAACTAATTAAATTCTAAATAATAATAAATAAACTTAACTTTGATAAAAATAATTTTATTCGAAACAAACCATAAATTAAATATACGCTAAAATATCTATCTTAATTATCAAATTATTAATGGCTATTAAAAAAATAGGTAGTAATGTATAGGAATTTTTTCCATTTAGATGGGTCGCATTAATTTTTATTTTTGTCAAATATCTAATTGAATAAATTATAAACTTGAAGTAGTTAAACAGATATTTATAAAAAAAAATGCCTCCTAGTATAAAAAAATTGAACATATTTAATGAAGAATAATACATACAATAACAAGTAAAATAAAATATGTACTTTTATAACTTTTTTAATGCATAAATATTAATAATTTTAATAATAGATAATAAACAAATATTTTATTATTTAATTAATTTAAAGTTCTATATAAATATATTAATAAATAATATCATATTTAAAACTATTAGAAAATACAATATTATTATAGTGTATGATATAAATTTATTTTACTTATTATCTATTATTTTTTAAGATGAAAAAAATTTTTTTTTTGAATTTATAGTAAGTATACAATTTTTTTTTAAATTACATACATATAATTAGAAAATAAAGTGAATAAATCAGATAATTATATAATTTTAATATATTTTTAAATATTATTATAAATATAGGCTTATTCTTTTGACCAGCTTTCTTTTAGAATGTATATTTTGTCACTTAATACTGCAATTGAAGTAATATAAATGGCTACTTTAATTATGTCTCAAATTTGGGATTCTGTACCTATAGTTTTTCCTTTTATTGATATTACTAGCGAATTTTAAAGGGGTATATTTTATATTTGTTTAGAGTCTTTAAAAAAATGGTTTATCGATATTCCTATTTAGCTTTACGAGACTTTTGTATTATAAGAAAGATATGGTTTAAATACGAAAACTTTAAAATAATATTTTTAAGACGTAATAAATAAACATAAATAGATAACTAATTTAAATAATTATAATTTTTAAAAATTGATAGAATAATAATTAATGGTAGTATGAATAAATTAATATTAATTATAAATAAATATTTTAATTTCATCTAACCAATTTTATTAAATAGCTTATCATGTAAATATTTTTGGATTGTATATAATTTCCTGTAGTGCTTTATGGATACTTATAATTAGTAGAATTTGGAGGATAATATTTTTTTTTCTATTCGATGTTTTTCATAGTATTAATAACAATAACTATTCAAATTATATACACAAATTTAGTACAGCCAATGTTTCACCAATTTTAAGAAGTGCCTTAGGGGGAACTTTATGAAGAAATAATAAAAATGACAAAAAAAATAAATTTTCCTTTGAAAAAGATTTATATAATAGACTAATCGAAAAGATCAAATCATTCAAATGCATATTTTTTTGGGTTTGGAAGTAATAAAAGAATTGTGCTTTATGACACTTTGTTTTAAAAAATGACCAATAATGAAATTTTAGCAGTTATTGGACACGAATTAGGACACTGGTATTACAATCATTAACAGTGGAATTTCTTGTTTTTTGGATTTAAAATGTCAATTCTTTTTTTTATTTTCCAGTCCTTTTTGTAAACAGAGTCTATTTTTTTGAGTTTTGGTTTTAAAGAAAGCTCAACTTTTATAGGGTCAGCGTTATTTTATAACCTATTTTCGCCCATTAATTCTATTTTAGAACTAATTTAATTGTAAATTTCTAGAAGATTTGAGTAAACTGCGGATATTTTCGCCTGTGAACTGAATTTAGGGTAACATTTAAAAACCGCTTTGATAAAATTATAGTGCGAAAATGCTTCTTATTTGCTTCCAGATAAATGGTATGCATGGTATAATTTTTCACATCCTACTTTATTTTAAAGAATAAAAAATATTAAAGAGTATTTAGCATATAATAGTAATTCAAACATTAATAATAATTAATTAGGAAAATAAAATCAAATTTAATACAATATGAATTAAATTGGAAATAATAATACTATTAATAGTTAAAATGATATAAATCAATAAATACAATAGATTAATAATTTAGAAGAAGATAATTTTCTTGAAGATTCTGATACTTTTTAAAATAGCTTTAATACTTATAGTAATTCATAACTATTATAAATGTAAAAGAAGTAGAGTAAATAACAATTAAATGAGCAAATTAATTCAATTAAAAATCAAAATAATATATAAAATTTTTAGAATTTTTAGTATAATCCTAACTAAATAGAGCAAAATAATTTATACATTTAACAATTAATGTAGCTTTAATAATAAATTTAATAAAATATGAATGAGAGTCCTAATACTAATAATAATTATTTAAACTTAAATAATTTAAATTAAATGCATAGCAACCCTATTTTATTTTAAAATAATACAGCTAATAGTATTTACTAAAATACATAATAATTACAATAACTTTATTAAAAATAATTATAAGCGAAATAGTAATAAAGAATTTAATAGCAGTTAAATTAAAGTTTAATAAGTAATTTGGAAACTATAAATTAATTAAATTCTAATAATAAAATTCAAGGCTCTAATAACAACAATTTTAATGATAATGCAAGCAATCATTCTTTTTCTAATAATTATTCTAATGGATAACCTTAAAATTTATAGAATTAGTTTGGAAACAATAATTTAAATAATAATATTAATTTTAATTCTAATAATTATTAAGTAAACAAGAAAAATTCTGTAGATATTTAAGAATAAATTAATTCTTTAAATCAAAGCCATTAAAAAAGCTAAATGGGAATAAATTACCAGGGACTGAATTTAAACTAGCTTTAGCAAAATAACTTAGCAAATTAGTATACAAATAACTTTTAAAATGGTATTTAATAAAATAATAATTAGTTTGGCTAGATTTAAAATTAAAATTAAGACAGTAATTTAATGAATATTTTGCAAAATAAAAATTAACCATAATAATAATAATTAAGTTATAGCAACGAAGAATTATAAAATCTTCTTAATTTTTATAACAATTAATAACAATAATTATAATAAAAACCAAGCTAATAATAATAATTTTAACAAAAATAATAATTCAATTTTTAGTTTTAAGATGCATAGGATAAACAAATGTAATAGTAAAATATTATTTTATAATAGCTTTTGCAAGGTTAAAATAAAAATTTTAATTTGAGCGATATAAATTTAAATTAGAATAATAATAATGAAAATTATAATTTAAATAATTTATAATAAAATTTGGGAATTAATTAGAATTTAAGTTTAAATTAAAATTAAAGTTAAAATATTAAAAGTAAGAAAAGTTCATTTTATTAGCAAGGATCACAATAAGTACTTAGTAGGTCTTCAGCCTCGTCTTTTTAATCAAGGTCTAATTCTAGGATTTCTTAATCAATATCAAATTCTAACTCTAATATAAATAATTATAATGATGTTAATATTAGTTAAAGTTAGTCGAAAAAATATTTGTGAAACCTATAAAATTATGAATTTCTAAATTTTTATTATAATTTATACATTACTAAGAATTAAAGTTTAATAAAATCTTTTTATTTATTGTTAAATTAAAATTATATTTTTCGAATTTAAAAAATATTTAATTTAATAATCTTATAGCTTTATTTTAAAAGATTTTTAGCAATGAATCCTTTAAATAAAATAAAATTATTTTAATATAAAATTCTGTTAAATTCTATTTATTAATAGAATAATTTTCTTAAAAAAGTAATATATATTTCAAATAATTAAAATAACATAATAATTATCTTTTTATTAAAATTTTTTTTCAGAAAATAAGAAAAAAAAAGTAAAAACACATAAATTTTCAAAAATTCTCCCTATATTAGTTTAAAAAACTTCTTTATAAATAAAATAATAATAAAAAAAAATGTGTATCGGACTCTGTATAAGAGGGGCCTGCTGCTGTTGTGAAGCCTGCTGCAACGACTGCTGTAAACTACTAAAATTTAAGTTAAATATAAGTATAAGATAACAAATGAGAATGGCGTATATTTCTCTTAGTTTTTGTGCCATTATTTTCGCCGTATTTTTAAAGTATATAGCCCCCTCTTCTCTGGGATTTTGGACAGTTTTTATACACTGTCCGGAACAGTCTGGGGGCGGCCTTTTGTGTTTGGGCGTCAGCGCAGTTTATAGGATGTCAGCTGCTTTGGCACTGACTTATTTGGTTTTGCTGGTTGCGTGCTTAATGAGAGATGATTGTGCAAGGTACTATATTATTATATCATATTATATATATTATATCATATTATATTTATTATATTATATATATTATATCATATTATATATATTATATCATATTATATATATTATATCATATTATATATATTATATTATTTATATTATATCATATTATATTATACCATATCATTATATATTAAATTATATTGGTCGAAAATTGAGAAATAAATTTTGAGTTGTATTACCCTATTATAGTTAATTAGAATTTAAGATTAAATTTAATTATATGTTTGATTAAATTTTTAAATATTTTCATTAAAATAACTTTTTTATTTTATTAGGTTTTTAAATGAAAGTTTTTGGTGTTTAAAAATCTTTTTAGTTTTAGGATTGTTTTTTGGATTTATGTTTGTGAATAATTCAATTTTCCAAGTATATGCAGAGATTTCTCAGTACGCCTCAGTTGCATTTCTACTATTTTAAATTGTAATGTTAATCGATATATTTTATTTAATTGGAGAAAAAATGAAATATTTGTATGATGAAGGCTATAACATAATGGGTCCAGTTTTAATAGGAACAGCTCTAATTTTATATTCATTAACATTCTTATTTGTTTACTATAATTTCTAATGGTTTCCTTGTAACTAGACTATAAATATAGTTAATTTATTTTTAATAATTGTACTTACTGCTTTGATTTTTACTGGTTATTTTCCTAATGGCTCATTGATAACTGGTGGATTTGTAAGCCTTTACCTTACATTTTAAATTTGGAGCAGTTTGAATAATAATGAAAATTAAGAATGTAACCATTTTTCATAATTAGGAGAAGGCTTACCATTTAAATTATAAGTAGGATTTGGAGTATTTTTTATGACAGTTTCTTTACTTTATATAGCCTTATTGAAATATGAAGACTTATCTTAAGCTCAAAATTAAAGTTAAACTATAAATGTACACCCTAATACTAATCCCGGTTTATTTGATTAAAATAAGAAAGATTCTGACGATGATAGAGATTTTTTAGAAAGATTTTCTGATATAGATGATGAAGAAGATAATAATAATAAATAACAAGGAGTCAATAGCTATTCAAGTCTTCATAAACAAAATCAAAAATAAATTAGAAGATAAAAAAGATTAAGAGATTATTAAAGCAATTATTATATTAATTTCCACTTAATTATGCTTTTTTGTTCATTTTATTCCGCTATGCTTTTGACTAATTGGGGGGCACCTAATTTGAATGATATGAATTGGACTCAGTATAAATCGAGTGACACTTCCAGATATATTAATTTGTTTTGCAGTTATGTTTCATGGGGAATTTATATTTGGACATTAATTGCACCTAAAATTTTCCCGGATAGGGACTTTTCAAGGTGAGCTTTGTTATTGAATATTTCATATTTATAATTTTAAGTTTTTTGTAAATTAATTAATTAATTTTATATATTAAATTATAATTACTTTTATAAAGAATACGAATTTGGAAATAAATTCATTATTTTATAAAAATGGAATAACGTTTTTTTTATATATAATTTTGAATATATGAGTGGATATACTGATATTAATATATAATTTAAATTTAATAACAAAATAACAAACTATATAATTTTATAATATATCCACAGCATTTTTAAAAATATAAAAGATGTATAGAAATAACCATTATATATATATATTAATACTATAGTTTATTTTTCATCTATTATATGGTTAATTTGAAATAGATAATTCAGCCTACGATATTTAATGACAAGCAATTCTAAAAGTTTTAAATTAATTATATAGTTCAACTCCTCCGTGCCAGTCGTATCCCAAAGCATAGGCCATAAACTGTCCATCAGGACTCACTTTGCAACAAGTAATAGGGCTATTTCCGTATTAAAATGATTTTATTTTTTATTTTTTATTTATGTCCCAATAAATAATTTTCCCGTCAGATCCGGCTGTATAAACGAAATCTCTGCTTAATGGGTTGAATCCTATGCCATTAACGGGGTATAGTTAAGAAATTTTTTTATTTCCTTCTTATTTGTCTTCTTTGTGACATTTAAAGGTGATTACTGAGTCTTATTTGAACTGATTTCCTTAAGATTTATAGGTTGATACGTTGGCTCTTCCGTCGATTGAAGCTTTATTAATAAATAAAGAATTTTTAAATTAACCAAATATCTAAGTTTATTTTTACTTTATTTTGTATTACTAAAGTATTTATGAAAATAGTAAAATAAAAAAAATGTTTTTTTACCTACTGCGAAAAATAGTTCGATATTATTTTATTAAATGTTTGTGGCAGTAATTTAAATAGAAGAAATTTAAGAAGTTTATCCTAAATGAGAAGAATCAAATGGTGCAGTTACATTGTTTCTCATTAAATTTGAAACGTGTTCAATACATATCTTTTCTTACTGTAGTCCCATAATTAAAAAATCTTAACTGTAAGCAGCACAATATATTTTTTTGTTTAAATTAATTTGTTAAACGGGGCCATTTTAATTATTCATAGACCAGATTTTAACCATTCCATCAAATCCAGTTGTAATAATGACTTAATTTTACTGACTCCAAAACACTCCTGAAATGCCCGAAGTGTGACTTCCGAAATTATTAACTTATTAATTTTATAAATTCAGAATTTTTAAATTATTGGCTGCAGCTATAAAAAGCATAGAGCCATCTTCTTTCCAAGCTAATCCTAAAACAGGTTCTTAAACATTAACTTCCATTTGTTAAACTAAACCTCCCATTCCTTAATTTTAAACTGCAATAACTTTAATTTTTCCGTCCCAACTTCCAACTGCAAAAGTCTTTAAAAAAATAAAAAATATAAAGTAAATTTTTATTACAAATTACTAATTTTATGAGAATTTATATTTTTAAATGATATATAATATTATATATTTCAAAAAATAACTATAAATGCAAATAAATACCCTTTATATTATTTTTTTATTATATTTTATCTCTTTTATTATATATATTTATAAAAAATATTCATTTATTTGTAGTTTTTGTAAGAAATATTTTTTGAATGATATAAATTTTTTTATTATTTTTTACCTTTTATTATGTATTTGGGAACCATTCTATACAGGCAGCACTGTCAGTCAATTCTTGTTATTAATTAATTTATATGTCATTAGTGATATCGTTTTAATTTTATTACATATTCATTTTATATTGTTTTTATTTTTTGGTAAATATTTTTAAGCTATTTTAATTTTTTTTTTATTGTTTGACAAAAATTATAATTACACTCAAGGAAAACTATATCATTTAATAAATCTCTAAAAAGTAAGTCTACTAATTGCTCATTTAGTCTATAAAATATTTCTATTAAATTCTTAGTGTTTAATATTTTTCATTATTTTTTTTCGGAACTTCAAAATATATTATAATAACATTTTACTTAAATCATTAATATATATGAGCTTATAATATATTATCATAAAATTATTTCTTATCAAATAATATTAAAAATTGTATAATTTAGACAATTAATATAAATAAATCTTGAGTCACTGAAATACTATATTTTTTTTAATAATTGAAAATTATTTTATGAATTTAAATTAAATATTTTAATGAATAATTCTCATATATCATTAAATGAATATAATTACTATTTTTAATTGATTATTTTTTATAATAATTATTAAAAATTTTTAATATGGAAGTAAATAAAATCAAAATTATTTAGTGAAGTTATGAAAAAAATTACCTATTTAGGTATATTAGTAAGGAAAAAAAATTGTTTTAATAGTTTTATTAAAAATACAGCAAAAATTAAATAATTATATATATTATTAGAGTGATATTTTTCTTTTTTTTTAATTATTTTATTTTTATTTTATTTTATTAATACATTATAAAAGTTGGTTTTTACTTTAATTTTTCAATAATTAATTAAAAAAAATAATATTATATATAATAATATTATTTTTTTTAATTAATTATTGAAAAATTAAAGTAAAAACCAACTTTTATAATGTATTAATAAAATAAAATAAAAATAAAATAATTAAAAAAAAAGAAAAATATCACTCTAATAATATAAACAAAATAAAATGTACAAAGATAAGGTTGATAAAATATAAAGTAAATAATGCAATATTTAGAAAATCAATATTATAAAATATAGATATAATCATAAAAAAAAAATATATCTATATTTTTATCAATAAAATATAATTTTCGTCCTTTATTTAATTTACTTATTTTTATTTTTATTAAGGAAAAGATATAGAAGATTCAGGTCTTAATACTCCTGATGACTCTAGTGAAGATGATATTGTAGAAGAAGTTTAAATTTTCAAAAAAGACATTAAAAAATAAAGATAATCAGTTTCAGCTGAAGTAAATATTTCAAAAAAATAAGAATTATGTATTTACTAATATTTATAATTAAAATTTTTTTCTAAAATGATAATTATATATTTTATTTATAAATAAATCGCATTTCTACCTATTATAATTTATGATATTAGTACTTTCATCTAACAAATAATAAATTATAATTAAAAAATAAGAATATAATGAATAAGGAAAATAAAAGTATATACCTTAAATTTTTTAAATTTTATTTAGGTTTTTGGTTAGTTTAATAAAAAGGAAAATTTTGTACCTAAAGTCGTTTCTAAACCTTAGGAGTTATAACAAAGAATAAAAGATAAATTAAATTAGGCTTTCATGTTTAATTCCTTAACAGATAAGGAAAAAGAAATAGTTATGTTGGCAATGGAAGAAAAAAAATTTAAGTAAAATTATTTTTATTTTTAAACAAAAGCTATTTTATTAATTTTTATTTTTAAATAATGATCTTTATTAATTATATTTTTAATAAATAATATTTTTTTAAATTATTTTTAGCAGAAAAAAACAGAATTATATTTTATCATAACTAAATATTTATTAAATAATATATTTAATTAATATCTTTTATTTGATAATTATAAAATTTATAAATTTAATTTTAAATTTAGAAAAGGAGATTGGGTTATTAAATAAGGTGAAGAAGGAAATGATTTATATGTTATTGATTAAGGTTAATTAGATTGCTATAAGCTTTATTCTGGTGAATCTTAACCTCAAAAATTAAAAGTTTATTAACCAGGAGAATCCTTTGGAGAATTAGCCTTATTGTATAATACTAAAAGAGCAGTAAAAAATTAAAATTTATAATAAAAATAAAAAGTATATTTTGCAAATAAAAAATAATATAAAATTTTTTTTATTAATTATTAAATTAAAAAAAAAAAAAAGGCCTCTATTCAAGCCATTTCTGATAGTGTCTTGTTTTCATTAGATAGATCTACTTTCAATCATATTGTAAGAGATGCCTCTATTAGAAAAAGAGAAAAATATGAATAAGTTTTGACATAATGGAGTATATTTAAATCGATAAGTGATCCTTACGAAAAAACTAAAATTGCAGATATAATTGAAGAAGTTTAACCTTAGAACGGATAAATTTTGTTAAAATAGGTAATTTTTATAATAATTGTTATAGATTATATATATATATTATAAATATTAATTGAGTAAATAGAAAAAGTATGAAAATTTTTTAATTTTTTAAAATATTTTCCATAAGGGAACTTATGAATCTGATATTTATTTAGTTTTGGAAGGTGAAGTTGAGGCCTAAGACAAAAATGGGTAAACTCAATTTACCTATAAAGCAAACGACTATTTTGGGGAAATTTCTGTAGTTTTAAACAAACCATAGCCATTCAATTTTGTAGTTAAAGGGGTAATTAATAATATTAAATTAATATAAATGTATAATTTTATCATAATTTTGTTATAATATTTATACTTTTATTTATGATAAATTTATGTTAAATATTTTTATTTAGTCAAATACTGTATTGGTCGTTATTGCAAAGAGAAGTTATGATTCCACATTAAAAATTGTAGAAAATGTACTCATATAAAATGCCTAAAAATATAAATAATTTTTATGAAAAAAAAATTAAACAATATTTTAACAAAATATAATAAAATTTTAGTTTAGTATTAGTCTTATAATTTAATTTATTCAAATTTAATATTCTATCGTATATTTTATCAATATTATAATATCTATTATAGAAATAAAATATTAAGAAATAAGTAATTAATTAGAAGATTTAATAAAAAATTATTTATTTGCTTTTTCTAAGTAACTTCAGAATTACGAACATTTATTTAAATACCACAAATAAAAAATTTATTATGTATTTTATAAAAGTTATTAATTATCTCATGTAATCCATTTATTTCTTTGATAATAAATGATAAAAATATATGTTATTTTTAGAAAAATACTATAAAAGTAAATTTGATTTGATTTTTTTTTTAAAATAAATTTACAAAATAAAATAAAAATAATTAAAACCTTATTTTTAGTAAAAAAAAAAAATAAAGACCCTAAAAAATAATTTTTTCAATAAATATATACAAAATAATAAATAAAAGCCTTAAAAATGTTTAAAGAAAAAGAAGAAGAACCTTGTCCCGAACCAGTATGTGTTTAAGGAGACCCCTTAAAATCTTATAATAAGTATAATAAAACAAGTTAAAAATTGGCATTTAAATCAAATGGAAAAAATGATATATATGCTGATAATGATGATAATGATGATGATGATAATGGAAATAATATGTAATAAACTTTAAATGATGAAAAAAATGACCCTTATAAAGCTTGTCCTAATAATAGAGATAGTTTAGGATTTTTTACTTGGCAATTTTTACATACAATGGGTATTTATTATCCTGAAAATCCTAGTAAAGATTTGTAAGAAAAAACTTCATAATTTATATCAACTTTTGCTGAATTATACCCTTGCAAAGTTTGTAGTACTCATTTTAAAAAAGATATTATATAGTGTAAAATATTTTAATTTTTTTAATATAAATTAATTTTATGATTTAGTGGTTTTAAAACAATATATTGCGTAATAAATTGGAAGAAATAAAAAAGATATAGAAGATATTTAAATTATTATATTGTGATAGTATTTTTTTAATTAATTTATTATAATAATTCAAATGAAGTAAAATTTATATAATGCTTTCTAATGCCTAAAAATAAATATTTTATATAGATCCTCCGCCAACTTAAAATAATGAAACTTTATCTGTTTGGCTTTGCTAAAGACATAATGATGTAAATAAATGGCAAGGAAAATAAGAATTTGACTGTTCATTTTAAAATTTGTTAAAAAGATATAAAACAGGTTATGACCACTGTAATTAGGCTAATTTATGATTAAATGAATTCATCATTTTTATACCATATAAAATTTATTAAATAATTTGTATAAAATACTGAAATTGAGTAAATAAAAATATTCCCCTTTATATATGTTTATTATTATTTATATATAGACAATATATAATCAAATTCAAGATTATTAAAATATTTATAATTTTGGATTTTTAAAATACATTTTATAAGTATTCCTGATTTAATAAATGATTTTTATTAGTTGTAATATTATGGTATAATTAATTTTTTTATTCTAAATTCCATTCATCAGAAATTAAATTAATGTTTTTTTATTTGGGAAATAATACTATTAATAAGAACATAATTTAACTTATTGAAAAAAAAAAAAAAAAAATCAATAAAATAAAATAAAAAACTAAAAATTTAACATAATGGAATTTTCACTTTTAACAAAAAATTAATCTATAGAATAAATTAGTTAACCATTACAAACATAAGTAGGATATAGTCCAGAAGAATGGGAATTTCTGGAAAAATTTAACTATAAAATACCAAATTAAAAAAAGTTTCTTGGTATTAAGAAAGTTAGTGAAAATATTTAGTAAAAAAATAATAATAATAATTAATTGAATGGAGAATAAAAAATTTAGAACATAGCATAATATTAGCTTATAAAATTCAAATAAGATCAGCAATAAACCTCAAAAAAATAAATTTAAATTTTAAAGTATTTGGAATCAACAAATGGGGACCTTATTTTATAAGATTAATAAAATAAAATTTTTGTTATTGAAAAATTTAAAGAATCTTTTTAGGAAACTTTTTAAGCTATAAAAAAGTAAGCAGATAAAGCAAATATTAAAATAATAGAAGTAATTAATAAACAAAAGCAATTATCTAAATTTAAATTATATATATAAATATTAAATATATAATCTTTATAACATTTAAAAGTTTTTTTATAATAATCTTAATTTGATCTAATTTTTTTTATATAGATGAATAGATAGATAAAATTAATTGATTCTAACAATAATATAATTATATTTGAGATAGATCTTTATAATTAAAAATATATGACTTATCAAAATATTTAAAAAAAGCACAGCTCAAAAAAACAGAATAATTATTAAAATTAAGATAACAATTTTATTAATGTTTAAAAGTAAACTAATATTGATTAAGGTTAAAGATAATCATAAATTATATAAGAGAAAATTATAATATATGGGTTAGAATATTATGTATTTACTGAAAATTTAGTGCTTATAACTAAAAAACCTGTTAGCGGACAGTTTCCTCATATATCTCCAAAAGATAAAATTATTATTAATATTAAAAATCTTATAGATTCTTTTGATACAAATTTGTAAAAAGAAGATAAAAATTAAAAGGAAAAAGATTAAAAAGATTAATTTTAAAAGTTTAATAGTAATTATTTAGAAGAATAAAAGATTAAGAGTAAAATTCAAATGATATAAAAATTAAAATATTTTTGCATGGTTGCTTGTGTGCCTTTTTATGGGGTAATTTAAGAAAAAATAAAATAAAATATTTGTGTGTATTATACTTATTTTTAATAATTTTTATTATTTTGTAGAATTACACTTATAGAAATTTGCAAGGATAAGAAGTTTATTTAACAGTAAATTACTAAAAATAACTTTTATATCGAAAAGAATAAATAGGCAAAATGTTTAATGATGATATGCAAATATAAATGCCCTAATCTTAATCTGTATAACTATAGAACTTATAATAACAATAATCATAAAAGTAAAAGTTAACTCCTTTTTAAACTCCAAGATTGGCAAAATAATCAATCTAACAAGTTTCTAAAAAAATGTCCTTTGTCAATACTTTTAAAAATTAAATTTTAAAAACTTTGGACCCATATAAACAAGTAGAAAAGTAACTGGATGTTATTAGCACTCCTAGGATAAATTAAATAATTTAAAAAAATAATAAAAATAATGGTAGTAAAAATCGGTTTAGATTTTCCAGTTTTTCGGAATTTTTTTAATAAGAAAATAATAAATATAAAGATAAATATAGTTAGGTGGATATGAAAAATAATTAATTTAAATTTTCGGGTAAATATAATGATTTAAAGCACGTAAATAATCTTAAAATTTTGTTATCGCCTGCAAATATTACACTTATTTTGGTAAAAAATATAATAAAAATAAGTATTAATTATCTATTCAATATTTATATTTATTTAAATAAAAAATAAACAACGAACTTATTAATAAAATTTTGAATTTAGATACTTAAACTTTAAGATGGTTCAAAATAAATAAAGTTGAAAAATGATTAAAAAGTAGGTGTTATAGAAAAATTCATTAATGGAAGTAATTAAGGAAAAATTATTTATGATTTTTATTACTCCAATTTTTAAAATGGTTAATATGAAAATATATGTATCTTCGATCAAGATGAAGAAGAAATAAATATAAAAAGAGAAAATTTGTAGCTATTTTCATAAATAGAGTATTTAATTTTCCCAAAAAAAATCGAAAAAATAAATGATTTTAACAATTTTTACTAAAACACCTCTTAAGACAGAGTTTTTAATGTAAAATAAATAGATATTAAATAAATGAAATATATTAATATTCTATATTTTTTAGGTTTAATCTAATAATTCAAATCAAAATATAATATTGGTACAAAGTAAAAAAAATAAAAATATTCTGACTCTTTTTTTAAACAATAAAAATAACTCGGAATACTTTAAAAAAATTATTGTGAATGAGGTTGAAATAATCATTTATGAGGAAATGATTTTTTAAATAATATTTAAACTGGATAATTTTTAATAAAAATAGAATAACCTAATAAATTAGTTATAAAAAAATTAAGATTATTCTTTTTATTCTAAATACTTGGTTAATGGATAATATTCCGTAGATATTACAAATCTAGAACATTATCAAGACCTTGAAAACTTTATTGAAACACAAAAAATTAAGTTAGTAAAAGTAATTTTATATAAATATATTTACTTATTTTTAGATAATTATTTCAATGTATAATTGTATTTTAAATTTTTGTTTTTTTATTTAGAAATTTCACTTTACTGGGTAAATAATAAATTACGATTAAGATAAGAAATAAAATATAGATTAAAATTTAGATATGAATTCTAATTTATAATATATAAGTAAATAAATTTAGGTAGATCAATCTTTACAGTAGATTTAAATTATAGGATAATCTAACTAACCTTTTAAATTATAAGTATAATACTAAAATGATTAGATTTCATAATAATAAGAAGAAAACGATTAAATAGGAGATGAAGTTATAGAGGAATAAAAGGGCTTAAATTAATAAATTAGTATAAATATTAATAATTTATAAGAAAATAAAAAGGAAAGCATTAATCAATAGAAGAGTGACTTTTAATAATTATAAAATATTTAGGAAATATATGGTCTTTATTATATTAAATATGGAGATTCATTTAAATTATTTTTACCTAATAATAATTTCAATAATAAAAATTTAAAACTCTATTAAATTCCAAAAAAAGAAATTTAAGTTGTATAAATCTAGGAAATCACATAATTTTATAAATTAATAAATTATGCCAAAAAATTAAAAGTATAAGTATAATAAGTAAATAAATATTTTTGTAATGAGATTTTTTAATTAAATTTATATTAAATTATTAATTAGTGATTTAATTTTTAGCTTTTCCATTATTTGGAATTTAAAGATTCAAGTGAAAATTTGGTTATTTTCAGAGTAGTTGATAATTAATTATGACTAGATTATAAAAGTTAATCTATAAATTGCCATGATATTTTTTTTTACTAAGATAAACTATAGTTATAAATATCTAGTAATACTGTTTTTTTATCGAAAAACAATCTTGAATAAAATTTAGAAATGCTTTAATATCTAAGCTACTTAACAGATTCTAATTTTTATAATGTAAATATATAATAGTAAATATTTTTTTCATAATTTAAATAACATAATTATACAAAGTCAATAGAATTTTACCAAATGAATGAGTTTTAAATAAATTTAAGTTTTAATGAGAGAAAATAAATAATTCAAATATAAACAAAATCTTTGAAGTCCTAAATTTCTGTAAAAAAAAGCTTGGAATTTTCTCATTTATTTTACAACATCGAGAAAATTAACTTCAAATACCCTAGTTTCCATGAAATACAGGAAAATTAAATTCTATAGAATCATTAATAAAACGTTAATAATCAAAATATAAATATATAATAAAATAATAATTAACTTTAAAATTCCAGGATTATCAACCAATAAAGTAGGAGAAGTTCTTTGTATTCAGCAAGTTAAATTTAATAAAATAATATGAATTCTTCTGTAAATAACATGACACCTAGGTCAAATAATACTAATATAAATATAGGATAATTTAACAGTGGAAATTAACTATTCAACAGTAATTATTTAAATGATAGTAGTTAAAAATTAAATAATGACAGGGTTAATATTTAATATTAAAATTAAATTCAAATAAATAATATTTATGTGAAAGATCAACTAAGTATTTTAAATATGATAAAAAAATTTGCTATTTAGGGAAATGTTAAACCAAGAGCAGTAAATTAGTTTTTTCAATACAATTAAATATAATTATATAAATTTGAATATTTTTTTTTTAAAAAGTAAATGTATTTCTTTCAAAATTTTGGATAAAACTTAATTTAATTGGTGGGAAATCCTTTAAAATCTGAGCTTAAAGTTATATAAATGGAAAGAGTAAATAAATTTATACATTACATTTATTATTTACACATATAAATGTAAAATAATTAAAATAATTTTTAGATACATCTTCTTCAGTAAGAATATCCATTACCTGATTTTAATCTACTTAATAAAATTAAAATATTTGGAAGCGACATTTAAAAAGAATTAAATCAGGATTAATATTAATTCTTATCTTCTAGATAAAAGTTACCAGAGATAGACAATTCAAAAATTAAAGTAAGAAATTTATTACTACAACTATTATATAGTTCAATTTTTTATTAAGGGACCTTTTAATTTTAATATTTTATTAATAATGTGTAAAGTATTTGAAATTATAAAAATAAATGTAAATTATAAAAGAAAACTATATTAATATTAAATTTAAATCAATTTATACAATGAATAAATTGTTTTGATTTAAAAATCAACTGTTATATTAAAATATATTTAATCTATTTTATTATAAAAATTTAAAACAAGGTCACTTATATAGAAGAAGATAATTAATATAATATAAAAAGTAGCAAATTATTTTTATAGAATCTTACAGTTAGAAATTAAATTTATATAGGGTAAAATTAATATTTAAAATCTTTAAATAATTTTTTTTTAAATTTATGTATTAATTTTAAAATAGTATTTGTTGTACAGCCTCCTTTGGAAAAGATTTTAGTAAAATTTCTACTTTATACTATCTAAATGATTTTGAATAATGTAAAATTAAAAGTTAATCTTAATTTTTTAAATTATTCAAAATTTATTTTTATTATAAAATTCAAAGATCATCTCGCAGTAATTAATATCAAATTAGAAAAAAATATAATAATTTTTACAAATAAAGCTACTATGTAGAAATAAAAAATAAAGTTGCCATATGATTTCAAAAACTAAATGGACCATAAAAAATACTAGCTTTTTATTATAAGCAATAATTATGATTCGTTAAATATTGTAATAAAAAACTATTAATATATTGAATAAAAAATAATTAATTTTTTTTTAATACTATAGGATCCTTTTCATGTAAAATTATAATAAAAGTTTACAAACTTGAAAGAGGTTCACTTAACTTTTAATAGACTGGATTTGTATAAGAATTTTCATTATTAAAATCATCAAAATATAAATAAGAATTTTAATAATAACAAAGAAAATTACAATATATAAAATGCAATAAAAGATCAATTAAAATTAACTTTATATGATTAAAATAACCAAATTATTATTAAAGATTTGGTATAAGATGAAAAAGAATAAATATTTCTATAAGAAATCTAACTTTTATTTGACTATTTAAATGTGGTTGTCAGTGTTTAGGTTATTTATAATAAAAGATTTTAAAGAATAAGAGAAAATGGAATATAGTAATACCATAATTTATAAGAAATGCTTTTATATCAAAAATTTTAATATTATGTAGAAAAAAATCAGCGTGAATTACAAAATACTATTATAAATCAAATTAAGCTGCTAAATAAGAAATAATTTATAAATTTAACTCAATTTACATATGAAAATAATAAATTAAAGAAAAAGGAACAGTTTTTATCTTAGTAATCATAAAAAATATTTTAATAATATGAAAATTTAATAGAAAATCAAAAAAAAAAAATTATGAGTCAGGTATTATATAAATATATAATAAAAATTAATTTTTTATTTCAACCATAAGTATAATTATAATTTAATAGTATAAAACAACTGTTCTAGAAGGTTATTTTTATAAAAATTTAAATATTGAAAATAATGAATATGTTAGTATTATTTCAATGAAAAAGCCTAAGTTAAAAGTAAAAATTTAATTAATCTATAAATTCTATAGTAAATTAGAAGTATCAAAAATTTATTTTTATTAAAATTCAAAAGTTTTGTCAATTTCCTATTCAGATTAAATCAGACCATAATTATTAGCTTATATTTTAAATTTAGCATTTAGAAACTATAATAGGTTTAGGGTATTAATTAATATTTTAATATATGGAATTGTTATTAAGCTTTTAATTATTTAAATAAGTTTAAAAATAATTTTTTTTTTTTTAAAAGAATGACTAATTATTCTAGTTAATACAATAAATTTTAACAAAAAACTTAAAGTGATACAAGTTATTTACGTTACTTTGACTTTATAAGTTATTTACAAAAAAAAAATACAACAACGATAGAGTCTTTTTTGGTAAGTTCAGATGGAAATTAAATTCCATATCCCAAATAATAATTGACTTAACAATAATAAAAATAACATACTTTTTAAAAAAATGATACTATAATATGTAATATAGTTGTTTAAGGATATAATTAATATATGTATTTCTAGAAAATTATTATAAATGATAAAAATTAGAAAAAAATTTAATTGTAAACTATTTCAGAGATAAAATTAGTTTAGTCTTAAATAACTGCTTAAAAAGGGTATTTTTATCCCTGTTTTATTTGTTTTTCAAATTTGGATAAAATTAAGTTTTTTTGCCAAATTAAACCAGTTGATTAGCCCATTTATGGAAGCGAAAGCTTTATAATTTCTAAAGAAAATAGTCAAAATTTGTCAAATCAGAATAATTAAAATCATTTAAGCAAAAATTAAAACTTAAATTCTTTGAACACATAAATTTAAGAATAAAATAGTTTTTTTAAAAATAATTATACCTAAAACATGTCAAAAGTTGAACTAAATCCTAAAAATTAAAATTATTTGTAAACAGTTAATTATACTAATAATAACTAGTTAAATACATGTGGTGTATAAAATGGAGAAATCGTTGATAATAAAGAAAATTAAGAAAAAGTTAATAGCAAAATAATTTTAAAAAAATAATCAAATCAAGAATTAAAATTGGATAAAAGCCAATAGAAAAATTAGATTGTGGCTAATCAAATACTACTTTATAAGTATTAAAATTTTTTAGTTGTATAATTTTTATAATTTTATTATTATTAAAATATTTTTAAGATCTGTTTATATTATTTAGGTTAGTTGATCCGCAATACCCACTTTAAAACTTAACATTTAATTAGGGTAAAAAATCTTAATATATATATTTACTATCGCCAAATGAGTTTGTTTTAGAAGATATACCTAAAAAAATAATATAATCCGATGATGATAAATATCCATTTAAGTAATAATAAAAATACATCGATTACATTTAAGAAGAGTAGTTGAGTCCCTTTTAAAAAGATAATTACGAAAGAAATATTTATAAAAAAAATACTTTGGCGCCAATAATTTAAAATAATAATAATTCTTAAATTTTAAATTTAGACAATAATAAATATGATTAATAATAAAAATAAAATGAAACTTTTGCAAATGATATAAATAAATCAGATATGGTATAATAAAATAAAGAAGTAGAAATTTTTCAAAATATTTATGAAAGTCATAATATAAATGATTCTTCTATTAAAAATAAAGAAAAAAGATTATTTTAAAAAAAATAATTAGATAATTAATAATTTCATAGTATATTTTGCAAATAATCGTTTAATTAGCCTGGGATTTACTATTTTTAGGTTCTAATTATTTTTTCTTCATCTAACTGTAAATATTAATAATTATATTAATATTATATAATAAGATTAGATTTAAAAATTATAAGTTTAAAATAAAATTTAATATATATTAATTTAATTTAGAAAGCAATATTTCAAATAGAAAACAGTAAAAAGATGATAATGAATTTTAGAAAAATAAAATTTGTAACTTTAGAATAAGATCTTAAGGGGGAGGTGATATAAAACTATACTAAAATAGCGAATTATATTGTTAATATTATATATATTTTAATTTAAATTAAATTATTTTTTTTTAAATAATTATAAATCTAACATTTTTAAATATTAAATATATTTATAGATAGTCCTTAATCAGTAGGTTCATCAAATATATAAAATGATAGTGCATAAAATTCTAACATTTCTACCAAATAAAATAAAAATAATCAGTCTTAAATATTACCAAATTTTAACTGTCATGAAAAATAATTCAGAGTAGGAATAGCAAAGTAACAGTTGAAAAATTACGAAGAAGAAGATTTTACTAATTATGATTATGCTATTGGTATAGATCAAGATGGTATAATTAAAGGTTATTCGAAAGTTTTAAGTTAAAATAATAATGAGTAATTATATACTTTTTAGGAAAATACCTCCGTTTTTAATATAGGGATATTATTAGACATGCATAATTCATAAATCAAATTTAAAATTAATTCCAATGATTTTATTAATAGTTATTAATCTTTAGATTTAAAAAATGGACCTTATTTCCCTATTATTGGAGTTAATCAAAGCTAGACATATATTTAATTATTTACTGTAACCAATTTTTATTTTAGTTTAATTTTTTAATAAATATTTTTTTTAATATTTTAATTTAAATTAATTTTTTATTAATAAAGCCTTTAAATTAATAACTTTCAATTGTCGAAACTTCTTCACAGATAACAAAGTACTTTAAAGAATAAAGCTTTGGGTTAGAAGCTTTGCAAAATTAATAATAAAAAGATTGCCAAAATAATATGGGATATGTAAATTTTTAAAAAGAAAATTATTTATAATTTTATAAATTATAATTTTTTTTATTAATAAATTAGTTTTCCATTTTATGTCCATAAATTGAGAAAAGTCACCAATACGAATATTCATTTTTAATTAAAAAAAAATCATAAGGGAAATAAATAGTTGGAATAGGGTAATAGATAATAAGATATATTTTTGATAATATTTTATACATTTTTATTTTTATAAAAATATTGTTTAAATATTTATTAAAAATTAACGATTCAAATTTTATTAGACTTGGTTCAAAAGAATAAATAGAAAAAGGAGATAAATTTATTTTTGACAATGAAACTAAATAAAATAAAAAAATCTTAATTTTATCAAATGGAAGACATATTAATTCTTAAAATAATGTAATTCATGGTAAATTGTTTAAATATGAATAAGATGACATAATAAAATGTATAGTATATCCTACGCTAAATTAAGTGCAATTTACTAAAAATAATAACTAAAATTAAACAGTAGTTTTCGATTTTAACTTGGAAGATATATAAGATCCGTATCCAATATGTTTTATTTAAGATTCGGGAGACATTATCGAATTTGTATTTTATTAATTAATTAAATTTAATTTTATCATATAATTTTTATATTTATTTACATATTAATACAATTTATTTATTATTTATATTTAAGGGAAAACCTGAAAATATAGAAAAATAACTTAAACCAGAAAAATGGTACTCAAATATTCTATTAGGTAGAAGTATAGTAAAGCCACTTTTACTTTTAGGTCAAATTTTATTCGGTATATAAGAGATTGTTTTATATTGGGTTAATTTTATAAAAGAACAGGAAAACTATGAAAAATTTGGGTAAAATGGGGAAATGCTTAAAAATATGACACTTTTTTTCTTATTATTTTGTCCTATAGTTTAAATCATGGCTTGGTCAGTAAATATAGCTTTAGTCAAGTAAAATTTATACATTATGGAATTTAGATTATACTTATAATATTAAAATTAAACTTATAAAAATAAATTGATTTATATATATAATATATTAAATAAATATTTGCTTTTAGACAATAATTACCTTAAAATAAACACTAATATCGAGATTCAGATGATGCTGTCAAAAATATAACAAGTTTATTTTAAGAAATATACTAAATTGTGAAAATAGAAATATAGAATATTTATTATTTGACAATAAGGATTTTTAAGAGTTTTTTGGCTGGGACTTTTGTAGCATTAATTGTATATTTAAAAATCGCCCCTCTTTTGATTCATTATTATTATATGAAAGTCAAAGGAATAGTTCTTACAAAGAATTTAGAAAATATTATATTAGAAAAAAGTAATAAAAATGCAAAATATTTTTTAATTATAAATGTTTACATAAATTTTTTTTGTTTAACATTTTTAAAAATAGAAAAAGATATAACAATGTATGAATTAATGGAGTGCAATTTAAAATAAAATATGGCTACTTATATTTACCACGCAGATCTAGAAAGTTATGTATAAGTCGCGCGAACCATTTAAGCCCTTATATAATCTGTAATTATATAAATTTTATAAAATAAAACTATATTTAATTTACTAATTTATAATAATTAATAAATTGTTTTAATTATTAATAAATTTTATTAAAATATCTGTATTATAATTATTTTATTATTTAATAGGCGCCTATGATTATTATTTAATATGTAACTTTTAAATTAATAAATTAATCAGAATCTTATACTACATATGTCGCATTTTACTCTGCAATTTTGACCACAGTAATCGAAATCGTTAGACTTTTTAGTTTTATTTTTATAGAAAAAGTTTTATTGTTTTATAAAATGGATAAATTTGTGGAAAATAAAAAAAATTTAGAAATCTAAAATAAAATTAAAATTTCTTCATTTGAAGAGTTGATAACTTTTTCTAATGTTTAAAAGTAATTTTATGCAAATATTACATAATTGGAAATATCTTTAAGAGAACATTAACATTATAGAGAAGAAATTCCAATAATACTTGATAAAATTAAATAAAATTTCTTAAAATGTAAAATTTAAAATTTATTTTTTTATGATTTAATATAAAATAATATAAAAAATTATTATTAAAAAAATAAAAAGGTGGGTTAGTTTTAGAGAAATTAGAAGTTAATATAGAAAAATGTCATATTTATAAAAAGAAAAGACTAGACGATTGTTTGGAAATGAAGTTTTAGGTTTAAAATCTTTTAATTAAAAAGCTTGAAATTGATTAACTAAACTAACATAAGATTTTTGATCATATATACTTTAATGAAAAAAGAAATTAACTGATTTTCCCAAAAAAAAATGAAGATGATTTAAATTAAGAGATAGTTTCTCATTCAGTTAATTCCAAAAATAATAATTATATAAATTAAAATCAGTAAGATTATTTGTAGAATAGTGACTTAATGAAAAAAATGGACTTTTAATAATTTAAGGAAATATTTTTATACTATTTATAAAACCATAAAGGAGACAGAATGAAAATTACTTTAGACGCTAAGTATATTCAAAATAAAAATTATATTAAGTTTATGAACTATATATCTAATTTTTAAAGTTTATTTCCCCCTATATATTCATTAGATATTTAAAACTGGTAAATATCTAAAAAATAATTTATTTATATTTATTTTTATGCTTATTGAACATATTTATTATAATTATATTTATAATAAATATAAAAAGTCTTCAAGAAAATCACATTGATATATTAGAAGAATAAATATACCACTACAAATAAAATTTGGAAGAATTTAGATTTTTTGGATGGTAATATATTTATATATATGTATTAGTATAATATATAACAATTATTAAATTAATATTTATTTTTATACACTATTTAAATATAATGTAAATATAATAGTTCTGAAATAGTAGATAAAGACGATCCTAGCTTAGTTGATGAAGAATATAAATACTATCTAAAGATTAAATTTTAATCAAATCACATATTTAAAATTTATTAAGAATTAAAATTTTTTTAAAATAAATACGAATAACTTAACTAAATAGATATTACGCTGTCAATAAATCTATTACAGTCTGTTAGTTTAAAAGCCTATTAATTTTTAGAATCTTCTCTTTTTTCTGTTTTGATGTAGGGGAAATCTTTTGGAAATTTAAAAAATATTAAAATATAAATAGGGTAAAACAAATAAATAAAAAACTTTAATTTTTTTTACAATAATATAATTGAAAATGTAATATTTATTATAGAAATGTTACAAATAAGCATTCCAAAACTTCTTTACAACAGACAGAAGAAATAGAAAGTTATAGAAGATTAAGGAAATAATTGAAGATATTAAAAGAATACAATATCTAAATAGAAAATCTAAACTATAAAAATTCTCTTTCCAATAAATAAATAGAAAATATTTTAATAAATCATTAAAAACTTTAATCATTCAATCTTTATATACAATACAATCCAAAATTTACAGTAATATTATATTATTAATGATTATATTAATTTGTATTAAATATAATAGTTGTTTGGCATTTTTATTTTAAATTATTTTATAGTACTAAAATAGATTTACTTTAATGACATCAAATAGCAATAATAATAAAGAGCTATGTTAATCTTTAGAAGTTGATTATGGGCACTTTTATGACGGATTCAAATTAAACATTAGATAAAATAACCTTTATCCATCATTTTAAGAATAATTTGGGGTTTTTGAACCTAATTTCTAAAAAAAAAAATATATTTTTAATATTATTGTTAGAAATTCAATTTACAAGGATCTATTATTTGGGTAAATAAATTTTCGTAATACTTTAAAATTTTTTATTTTATAATAAATATTCAATATATTCCTAATTCAAACAGAGTTTGCACAAAAAAACATATAGAATAAGTTGAAAATAATTAAATTGTAGATTTAAATGGGTGTTAGCTAATTGGTTTAAAAGGTTTTTTAAAAGATGGAATTTAAAATAATAAATTAAATTAGCCAAAAGTTGAAACTAAAATATTAGATGTATAAAAAAAAAATTATTTAAAATTTTAAGCTAAATATTATAATTATTCATATTATTTATAAAGCCAGTATATGATGATGATAAATAGTTAATTCATCTAAGTAATAACTTGGAGATTGATTAAAATTATACTTTGAAGTTTAGACAAAAATAAAATATTAATAATCCTAAAAAATTAAACTAATCTAGTGATTAGCCAAATGCTAATACACAAGGAGATATAAATGTAATAACAATAATTTAAATTATTTCATTATATTTAAATTAATTATGTTCATATTTAGCTTGCAATATTTCCATATAAGTTTTAAAAAATGAAGAAATATAGGTTTAAAATTTAAGTAAAAAAACTAGGAAAATAAAATAAAAAGTAGAATTTAAAATTAGTACACTAATAATTAGATAATGTATTATATTAAAAAAATAATTAAAATACAAATAATTTAATAAGTGAAAACTATAAGACAACATAAAATTAAGAATCAATAAATAATCTAAATAGTCAAAGGTTAAGAAATACTAATAGACCTTTAAATATTAATTTATAAAGTCAAAGGTAAAATAATAAAGATTATAATTTTGATTAAAACTAGAAAGTTAACAAATAGCTTGATAATGATATAAATGATTTAATTTAAGAAGAATATTCTGATGTTTCCGAAATTTAGCTACCATTTGCATTTGGGTAAATATAAATATATATAAAATATAAATAGAAAATATATAATATCAAATCTAAAATATAAAATATAAACTTAAAAGTATAAAAATAAAGTAAAAAATAATCATAAAAATAAAAATATAAAGAAAAGATATAAACTATAAATTTTTATATTAAATATAATTAAAATTATAATTACATTATTTATAATTACTCATATAATATATTTTTTTAAATATTTTATAACATTTCTTTTAAAATAGTATTTGTGAGCAAAATTCATTTATTCAAAATTAAAATTTACCACATTCTAGTATAAAAAAAAGTGTTTAGAAGAAAAAAAATATATTATAAAAGCAATCAACATTTACAGCTGGAGTTTTGCCATAAACACCAACAAAAAATCAAAAATTAAACTTATAAAAAAAAAATTCTAATGTCTATAAAACGCCTTAAAAATAAAAAAATAAGTATATTTCTCTTAAAGAAAAAGTGTTTATGTTAACTTCCTTGGAAAATAGCGACAAATTTACCTGTGTTACTAAATAATTTACCCATTTAAAAGAATAAGATATTTTTATTTGTGTAGTTGATATTTAGCTTAATTATTTAGAGCTCTCTTTTTATGATGATTAGGGCTATTTGTTGGTAAAGTAAAATGTTGATTTTTTGTAAAATAATTTAAGTGGGCCGTTTAATCCTTGTGTTTCGTTAATTTAAAATTAGGACCTAGAAATATAATTTGTAAAATATAAATATTAAAAATACATATATATAAGTTTTTATTATATATTAATTAATTTGTTAAAAATAAATATTTTTATTTTAAAAAGTTTCTTTATTTTTTAATTTAATTTTTATAGATTGATGAGGTTGAAGAAACCTAGATTTTAGATTTTCATAAGGTGAAAATGCCAAAATGTTTAGTTTAAAGATAATATGAATAAATAACTAATTACTATTTTTCTGAAGATTTCAAATAAAATACATAGTTATAGGTAATTTAATTATATTATATTAAATTTATAAATTAATATATGATCAAAATTTAATTTTTAATTTAGTTAATTATGTTTCACTATAATATTATTGAATTCAAAAAATCATACAGATTTTCTTTTAAAGTTAAAAACAAAGAAATTATTTCACTTAAAAGATTAGGCTAAAATCAGGATCATTTTATTTAATTTGGCGTAGGGTAATTTTAGAATAAAAAATACTTGTATGCCCCCAATTTTCATTTAAAGTTATATTTTTTATATTTATAAAGGATTTGTAATATTAATAGAAGTAAGAATTTTATCGATTAATAATTTAGCCATTTGAAATAGAATAATAAAAAATTAAGAACTATGAGATCTAGAAAATCTACTTTTAATAATCTGAATATTAATTTAAAAAAATAGATATAGCAAGAGAATAAGTCTTACTTGATAACAAACTGTATTTAAAACCCAAATCTGAAAGATGAAGAATTTCAATTTTAAGAAAAAGAATAAATAAATTTTTTATTTGAAACAGAAGGAGGTAAACTTTTATTTTTTAAACTAATTTTTGAAAAAAATTTTGATAATTTAAATTTATTTTTTATTATAGAGCCTTATTAATTAGAAAAGAGTGAATTTTAAATACAGGAAGATTAATAAATTTTAGTTAAAATTTCATATTAAAATGAAAATTAAATATTTATGACTTACACAAATACTGAAACAGGACAAATAGAATAATAAATTATATTTTTGTAAGAAAGTGAGTAATTTTGTCCTTGTTTTGCTTTGGCAAACCCTGATTATACAATTATTTATGTAAAACTAATCTATATTTAAAATTAATATCTATTATTTATAATTTATATATTTAACTTTCATTTTATTTGTTTTAGAATAACGACTTTAATGAAATTTAATTTGACATGAATATTAATGATAAAATATAAATGGAAATATTTGAGGTAGATAGTAATAATTTAACTTCTTAAAAGGAGACTAAAGTTAAAGTTATAAATTAAACGTAAAATTTATAATTACAATCTGTTATATCTTATCCCATAGATGCCCTTTATTTATGTTGCTTATTACCACACTAAAATGACAATATAATAATTGTATTAAAATATAAATAATTATGTTTATAAAGTTTATAAAGTTTATAAAGTTTAAATAATTAACTAAAATTTTGAAAAAAAATTTAATTTATTACTGTATAAAAATATTACATTTATCTAGGAGGAATAAGATATATTTTAATCTGTGATAAAATCAATATTAGACAATAATCATAATTTATAGAATTTTTAATTAGATTATGGGTAATTTAAAAATATATATTTGTATATATATAAATTGAAATAATAAATTAATAAATTAATATTATTTATATTTGATAAGGGATATCTAACTTGTTAAAACTGAGGAGTTAAACTAAGATTTAAAACAAAAATATAAATACCTTAAAAAGTTATAAAAAATGCTTAATTCTTTAGACAAATATAATCCTTATCACAGAGAAAAAATAAGCAAACTTAATCAATTAATTGACTAAACTAAAAAAGACATAATGTTAAAAGAAAATAAACTTAAAAAGTAATAAAATAAAACATAAACATATGACAATTTATTAAAATAAATTTTTTTTAAAAAAATAGACAATATGATTAGGTTCAAGAATTTGAATTGGGTTAAATAAAAAATTAGTAGGAATTGATATAAAAGTAAAAATTATTTTTTGTTTATATTTCTGATGTTTATAAAACTTTTTTTTAATTTATTAAGGTTTACTTAAGTTAAAGATGAAAATTAACTTTAATAAGTTTAAATTAAAGAGTTAAATGAATCATTACAAAAATTTGAAAAATTGTAAAACTAAAAATATATATATATACCTTTTTATCTTTTTTACTTTTATTAATATAAATAGAGATGTGATGTAATAAACTTCAAAAGAAGAAGAGTTAGGTGTAAAAGAGTATTAAAACTAAATAGGAGAGTAATAATAATTATCAAGCTATATTTATACTTTTATATAATGAAAATTAATTTTTAATTATTGTATTATAAAAAAAATGAAAAATAAATTAAATCTCATTAATTAGATTATAAGAAAAAATTAGAAAAGAAAAGTAAGATTATGAAATTTAATCTTAAATTTAGTAATAATAGATATAAAATTTGTAACTCAATTAGAAAAAACTGTAACTTTATAAAAATTTTAATAAATTGCAGAAATTATGAAAATAATATAAATTTTTTAATATATTAGCGAAATTATAAATAATTAATTAACTGATAAAATTGAAACAGATACTAAAGTTATAAAGTAGGATTATTAAATATAGTTATTTAAAAATTAATAATTATCAGAAGATTAAACAGTATAAATTAAAACACTGGAGAAATCAATGGCTGAATAATAAACTTAGATAAATGAGTAATTTTTTTAAAAAAATACTGCAATTTTTTATAAGTTTTAAATTTTAAATGACTTTTTTATTTTAAAGGCTCAAAAACTTCGAAGAAGAAAGTAAATAACTTAAAACTTAAGTTAATAAATTATAAGTAGAATTAGAAAATTAAAAAAATAAATATATCAATATGCTATCTGATGAAGAATAAATAATTGAAAATTTAAAAAAGAAAAATAAAATTGAACATTAAGTATTTTAAAGTAAATCAGAACATTATATTGGAGTAATAAATAAAATGATGAAAAATTTTGTTAGGTAAATAATAGTTGAGATTTTATCAAATGAATAAATAACTTTTTACATTAAATATGATTATTTTTTTTTTTTTTTTATAAAAATAAAATATAATCAAAATTAATTAGTTTAAGAACTTAACATGAGATTGATGAGATTATGAAATAGGAAAATATAAAAGTGAATTTTTTAATGGTAGAATTTTTATTCATAGAAGAAGGACAATTAAAATTTGAAAAAGAAATTAATGAAAAAGACATTAAAATTACTAATAATAAAGAGTTTTCGGAAATTTAATTATATATGACAATTAAAAAAAAACCATTAAAATAACTTAAAAAACCTTAATATGATATTGAGAAAATGACTCATAAGCTCATAAAAAGAATATCAAGTTAAATAAATGAATAGGTAAACAAATAAGAAAGGTAGGAAATTAGGGAATAAGTGTTAGAAATTAATATAGGAAAATTTATATAAATGTAATTATAAAATTATATATAATGTTTTAATATTTTTTGGTATTTTTTTTACTAATTTTTGAAATAATTTTTTAGTGACGAAATCAAAAGTATAGAAAACATAAGCTTCTACTTGAGTTATACTGTGAAAAATCTAGAAAATTTGGAGGTAATAAACTAATATATAAATCAATTAATTTATACTAAAATTTTTATTTATATAGATTGAGTAAATAGATAGGTAAATAGAAGTTGATGTTAATAGCTTATAATAACATTTTATTATAAATCTATAAGATGAATTAGGATTTAAAACAAAAGATTAGCTTTCAATTATTTTTAAATAATAATATTGATTTAAAAATATACATATATTTATATAAAATTTTGATAATTAATTTATGGAAAAATTGTTAACAATAAATTTAAATTATTAAAGTAATTTATGATAGTCTGTATAAATATCCAAAAAATAAGAAAAAATTAAATAAATTGTAAAAAATTTTTATATTTTATATATTTACATTCTATTAACAAATTTTTTAAATTTTATACATATAATAAAAAGTATATATTCATTTAAATCAAAGTAAAATTTCAACATTATTTGGTTTTAATTGAGGAATTTTTACTTTTAGATCTGGCAATACTGTGTCATTGCTTCTAATAATTATAAAATATTTAACTTATTAATAATATAAGATAGCAATATAATAAATTTACAAAAAATTTAAAAGTAAATATCTCAAATTTTATAGTTTTTCAACTCCTCTAACAATACCAAAAATCCCATCATTTTATAGTTTATTCCATCTTATTAATAAATAATATAGATATAAGTTTAAATAAATAGAAGTAAAGCTTATAAAATTATTTTACAAAAAATTTAAAGTCAATTTCTATAGCTATTATAATTTTTTTAAAATGGCGCCAAATTAAATAGCGTGTTATTTATCTATTCCATTTTCTCTATAGATATATAATTAATAAAATTAATAATAAATAATTTACTATTATTTTTAATTTTTAATTTACGAAAAATTCAGCGAAAGTTCTTTTAAATTTACTAATTTAATTAAACCTTAACCAAATCTTGTTATTCCTATTCCAACTTAATTATACCTATATGATATATTAATAAATTTATTAATTTAATTTATAATTTTTATTAAAAATATGATGTTAATGCAATTAGTAAGTAATATACCTTAAGCTTAAATTTAGGGACTTTAAATTTTATAAATGTTAAATTTCATCACCTATTATTTCAGCGCCTTTTTAGCCTATATTATTACCACTTTATAATTTTATTTAGTAAATAAGTATATTTTAATAAAAGAACAATAATTTAAAATTTAAATATTTTTTTATTTATACAATAATTCTATTTCTAATTATTATAATTCATTCAGTTTTGATATCCCTTGAAATAAATACTGAATTCCCTAATGTTCTATATGATTTTCTCTAAAAATAAACGGGAAAAAAAATTATGTATTATTTTAATTTGAGTAAAAATTATATATCTTACTTTAAACTAAGATTAATTTTTTTTAAATATTTCATAACTGAAAAAAAATCGGCTAAATATTACATACTTTGATCATGTAGTTGACAAAAGCTATTAAAAAAATAACTTATAATATATATTATAAATTATTTTTAAAATATATAATACTGTAAATGTAATTTTATTTGGATCAGGTGTATGAATAAATGTTTATACTAACTTATTTGAAAACACCCTCTATCGGAAATATCATTATATCTATAAAAGTTAAATATCAAGAAAAAGAAATGAAAATTTTAAAAAATATAAAAGATTACTGTAATTATAGATTTAATTTTTTTATTAAATTAATTCCTTATAATCCTTTCATTAAGATTTATACACCTTCTTCATTAATTTTTGTTGAACTATTTCGATTTCAAATAAATAAAATTAAACAAAATAAAATAATTTTATATAAATGTATGTAAAAATTTTTACTCTAAATGTAAATTAATTTCCTATAGATTTGTAAAATTTAAAAGTAAATTTTAAATTTCAACAATTCCATCATTTCCAAATAAATTATTTCTAAATAAAAATATATGTTTGTTATTTTGATCTATATAGGAAAATTATAAATATTTTATAATATTTTTTTACCCAAAATTTAAACTCAAATATTATAGGTTTTTAAAATATTTTAACTATTTAATAATACTTTATAAATCTTGTATTTAAATTTTTCCATTTAGAAATGTTCCTCTTTATTACAGTTCTAATTTCTTTGGAATTATACATTAAATCTTATTTTAAACAAATGATTCAAGTTGTGATTTATTTTTGAATTCTTTGAAATATATACATTCAATATATTTGTCGAAAATATAATTATATTTAATTATTTTATTCCTCAGACATTAAAATTACTTTTGAAATATTTGAAATCTACATTAAAATTAAATATTTTCAATCATTTTTTTATTTTTAAATTATTTTTATTTTTTTTTTATATTTTTTTAACATAATATAAATATTCTGCTCTTATTTATAAGTTATGATAGTAAAAATTTTCTTTCAAATATGTTTGGTATTATTATAATATAAATTATTATTTAATAAGTATGAAATTTTAACTATATGGAATAATAGTTATATACTATTTAAAAACAGATAATTTATTATATTTTTGCTAAAAAAATTAAATATAAAATTAAAATAAAATATTAAATCTTTTTTCATTTTTTGGGTTGATATGTCATTAATTATGTATATATATTTTTGCATGTATCAATTACGCCACCTTTATATTAAAAGACTTTTAAACTTGCAATTTAAAATGGCAATCCTTTTTCATACATTAAATAGGAAATTGCAAAATTTGAGGAGATTGAGTTTCCATCTTTACAAAACATTAAAACTGGTCCATTATTATTTTCAAGTTATTCATCTATAAATTCATTTATTTCATTAAAATCAAATTCAACACCTGCCATTTTATTTTTTTCGATCGGAATATATTGATATTTATAATTTTTAACAAGATTTTCTTCCATTCTTTTCTTAAATGTCTCTTAATGTCCATGTGTGAAGTCAATTATTGTTTTGATACCTAGAGATTTAAGCATCATATCTGAATTTGCGTGATATATATTTCCTAAATTTTTAATTATAAAATTTAAAATATATATTTTTCTTGAAATTTAATTTATTAACTTTTAAAGAAAAATCTAAATATTTATTATTTGTTATTTTTACCTAGGTAAAGTTTGCTATCCTAAATTTCTATAGGAAATTATGCATTTGCGAACAAAACTTTTCTTTATACATCAGTAAGTAATTTTTCCCTAATTTAATCATTTTCTGTTTTTTCCTATTATTATTTATCATTTTGCATTTTTTAATCATTTTCATTTTATTAAAATTGTTGCATTTAACCATATTTTTAAAAATCTTCTTAGCTTAAACACAAAAAATCATATTTTTTTTAAAATTATTCATATCCTTCTTTTAATAAATAAACTCTAAATTCAGGGTCTTATTATTTTAAAATATTAGCATATTTTTCCAGTTCTCCAAGATTTTCAGGTTTAAGTTAGCCTAATTAATCGTAAAATACTGCTCTTCTAATTTTTTTAGAATTGTATTTTTTTTCAAATTATTCGCCTTTTCTGACACTTTCATTAACAAATTCAATAAACTCCTTTATTCCAGATCTTTTTTTAAGTAAATAAGATCCTCTTATAAAGGTTTAATTTTCATTAGTTATATCTCTTGTATCTATTATAATTAAATGTCTCAAATCTTGCATAAAATTATAAAGTTCAAAATTTGGACATTATTTTATTTATTAGGGTTTTTGAGATTACATTTTATTTTTATTTGGTTTTTTATTTTTTTTTTATTTGGTTTTATTATATTTATAATATTTTTAAAATTTAATGGTTTTTTAATTCTGATTAAATGTTAATATTAAAAAGATTTAAGAAAAGATAGTGAAGGCAATTAAATATAAGCCATCGGATTAATCAGAATCTAGATTATACTAATATTCAAATTTATAAACAAGAAACGAGAAACTTCTCAAAATAATATTATAAAATTTACAATATTTATTTTAATTCTATAAACATTTATTGTATATACTATAAAAATTGTTAATATTATTTTAAATTATGTAATTATTTTATAAAAAAACACAAATTTCAAATCATAAATTAGAAATACCATATTCCATTTCTTATAATCTTTTTTCTTTTTATTTTTCTTTAGCCTCAGCTAATGCTTTTTTCAAAGTTTCAGCGAATTTTTTAAATACTACATGTTCTTTATTAAAAACATTTTCACAAAGGTCTAACAATTCTTTTATGATAGTTTATTTCATATCTAAAATTTCTCCGTTTTTGGCGAAATTTAGGGTCAAATAATCTAAAACTTTCTAGTGACCTATAAATCTTTTGCATAATATTTCCCAAGAAATGATATCTATATAAATAAAAAAATATTATATAATTTATATTTTATTATTATTTAAATAAAGTCAGAATTATCATAAACTTTAAATATTTTTACTTCTAATTAAATATAATAATTCTATTTCTTGTTCTGGGAAAGGTTAGTATAACAAATTAAAAATTTTATCCATTGCAGGCTAAAGGTCATCCAAAGTTTAGGGAGCCTAGTGGAAATCTATAGTTAAATGAACTTTCTTTAAATTTCCAAAACATATCATGCAATTTGAAAGTACTTTATGTGATTTTTCAGAAAATGGATTTTTTTAGAAAAATGAAGCAAAAGATCCTATAAATTTCATTCTAATTTACTCTTTAGTACTTTCTCCCATTGACATATAAGCGGTAAATATTTCTTCTTTGGAAATTACTAAATTAATACCCTTAAAAAGTGTAAAAAGAATTTATAAAATTTAACAACTTTTAAAACTTTATATAATTTTTTTTAAGTTTTAAATTAAATGATTTATTAATTTTATTTAATTACTTCTTGAGTCTAAACCAAATGGGAAATTATATCCATAGCTGCATAAAAGCCTTCTTCTTATCCCTCAAAGAATAATTAAGTTAATAAATTGATGAAATTATTTCTCATATGAACAGAAAGTTCCATGGTTCCATTAGATAATAATTTACTAATTAGCAAGGCTAAATATTTTTTAACATACAATTCTTCTTTAGGATTAAAAGCATCTGATATAATTTTTTTCATTTATTCATGTTCTGCTAAAAATTTGGAGTTGTATTTTTTATTTCCCATTTTACTAATAACTTCAACTGCGGCCAATCTCAACAAAATATCGTCAGTTACAACTTATTATATACATTTATCTAAAATTTATTTACTTTAAAGAAAATTATGAGCTTCTTCGCTACTGTTGGAAACTTCCATAACTATTTCCATATATCTCATTCTTATTATGTCGTCTTTGTGTTCCATGCCCTCTTATAAAAGAGCTATGAAAATTTCATCTTTAGTGAATTTTATAATTTCTTTTGATAGCATTTTGCTTATGGCATTTACTATGTTAAGAGAAGTCTATGTAAATATTAAGATATGAAAATGTTTAAAAAAAATGAAATGATAAAAAAAATATGAATTTAATTAATGATAATAAATATATGAACTTTAAATAGAGTTTTTTTAAATTTAATATAAATATTAAATACTTATTTTGTGAATTATATATAATTATTTATTAAATTTATTATTACATCACTATCTTATTCCGATATGAGACTTATAATAACTTTAATATAATGTTCATATTATTCTTTATTTGATTCATAAAAGTTGTTTAATTTTTCTGCAACGAATTTATAATTGTTTTTTATAGCTTAACTCAAAAGTAATTTAAAATCTTCTTTATCAAATAGCTTTGTTAGTATTTTTTATTCCTTTTCTTCTTCTGGAAAAATAATTTTATCAAATAAAGTTTCATCTTATAAAATTCGGGCCATTAATTTTTTGGTATATTAAGACCCGGCTTAATATTTCATTAAGATTATATACAAACCTGCTTCCTTTTTTAAAAATTAATAAATAATTTAATATTTTTTTAAATTGGATAAAAAAATTTATAAAATTTTAGGATTATTATTTTAAATACTTTAAAAAAGTCTCTCAATTCTTGTTAGGGGTAATTTTTAGTATCTAATTATTTTAAAACTAAAGGAAAATTAACTGGCATATTTACTGTACTTTAAATTATTTTTTTTTATGTTTATTTTTTTTTAATAAAATTTTTTTTTAATTTTTTAAGAAATTACTTAATTAAGGATTTAGATTAATTTAAAAAATAATAAATCATTAAAAATTTAATACTATGTTCATTAAATATATATCAGAGAATACATTATGCGTGATAATAGGTAAAATTGGAAAAATGAATACTGTTTAAATGTGAAATTTTTTACAATTTATTTAATAAGTAATAAATTTTTAAATATCAATAATTATTTAATAATTTAATTTTTATCTATATATTTATATTCACTAATTTCATTTTATAAAATTTTAAATATTTTGTAAATGATTCCAAAATCATAAAATAAAAATTTATTTATATACTTATTAATATAAATAACATGAATAAAAACTATTTAAAGTTTTAATTAATCTATTTTATACCAATTCAAGCGAATAAAAATCTATTAATCAATTTTATTATTTAAACTACAATTTCTAATTCCCACAAATTTATTAATCTTAGTGAAATTAAAAATTACAATAATAAATAAATAAAAAATTAATTTATATATATTTTTAATATTAAAATGTCGGATAATAATAGAAAATAGTGGGGAAATAAAAATTCATAAAAATAACAAAGGTCTAGAAGTAATAGCAAAGAAAAAATTCCTTAAAAATATAAGGATATTTATAAAGAAATAGAATTAGTAGGAAAAGGGACCTCTGGTATGGCATAATTAGTTAAGCATAAAAGTGAAAAAAAATATTATATAGCTAAATTTATAAAGATGGGTTCAATGACAGAAGAAGAAAAGGAAAAGGCTCAATAAGAAGTATAAAAAATATAAAATTTATTAAATAATAATTGTAATAGTATTAAAAATTAAAAATAGATAACTAAATAATTTATAAATAGTTTTATAATTTTTTTAAAATTTTAGAATCTTATATTAAAATTTATAATTTACTTTAATTTTTAAAAGCTTATTCTTCAAAAACAACTTAAACATCCTAATATAGTCGAATATAAAGAAAGTTTTCTTGAAAACGATAATTTGATTATTATTATGGAATATTGTGAAGATGGTAAAAAAGAAAAAAATAATAAAAAATAATAAAATAAAAAGAAATTTCTTAACTTTTATATAAAATTTTAATTATTTTTATAGGAGATTTAGGATATCATATTAAAAGAAAAAAAGCATAAAATTAAACTTTTAAAGAAGATACTATATTAAATTGGTTTATTTAATTAGTAATGGCCTTGGATTTTATGCACTAAAAAAAAATCATACATAGAGATATAAAAGCGACAAATATATTTTTATCATAATGTGGTAGTGTAATTTTTTTTTTAAAAATAAAATAGCTATAATTTTAATATAAATACATTAGAATGTTATTTTTTTGTGGTTATTTTATAATTAAAAACGAATTTTTTATATATTATAATTTAAAAAAGGTAAAAATTGGAGATTTTGGTATTTCAAAATAGTTGGATAGCACTTTAGCTATGGCTAAAACTTTGGTAGGTACCCCATATTATTTATCGCCTGAAGTATGTGAAAATAAACCTTATACATATTAATCAGGTATAATAATATAAAAATAAAATTTATAAAAAATTAATAAAAATAATTTTTAATATAAATTTAAGATATTTGGTCTTTAGGATGTTTATTATATGAAATGTGTACATTAGAACATCCTTTTGTTTCTAATAATTTAATGACGTAATAAATTTATATAATTAAGAATATTAAATAAATATTTTAAAAAAAATAGTTTTAACATCACATTTTTATTTTATAAATAGTTTAGTGCTGAAAATTATAAAAGATCCCGTTTAAGATTTGCCAAATTAATTTTCTTAACAACTAAATATCTTTATTAAGTAAAAAATTAAATTAAAATTAAAAAGGTAGAATAAAATTTGTTATAAATTTTTTAATCAGAATATTGCTTGAAAAAGATTAATAAAAAAGGCCAAATACAAAAGATATTTTATGTACTTAATTTATGATGCAAGTTATGCATAAATTTATAAACAAGGAAGGAAATTTGTTAGAATAGGTTCCTTTAAAAAAATTAAATATACATTAAAAAAAGGAAACTATTCTTTAATAATAAATGTAAAAGCAAGTTCAATAAAACAAATAAAATCCATAAAAATATGATAAAATTTCGGAAATGGAGCGAAAAATTTTGGAAAAAGAAGAGAAAATTAAAAGAGAAATGAAAGAGGAAAGAAAAAAAATTTAGCAAGAAAAAAATTAATAAAATAAACCGAAATCAAAAATAGAATTATAAGAAGAAAAATATGAAAAAATGATGGCTAATTTAAAAAGTGATTATAAATAGGATAGAAAAGAGTTGTAAGATTCAAAATTATAGAATAAATGTATAAAATTAAAATAATTTATATTGAAAAATTGATGAAATTTATTTAAATAATTTATTTGTAATTAATTTAATTTTTTAATTTTTCAAATTAGCCTAAAATTAGGAAAAAAAAAGAAATTCAGATTAACAAGACATGGAATTGCCTGAGCCGCCTAAATTATTCCATATAAACTCTACTCCAGATTAATACTAGCATTAAAACTTTTAAAATAAATAAGATTATCCATCGTTGGCCTAAATAAATAAAGATTTACGAAAAAATTAAAATTAAATATAAGAAAGTGGAAATTAAAAAAATCAACACCTTATATAAAATGTTTCAAAAAGTTTTGACCCACTTGGAAAAACTATAGAATCTGTTTATTAATCTGAAAATAAGTCTATAAAAAGCATAAACTTGGATTAAACTATAATATCTAACTATTCTTTAACATAAAGTCTTAGGGATAAATCTTAAAATGTTTAAAGCAAAAAGAATAATTAAAAAGAGTATATAATATTCATAAATATTAATATATATATAAGTATATAAAAAATTATTATAATAATTTTTCTATTTTATTAGAAATTTAGAAAATATTAGTGAATAAACAGATGAATAAAGCGAAAATACTGCCTGTTAAAACAATTCTTCTAGTAATAATAATAATTATAGTTAAACTGAGAGTCTAAGTAAATAAGATTAAAATCCTTCTATTGAGAAAATCAATTAACTTAATAATGATTTATCCAACCCTAATTTATATTTGTCAAATAATACTTTTTTAAAATAAAGTGGAGATTTAGGAGAATCAGATTTTAACATTTCTTTGACAAATGTAAATATTTATTTACAATTTTATTAAAAATTTATTTACTTTCTAATTATTTATTTAAATATTTTTTTTATATTATATGTAATTATTATTTAATACTAGAAATCTGCTTTTAATATAAATAATGACTTTATATAAAAAATGAAAAATGTAGATATTGAAAATGTTTAATATGAGCAAGAAATTTAAAAGTAAAATGAATTATAGTAGTTGGAAAAAGACATAAAAAATAATGATTTTTTTCAAACAGGAGGTTCTTTAGGTTTAACTGTTACTTAGCCATTTTAATTTAGCGGAATAAATTAAAGTTTTAATGTTTCTTAAAAAACGAATTTTTAAATGCCAAGAAAAAACAGCAAAACAATTTCGCCAGAAGAATTAGAAAAATTAGCTGAAAGTTTATAAAATGAGTCTAAAACTTTATACGAGAACGAATTTTTGGAAAGTGGTTCACAAAAATTTGAAAATTAAAATTATTAATAAAATGAAGAAATTTAGCATAATTTATAATCACTTAATAAAGTTACGCAGTCACATTTTAGATCTAATAAAAACGAAATGAATCCATTTTTATAGTCAGGATATAGGAATTTAGGAATTTTACAGTCAAAAGCATCTACTGAAAAAAATGATGGTAAAAAAATATAGTATAAAAATATTATTTTGTTTATTATTTATATATCTTTTTGATAGTTATTTTTTATTTTAAAAATTACTGTATTATTTTATTTTTTAAATTCTAGTTGTTTATTTTATTTTTAATTTTATATTAATTTATAAATTTTATATTATTAATTAGCTGATTATGAAGGTGAAGGAGGATACGAAATGCTAGAAGTTAAAGATGATATGGGCGATTCTAGTGAAGGGGACGACGAAAGAGAAGAAGATACTATGGACGAAATTAATGAAGACCCCTAAGATAAATAAAATATATATAAATAAAGAATAACAAAAGATAAGGGATTTAAAGAATTAGATGATGTTTTAAATTTGTATAAGTCACAATTGTAGTAGTCAATGACGATAACTAAAAGTATTTAAAATAAATATCTAAATATGACAGAAATAAAAGAAACTAGTTAGGAAAATATTTTTTCAGAGTCTGATAAAAAGTATGAGTGAAAAATTGGTTTATTGATAAATTAATTTATTATTTAACAAAAAATTTATTTTAATTATATTATAAGTTTTATATTATAGTTGTCAATATTAGAAACAGTTTCTTTTAAAATATTAATTTATTTGATTTTGTAAGATATTTGGTATAGAGAAGAAATGACATTAATTAAATCATAAAAAAATAAAAATTTAAATAATTATATAAATTATTAAAATAACTTATAAATAAAAATCTCTGTATCTATTTAGTTTTGGAAAAACCTGGAAAATCACTAGAAATGCGAAAAAAATTCGGCAAATAAAATAAATTTGAAAAAATTGTTCTTAAGTTTCCAAAAGAAACACAGGTTTTTAAAGAAATCAAATTCTTAAATTTTTTAATAAATTAGAGTATAATTTTTTGTAGAAAAATATATGGTCAAATAATTTTTAATAATAAGAACTTTAACATATTATTATTGATTATATTTATATTTTATTAACTATCCTTATCATTATTTAGGAAATTTTTATTGGATTATACTTCTTTTATTTTTACCTATATAATTGTAATAGAGAAATCTTTAGAAAAAATATAATCTTATTGGTTTATATGATAATATTTACTGATTAGTTTTTTCATTATTTTTGCAGATATAAATATTATTTTATAATTTTTTTAAAATTTAAAACAATCTATAAATAAATTATATTGTTCATCATTTTAAATTTATAAAAAATTTAATAAAAAATTAAATTTTATATCTGTCAAGAATTATGAAATTAATTTTAAAAAATATTTTTAATTAATATTTAATATGAATCATTTTATATATATATAAGTAAGTAAAATGAAGGTAAATTAGTTAATGTATAATTAAATTTAATCTAAAATAATTTATTCTTATATATAAATGAAAATGTATTTAACTATTTTCGACCTTTATAATATTCGGAAATGAATTTAACCTTTTTAAAAATTCATTTTTAGTAGTTTTAAATTTTTCAGGTTTTAACAAAATTGGATATAATAGTTAATAACAATAAAAACATGGATTATTAAATAAAAATTGTTTAATAATTTTAAAAAATGAAAAATGTTGCCTAGTTAACTTTATATTTTTAGTATTTAAATAAATATTATATGTATTAATATGCTTTATATTTATAATATAGTACTATGATACTTATTAAAAAATAATTTTTAAATTATATTTTTTTAGTGAGGACACAAATTTTGATGAAAACTTTAAATATACTTGTGAAGCTCTCAAATAAATGGAAAATGTCACCCATTTAACACTTAATTCTAAGTAATTAAAAAAATTATAATAAATATATATACAATAATAAAAGTAATATTCAAAATTAAATTAATATTTCATTTATTTAGTGCCATTAATATAAATAAAGAAAAAGCTTTTTAAATCAGTTAGGCTATTTAATTAATGAAAAATATCACATAGTTAACACTTAATTTAAAGTATTTAGCGAAATAAATTAATTAGTTTAAATAATTTTTTTTTATATAATAGGTTATTTTTATTGAATAAAAGCTTAAACCTAAATTTTTTATTTTATTATATCTAGAAATAGTAAAATTTTAGATGAAGGAGTTATGTAAATCAGCTAAGCTCTTAAACGAATGAAAAATATCATCTCATTATAAATTAATTTGGGGTAAAAAATATGTATACTATTCAAAATTAAAAAAAACTAAATTTAAATATTTATTTATTCCTTATTATATTATTTATTGAAGTAAAAACTATATATCTGATACAAGCATTTAGTAAATAAGGTATGTTCTCATAGAAATGAAAAATTTAGTTTAACTTAATCTTAATTTAAGGTAAATTAATAAATTAGTTAGTTAGAATAATATTTTTTTTTTTATTTTAAAAATTTACAGTAAATAAATGTAAATTTTATAATAAATTTTTCAGGCTATATTAAATCAAAGATAAAGGTGCTTTCTATATTAACAAAGCACTCTTAGAAATGAATAATCTCAAATAACTAGCACTTAATTTAAGGTATTTTATAAAATAATTAGATATGAGTATTTTAAACTATCACATGAATTTAGATATTGAAACAAAATTAATTTATATACTAAAATTTTAGCTATTTAATATTGTTATTTAAGTTTTTATAAGGGCTAAACTTATATTATTAAATATTTTATACTATTTAGGAGCAACTATATCTCAGATAAAGGTGTTTATTATATATGCTAATCTCTTTAAGAAATAAAAAATGTAGTTTACCTGGCAATTAATTTTCGGTATATAAATGAAAAATTAATATATTAAATTTCTTACTATTATTTAATCAAATTTTAAAGTAAATTTACAAAATATTAATATTTTATTTTACAGTGGCAATTAAATCACAGATGAAGGCACTTACTATATAAGTCAAACTCTCTTAGAAATGAAAAAAATTATCATGCTAAAACTTAATTTAAAGTAAAAATTAAAACATTTATTATATTAAAATCATGATATTTATTATTTTATAAGTAATTTATTCTTATTATAAAAACTGTTAAAAGAAAATTTAAGGTTAATTTTTTATATACTTTTTTTAGCTTAAATTAGATTACCGACCTAGGCGTCCAATATATTAGTTAAGCTATTAAAACGATGACAAATGTCACCAAGCTAACTTTAAATTTAGGGTACATAATATAATAAATTGAATTAAGATTTTTTATTTAATACAATTTTATTTTAATTTTATAGAAAACCTAATTTTTTTATTAATTAGTTAAAATCAAATTTCAGATGAAGGTACATAGTTTATAAATTTTTCTTTTTAAGAAATTCAAAGCATCCATTTCCTATCATTAGATTTGAGGTATTGATAAAATAATATACTAATTAAATTTTAAAAATATTACCTTATTATAATTTTAATATTTTTTTTTTCAGCAAAAATCAAATTTCAGATATAGGCGCATAGAATATTAGTTTAGCTATTTAAAAGTTATAAAAAATCACATATTTATCGTTAGATATAGGGTATTTAACATAATGATAATATTAAACTAAACATTTTATCTTTACAATTTTTAAGAAAATTTAATTTATTTATTAAAATTTATGTTTTATTCAGAAATAATAAAATTTCTCACAACGGTATCATATATATTAGTCAAGCTCTAAAATAAATTAAAAATATCGTATACTTAACACTTAATTTTAAGTAATCAATTAATTATTTAATATAAATAATTTTTTTTAATTAATTTTTTAATCAAATTTTAAATAATTTTCAAATCAAATTTTTAATAAAATTATTTATTAATTACAATTGCATTTTATTTAGGGCTCTAAAAATTTAAAGTGAGGGTTTATAAATTTTTACTTAAGCTATTGGATAAATGGAAAATGTTATCTAGCTAATTCTTAATTTAAAGTACATAATTAAATAGGATATAAATATATTAAATTAAAATTACTTTTCTTTATAAATATTTAATATGATATCCAAGTATTAAAAAATTGGATTTTAATTTTAAATTCCATTCAATTTAGTGATAGTGAAATATCTATTGGAATCATTAATTATATTATATAATTTCTTTAAGAATTTTCACTGATTTGTTTATAATTAAATTTTATAGATAATGTAGCATGTCTAAAAAAGATAAATCAGAAATTTAATCTTACATGTCTAAATTATTTAATGAGAGTAATAAAATAATTAAATTATGATTTCTATTTAAAACTTTTAAAGAAAATTTATCATAAAATAATTATATATTTTATCAAATATATTTTGTTGTTATATTTATTAATAATAAGTTAAAATTAAAAAAAATTATGTATTTTTTTTTGGATAAATTCATATATATTTTTCTGATATTTAAGTACCATATTACACTTTTTATTTGTATTTTATATGATTAACTTTATTTTTATAATATTTTATATATTTTTTAATATTGTATCTCCAATATAAATATTTCATAATTTCAACAAATTATTTATAATTATTAGTTTATTCAAAATATTTTTGTATCTCTAAAATCAGTTGCCCCTAATTATCTTTTAACTAAA
Organism: Pseudocohnilembus persalinus; assembly: GCA_001447515.1. Taxonomy (NCBI): domain Eukaryota; phylum Ciliophora; class Oligohymenophorea; order Philasterida; family Pseudocohnilembidae; genus Pseudocohnilembus; species Pseudocohnilembus persalinus. The sequence continues at coordinate 286,473 of LDAU01000013.1, forward strand.
AGACTGGTAAATAATAATTGTAATTAAATTAAAGCAATATTATTTATAATTAAGAAGATTAAGAATTTTTTAATGTATGAATTGGTTAATTAATTAAAACAATAAAAAAAAAACTAACATCAACATAAATTTTGTTAAAAAACAAAAACGAAAATAAAAATATATTTAAATGAGCAATATTAATAATCCAAATAAAATTATTATAAATCCACAAATAAATATGTAATAATTATAAACTCCAAAATAGTAAAACTAAATGATAATAAATAAAATGAGTTAAAATTAAGAATTTCAATAAATAAATAGCCCTAATAGCAAAAATAATTTCGAGTAAACTGATAAAAATAACGAAATAAGGAATAAAATGTAATCTGAAAAAAAAATATTTATGAATTAATATATGAATAACAAAGAAAACATTGAAGAAAGGCAAAAATAAATTTAAAATATTGCTTAAAGTACATTACAACAGCTAGTATAATAAAATTAAAGTTAGAATAATTATTTAAATTAACATTATAACTAACATTAAAATCAAAAAAGTTTCAGTAAAACTCCTAACCCATACCAAATTAATTATTAAAATAATAATTAATATACTGTTTAACATAATCAAAATAAAAATTAATAAATTAATGGTTAGCAATAGTATAATGGTAAATATTTGACATAGTATTTTTAAGATTAGAATAATTAGTAATTTAGTAAAAATGGCGAAATAAATTAAAAAAATTATAAAAATGATAATTAAGATGAATTTAGTGAAATTAACTAAAATATTTAAAGTTAGGAAGATGATTACAGTATTGATTAAGAAGAGACATATCAATAAAGTATGGATAACAATTAAAAAATTTAATAGAATTAGCTATAATTGAATAATTTTAGAAATTTTACAAAAAATATAAAAATAAACCATAAGGTATTTAATTCTCCTGTAAAAAAAAGTCCTAAAAACCTAAAAATTTAGAATACTTATTAAAAAAATAAAGAACTTGAAGATGAATAATTTATAGAGGATTTTTCTGAGGAAGAGTTCCAAGAAATAGATTAAAATATTAAAATACCATCACATAAAAATTAAAAATAAAATAATATATAAATATTAACTAATTTTAACGATTCTGATACTGATAAAGGAATTATTATAGCAAAAAATAAAGGTTAACAAAAATTAATTTAAATAAATAATAGTAGTGAAAATAGCAATAAAATAAATGATTAAAATAGCAGTAATAATGAAGAAAATGAAGATATTTTTATGGATGATGATGCTTAGTGTGATGTTAATAATGATAATGAATATGATGGTGAAAATATGGAGGAATCTTAACCTGATATTCCTATTTAAGCTAATAAAATGCAAAAAAATACAAAAAATCTTATAAATAATCAAAATTTAATATTAAAAAATAACCCGATAACTACAATTTAATAAATTGCTAATATAACTTAACATAATTAATAAGCTGCTTAAGATAAAATTGACGCTGAAAACTATAAAGAGACATAAAACACGAGAATTTAACTTGAAACTAACCAATCGTAAAATTTATTTAAATTTTTTTATGAATATTTATATAAAAAAATTTAAGCATTAATAATTTTTTTTTAAAAAGTTTTAAAAATAATTGTATTAATTTTATTTAATTTAGAGTTTAAAGTAGCGCAGGAATATAAATGTTACCTACATCACATAAAACAAATTAAGATAAAGGACATGTTTTGTTTGGGCCAGCAACTTCAACTATATAATAAATAAATTTTGCAATAAATGCGAGTAATAAAGCAATAAGCGATATAAATGCTTTAGATATTTTTAATTAGGCCAATTTTTTTGGACTTCACTCTTTAGATTTATCTTTGAACAAATTTACCTAGATTCCATTAGAATTAAATTAGTTTAAAAAATTAAAAATTTTGAAATTAGACAGCAATTTTATAAGGTAAATCGATCCTGCTATTTTTTCTGTTTTAAGGGTTGAAACTTTTTCAATTATGAACAATTTAATTAAATCAATACCTGAGGAAATTTAGTAGTGGTAGTTTTGTTTATAAACTTTAAATTTAGCGAAAAATCATATTGAGAATCTTCCTGATGCTCTATTTAAGCTAAAAAAATTAAAGGTAATTTTTTTTTTTTTTTATTAAATTAAATATTTAATAATTTTAACAAGGTTCTTATAGTTTCAAGTAATGATTTTGAATCAATTCCCTACGAATTTTATAAATTAAAGTCCAGTTTAAAAGAATTTGCAATCGACTGGTACAAATACTGTTAGCCCTAATTAAGCGAAATTAGTAAAGGTGATAAATTGTCTAAAATTTTCGAAATTTTAGAAGATCTAAAATCTGAGCTGAATTTCGAAGATTTTTTGGAGTTTTTTTCAGACCCGGAAAAATACGACCCTTAAAAAATTTATTAAACAGTTAAATTACGAAATTAAATGCACGAATGTGTGCTTTCGGAGGATATGGCGGCATTAAGATAATTTATTAAAATTAACCCATATTTGTCTTCTTAAGGGGACGCAGATGGACATACACCGTTGAGTTTAGCTATAAGGGAAGAAAAATATTTTTGCGCTAAAATTTTACTTTTTGGGGAAGTTGATGTTAATTTAGGGGGAGGTCCATTAGGGTATAATATAATAATATAAAATAAAAATAAAATAAAATTAAATAAAATATAATAAAATAATATAAAATAATATAAAATAAAAATAAAATATAATAAAATAAAATAAGAAAAATGTTTAGTTATAAAAAAATTGTTTTTAATTAAACTATATTATTTATATATTATATAAGCAATTGTGTTTAAATTTTTTTTGATATTATAATTTTAATATTTGTTTAAAATTTATTGTGAATTTTTATATTTAGATCTTGTTTATCCCTTGCTATTATAAAACTTTAATTTTATTTGGTGAGAGATTTGGTGAAATTTGGAGCTAATGTTAATTAGTCGGACGGCGAAGGAAATACGCCATTACATTATTTATTTGCTATTTTTAATAAAGATCCAACAGAAGCCTAAAAATTAGGAGATTTGTTATTGTAAAATAAAGCTGACCCAAATTTAACGAATTAAGATGGATGGAGTCCGATTCATATAGCAGTTAAAAAAGGATCACTAGATGCTTTAAAATTTATAATAAATTTTAACAAAAAGGTTTAATAATCTAAAAAATTAAGATAATAATAGCAATAAATGTAACTATCACCTTTAAATTTGAGGGTTTAAAAAACTGATTCCTCTAATTTAAATTAAATGAGTAATTAGAATACGGAAATTTATTAGGATTTAATTCCTTTTTAAATTGATAAATCAGGGGGAAATAGTAATTAATCTATTTTATATTTGGCTGCTTTGAATGGATTTACAGAATTAGTATCATATTTACTAGATAAATGTCCTGAAACATTTTCAAGGAGTATGGCCGTTAATATATAAATTAATATGAGTTAAAAGCATAATACTATATAAAAGTTAATGAAAATAGCTGAAAAAAAGTTTGTAAGTCGTCATGTTTTAAAGCTTAATTAAAAAAATACAACTAATGATTACAAAGAATATTTACAATAGCTGGAAAAAGGAAAATAGGATATAAAAGATTTGGACATTTCTAGAAAGAGGCCACCAACTCCTTTTAAACCCAAAACTTTGGAAAAATAATAATAACCTAATTCTGATAATTAATAAGAATTTTTAGATTCCTCTTTTGACGAAGGAAGTGGTTTTATAATAAATAATAATAATAGTTCTAAATAAGAAACTTAATCTTCTGATTTTATGGAAAATCATCAAAGAAATTTAATTGAAGAGTTTAGAAATTTGGGTTTCTAAGAACAAAATTCAAAAATTAAAAATTAGGGTATATTTAATAGGGCTTTATAACCGGATAATGTCTCTTAAACTTTGGAAGATTAGCAAGTTTCTTTTACAATGAGTTCGAATAATAACAATTAAAATAATTAAAATATTTCCAAAAAATTATCTTAATAATAATAAAATCTTGAATAAAATTATAAAGAATCTTAAAATTTATAAGACACTGAACCTTTTGATCATTATGATGTGGATGGAGACGAGGATACTACAGGTATAATAAATGAAACTCCAAGTTTATAAATTGCGGAAACTCATTTAAAATAAAATGATAGTGAATATGTTAAGAATTAGAAAAAATATTTATAAAAATTAAAACAAAATAAAACAGATAATATAAACCTACTCAGTAAATAATATAATGCACCTTCTCCAAAATAAAAATTTATCAAAAGAAAATAAGGATTATCAGATTCATTTTAAGATGTATATATTAATTATTTTTATAAATATATTTGTATGTATAACTCGATATTTATTTATTTTCATATTTACTTTTTTTTATATAGTTTATCTTTATTAATTTACTTATTAAAAAATATTTAATTTACTTATTAAAAAATATTTAGTTCGATTAGGACGATTTATAAGAGGAAAATGAATGGCCAATGATGCACTGTAAAGGAGTTCCTTATATAACAGAAAAAGATATGACATCTTGGGGAATTTCAACAATTTCTAGCAGTAAAAAAAAAGACAGAGAAATAAAAAATGTGAAACTATAAAATTAAAACACTGAAAGATAAATTTAGCTTTTAATTAGTAATTGTAATTCAATAATGGAGATCAGGCAGCGAATTTTATAAAAAAATATTTTGCCTAAGAAATTGAGTTGTTTGCATTCTCTTTTTAATTTGCATAATTACATTTTAAACACCCTTTCGAAAATTACTAATACACCTATGTATAAAATAGAAAAATAAGGTGTTAATGAATTAATTAAGAAAATCGAGTTAGAAAAGAATTAAAATTTGGTATTTTTATTAAATAATGCATGGTAAATAGTGGAAATTTGTAAAGAAATTTACGAAATAATTTCATCAGAACATGAAAATAAGTTTACACTTACAAATTAGTTCTAAGATACAAGAAATATTAATGATAAAATCGATTGTAATATATTATAATGTGTGATTGTAAATAGGTTCCCGAATATAATAAAATATAATGAAAAAGATAATATTTTAGCATAGTATACAATATTTTAGACTTATTAAAACATGAAATTGGATGGGTCTATTGACAACTAATTTAAGTTTTAGCATAAATTTTTGATTTCAGATTCAGGATTTGAGTCATTTTTTCCACATGAGTAGGAAGTTAGTGTAGTTGATGATAGTTTAAATAATTATAAAATAGAAAAAAAAAGGGTTAACCCACTTTTATATAAAAAATATGAATGAAAATAGTATATTTATAATAAAATAATTAATAAATCATATATATTAAATATTTATATCAAATAGTAAATTTTAAATATATTTTTATAAATTATTAACTGTATATGATCTAATTAATAGTAGAAATCTAATTTAAAAATAATTTATATATAAAAGAAAACACTAATTTAATTATTTAAAATTTTTATAATTAAAAAGTCTCAAATAAATTTAGTCATCATTTTATATTCATAATTTCCCGAGTAGTATAACGGTTAGAATATTTGCCTTTCACGCAAGAGATCGGGGTTCGATTCCCCGCTCGGGAGGTGCAACTTTTTTATAAAATTTTTTATATAATTTGTAGAAAATTATTAATATAGTTTATATTTATGTTTCATTATATTTTTGAAAGATTCATTTAAGAAAAAATTATTAAATTATAATAAATATATATTTTATTTAATATCTTTTTATCTATAATCACAATATCCAGTTGAACATATATATTTAATTTATATAAACACTCTATATTTCAAATATTCAAATATAAACTCCAAATAATAGAAATCAATTAATCACTTATATTTAATTAAGTTAAACATTTAATTAATTAAAAAACTAATTTGAAAATTCAACAGTTCCGAAAAAAAATTATAGAAAATAAAAAAATATACATATATAAAGAGAACAAAACAGATTCCTAATATTATTAACTAATTACCCTAAAATTTTAACATAAAATAAAATATAAATACACTATATAGTTAAAAAAATGTCAAGGAAACAAAATTACAAAGATCAAGCTTTACCTTTGGTCATTTTTAACCCAGGTTCATAAAGTAAATAGAAAATAATATGCAAAAATTTTTTAATAAAAACTTAATAAAAATAAACAAAAAATTTTTCCAACAAATTCAAGCAAAAAATAAATATTTTTAATTATTTATTAATATACATAAAAGATAAATAGAATTTTAATTAATATATGGGTAAATATTTTATATATATATAAAATAGTGATATTTATTTAATTTTGTTAGAATATGAAATAAATGATGAAGCTTTAGAATATATATAATCGATACCCGGACCGATAGCAGTTGTTGGGGTAGCTGGTTTATACAGAACAGGAAAATCTTACTTATTAAATTAAATGCTTTTAAACAGAAGTGACGGTTTCGGCGTGGGGCCTACTGTAAATCCTTGGTAAATTTCTTTATTTATTAATAAATTAATTATTATAATTAATTTATTAATTAAAAAAATGTTAAATCATAAAAAAATTAAGAAAAAAAAATTATAAGGCTTATTTTTTTATTAATAAAGCAAAATTTTAATAACTTTTTATGTGTAATGAAATTCTAACAAAAAATTATAGTTTAGCAAAATAAAATTAGTTTTTATAATTAATATATTTTTATTATTTAAGCTACAGTTTATTTTATTTTTTTTGTATAATGACATTGAAAATATTAAAATACAAATTTTTGTTTAGTTAAATATTTTTTATAATTTTTTAATATATAAAAAAGCACTAAAGGAATTTGGATTTGGGGGAGACCTTTATTAGGTTAAAACTAAGACGGAGATAGTGTTAATATACTTATAATAGATTCTGAAGGAATTGGAGCTTTAGATGAAAATTCAACTCATGATTCAAGAATTTTTGCTTTAACTGTAAAAAATTATTAAAAAATTATATTTATGCAAATAAAATATATTTATTATTAATTTTTGATAAATAAATTTAATATATTGTTTAATATATAAAAATAAACTAAATAATTTCATTGATTTTTAATTTTTTAATTAATTAATTTAATATTCATTTAATAAATTAGAATTATTTATATTTATATTTATTTTATAAATTTTATTTTTTTCTAGGTTCTTTTATCATCATGTTTTATTTACAACAGCGTAGGTTCTATCGACGAGTCGGCAATAGAAAATTTATCATTAATAGTTAATTTAACTAAAAATATTTAAGTTAAAGCCAAACAAGGATCTCAATAAAAGTATACTTCTTCTGAAGATGAGGACGAAGATATTGATTATGAAGATTATGCTTCAATTTTACCTTCATTTTTATGGGTAGTTAGAGATTTTTCGCTTTAATTAGTTGATGAAAATGGAGACCAAGTTACATAACAAGTAAAAAATAATTTTTAAAACATAATTTTTTTAAAATATTATAAATAGATAAATATATTTTATTTAAAAATTATTATCATAATTAAAGGAATATTTGGAAAGAGCTTTAATGCAGTAAAAGGGGTTTTCCGAATCAATTGAGTAGAAAAATAGAGTTAGAAGATGTTTAACTAATTTTTTCAAAGATAGATAATGTTACACTTTGGTAAGACCTTTGACTAATGAGGAAAATCTTTAAAATTTAGATAAAATGTCATTCGATTAACTGAGACCAGAATTTTTTCAATAAGTAAAATTTAATATTCAAATAATTAAATTTATATTAATATAAACTTAAAACTTTTAAAATAAAATTAAAATTAAATATTAAATATTATTAGGTGATTACGATGAGAAAAAAAATATTAAACAATGTGAAAGAGAAAAAAATTTAAAATTAGTCTTTAACTGGAAATATGTACTCTGATTTAATTCAATCATATTTAACAGCTATAAATGGTGGAGCTGTACCTAACATAGAAAATGCTTGGACTTATATTTGTCAAAATGAGTGTCATAAAGCTTTAGAAATAGGATATGAAAATTATGAATAAGTAAATTAATTATTATAATTGCAACTTTTAGATAATTATTTTTAAACTATTTATTTAACTTAAAACTAAGAAAAATTCATTTAAAAATAAATATTTACTATATATATGATAAAAAATATTATTTTTCTAGGTTGTTAGAGAACTTATGCACAATAAATTACCTATGTCTTTAGAAGATTTAACTGAGTATCATTAATTAGCGAAACATTAGGCTCTTTAAAGCTTTTAAAAAAAGGCCATATAATAAAGCGAATTTACAAATGATTTCGAAAAAGATTTGAGATAAAAAATTAAATAAAAATTTTAAATTTTAAAAATTGAAAACGAGAAAGAAAGCCATAGAGTTTAAGAAAATTTTATTTAGGTAAAAAAATATATTTATAAAATGTAATTTTTTTTTTTTTTAAGATTTTAAATTATAAATTTTTTTTTTAGATTGAATTTTAAGCTATAGAAAGAAAATTAAAACTAAATGAGTATGGAACCAATATTTAAGAATTTTAAAATGATATTAATCTTTTTAAAGAATATTTTTTAGAAAATGGGCCAAAATCAGTTAATAAAAAAATATTTATCTTGAATTTTATGAATAATGTTTTATAAGAAGCTTCAGCTTATTTTATTAAAAATATTTAAAATCAAAATGAACTAGATATAACTCTATTGTAGGAAAAAAATAAAAAATTAGAGGCTGAAATTTAGGATATTAAAGTAAATATATTTTTTATAATTACGATATTTATTTATTTTTTATTCTTAGATATTATGTATATTTTATATTTTATAATTTCAAATAAAATTAGGAATACTTCGAAAGAGAGAAAAAAATGAATTAAGAAAAAATTAATTAATTAGTCAAGGACAAATAAGATTTAGAGGTCAAAGATTAGTTAACTCAAGAAAGAATTTCCGAAATTAGGTTAGAAAATTAAAGATTAGAATAAGAATTAAAAGAAAGTCAATAAAATCACAAATCAGAAAATTAAAAAGTAAGTATAATAATATAAATTACTTAATTTAAAATTTAATAATTTATTATTTGAATATTTAAAACCAAAATTTAAACACTAATTAAAACTAAAAATTAAAAAACTAGTATTTTAAATTTAAATAATTTAAACTAAAATTTTAAATATAAATAATTTAAAAATTTAAAAACTAAAAATAATAATTTTTCACAGATAATCCAATAAATACAAGAAGAAAACTCTGTGCTAAATGAAAAATACAAAGAAATGGAAAGAAAATTAATTCTTTAATAAAGCGAGTTCGACAAAGAAAGAGCTCTACAAGACTAAAAAATTTAGTATTATGAAAAGTAGTAAGAAGAGTTGTATTAAAAAGAGTTTACTTAATCGAATGACATAAAAAATTTAAAAAAAGAGCTGTAAAAATAAGTGAAAGAAGAAACTTAGAAATTCGAGCTTTAAAATAAAGAAAATTAGTAGATAATTTCTAATTTAAATGATAAAATTTCCGAATTAGAGTCGGAAAATTTGCTTAAAGAGTAAGAGGGCGACTTGGAAAAGCGAAAATTGGAAATTTAAACCGAAAATTTAAAAAGATTTATCGAAGAATAAGAGTAAAAACTTGAAAATACAGAAAAAGAACTTAGGGTTTTGAAAGAAACTAGTAAAAATTAAGAAAATTTGGGAAATAGAAATAAAGAAATTAACATTTTATAACAGTAAATTTAGGAGTATTAAAATTAAATTAAAAATAGAGAGGACAGTTTTTCTAGTGTAAAAGCAAAATTGGAGAAAGATAAGGCGGTTTTGTAACAGAAAATTGAGTTTTTAGAACTTTAAAATAATGAAAATTTATAGCAATTAGAAGAAAATAAAAAGGCACATGAAGCTATAATAAAAGTAAAATTTTACAATTTTTTTTATTTTTTTAAAAAATTTTATAATAAAATATTGTAGTTGCTAAAAATATTAAAATATATGTTAAATTATTTTTTAGGCATTTGAAACTTAATAAAATGATAGATTAGATGGGTAATTAACTGAAGAATTGAAATAATAACATAATTTTGAAATTTAATAACTTTAAAAATAATTTGAGGAAAGTAAGTAAAGATTAGTGGAATAAAATGAAGCTTTAATTTAAAAATTAAATGATTATGAATTGAAATAAAGATACTAAACTGTAGATCATAATAAAAGAATAGAAGATTTGGAAGAATAAGTAAATTTATATAATATTTCTATTTTAAATTAAAATATATCTTTATTAATAAAGATTGAAAATAATCATTTTTAAAAAATAAATATTAAAGTTAAATTAAACCACAATTGAGAATGATAATTTGTTTGAGTCTAACAAAAATCTAGAATAATAGCTTAGGTCCCTTGAATAATCAATTGATGAAAAGTAATAATTAATATAAAAATAAATATAATTTAAAACCTTTGTTAGCTAAATAATTATATTGATATTTTTTAAAATTTTTATTTTAAAGGTATATCAAAAGAATTGAATTTTTGGAAGAATAAAATGATGAAATTAAAAAATAATTATCTAATGAAAATAAAGAACTGTAAGACAAAAATGAGTAATCTTATGCCTAACTTAAAAATCTTTATGAAATGGAGAGAAATCAACTCGAACAAAGAATTTAGGATGAAAGAGATAAATATCAGAAAAAAATGCAATAATAAAGTGAAGAATTTTTCGAATAAAAAAGATAAGATTAAGCTTAATATGATGAAGAATTAGAAAATGTTAAATAAGATCTTAGAGAATAAGTAATATATATATATAAATTTATATATAATTATATATCATAATAAGATAATTAATTATTTATGATATTTAGTATAAAATATAAATATATTAAAAAAATTTTTTAATTTTTTATTATTTTAGGAATAAAATTACCATTAAGTTGTAAGTTAATACGATCACGAGTTGAATTTGAAGCAATAAACTATTGATACCTTGGAAAAACACATTAAAGAAACAAAGGAAAATTTAGCTAGTTTACAATCTTAAAATTCAAGTTCATTGGAATAGTATATAAATAATTTTGCATAAGAAAGAAAATAATATTTAGAAAAAATAGAAAATCTCAGCAATGAGGTTCAGAAAAAAGAAAAAGAAATTATTTCACTAACTTAAAAAAAAGAATATTTGGATTCTCATATCGCCAAAAAAGACTCAATTATATAATAATAAAAAGAATAATTGACTACCGAAAAAAATGAAGCTTAAGAATTAGTTGAAAAATACAAAAAATAGTATAAAAATTAAGATATACAATTTATTTTTAAATTTATTTATTTTAATATTTATCAATTTTATTTGAAAGAATTTAAAATGTAAATGATCAATTTTTAGAGTTTAAAATTGAATCCAGTAAAGATATCGCCCTTAGTAATTAAAAGGTAAACAAAAATAATTTTTTATTTTAAATAATTATTTTCTAATTTTTAAATAAAAATTTTTTAAAGAATGAATTCCTTACAAAAAAAAATGAGGACTTATAAAGGTAAAATGATATTCAGGCCTAAAGATTAGAAGAAAAATTATGTATACAATTAATAAATTTTTTTATAAAATGTTTTTCAAAATTTAATGCTACCTTAACATTTTATTGAATTATTTTTTAAATTTTTATTATTTTTTTAATATATTTATTAATTTTATAAAAATTTTAGCCTAGTTAAAACTAGAACATACAAAAGAACTTTAGGAAAAATTAGAAAAAATTGAAAACGAGAAAAACTCTATTGAAACAAAATATTAAAAGGCCAAGCAAACATTAAAAGAAATAGAAGGAACTTATAATAAATAATTATCTCATTTAGAAAGAGAAAAAGCTTCATAATATGAAAAAATTTAGAATTTGGACAAAAAATTGTAAGAATTCGAAAGCAAATATAACTATGAAGTTATGTAATTAAAAAGTTAAAATAAAGAATTAAAAGACAGCTAAAATTTCGAAAGAAAATAACATAAATAGGAAATTGAGAGATTTAAAACTTAAATTTTTAATTTGGAATAGGTAAAAATAAATAAAAAAAATTATTAAATTAAGTTCTATTGTTACATTTATATAGTAAAATTTATTTAAATTAATATTTATAATATTTTTAATTTTTACATATTTATTTATGCATTAAATTAGGAAAAAAATGATTAAATTATGAATTATGACAGAGATTCTGCTTTATGGGAAGGTAAATTCCAGTTTTTAGAATAATAAAAGGAATAAGCCAAATAAGATTTAAATGACGCCCTTAAAAAATTTGAAATTACCTTATAGCATTTATAAAAGGCCAGAAGTAACGAAAAAGACAATCATGATTCTACTTTAAATGAACTTTTAGTTTCCATGGAAAAAAAATACTAGTAATTAATAAAGAAATTTTTACTATTAAAATTAAAATAAAGATACTATCCATTATTTTATTTTATTTTATTCTATTTAATTATTTAGTTGGATATAATAATTATATCATATTTATTTTCATATTAAATAACATAATTTATCTTTAGATCATAAATAAGTGAAATTACAGAATAAAATTAGAAAATTGTACAAGATTATGAAGATAAACTGAGAAAATAATAAAAAGAGTTGAAATAATTGAAAGAATAACAATATATATAAAAATTCGGTTCTCCTGGGCAAAATGTTCTTAACGAGAAAAAAATTTAAGAATTTATGAATAATGAAAGAAAATTGTAACAAGAAATATAACAAATAAAATAAGATAGAGACCAGAGAATTTAAATTTTTTAGAACTAATTTGAAAAAGAAAAAGAAAATTACAGATAAAAAATATAAGATTTGGAACAAAAATTAAGAGAATATGACTAGAAAAAATAATAAATGCTTTTTGATTTCGAAAAAGAAAAAGCTAAGTGGAATATTGACAAAGATCATTTAATAGTTTAAAAAAATGAGCTTCTAGACAACGTAAATTTAATTAAAAAAAAATATATATTTTTATATATTATTTTATAATAATTTATATAAAATTTAAATATCATTTATAATATTTCATTTTTTTACGATTAGTTGGAAAAACTTGAAAAAAAAAGAGAAATAATTTTAAGAGAAAATGAAAAATTAAGAAATGATAATAAAGTTTCTAGAAGGTCAATTAATTTGTTAGGACAAGGACTTTCGTCAAATTCGATTTTAAATAGAAATAAATCTCCAAATACCTCAGATAATAAATAATTAAGAGATATAAGTAATAAATATTAGTCTAGCTATTAACAAGGTTTAGTTTAATATGATATGTATAATAATTCTTAATACAGTACCAAAAATAATTACAAAAATAATAGTATTAATGAATGAAAAAAAATAATTAAATATTAATTAAATAAATTAAATATATATATATATCTATTTTTTTTAAATATAAATATAAAATGAATCTGTTTTTTTATCTATTTTTATATATTTATAACTTATTATTTATAAAATTATTATTTATTTATATAAAATTAATAAATATTAAATTAAATAATATTATTTTATTTAAATAATTTAATTTTCTAAATTTTTTTTATCTAATTTATATTTAATCAATAACCATAAAAATAAATGTCTAATAACATAAAAAATATTTAAAAAATCTTTTATCAAATTTTCATATTTCTCCTTCATCATAACTGTCCTCATCATAATAATTTGGTTTTTTATTTTTTTCGTCTGATTTTTATTGCTATAATTTTTATTGTTGTTCTTAATTATCTTAAGTTGAACTGTTACACTAAACTTAGCAATTTTTATAATCTTCATGTTATGAAATATCATTTACATTTTCACTTATATTTTAGTAGCTTTTGCTTTGGAATTGGCTCACATTTTCCTCTTAAATTTTGTCTAAATCTTTGGCCTCTGGTTTTAAATAAGATTAATTGGGTTTTTATTATGAATTTTATAAATTATTATTATAATGAATAGAATCGTCTAAAGAAGCGTCTAGGTTGCTATGGTTATTTTAAGGCTAGATTTGGTTCAAGTTTTATTAATTTTAAGATTTTTTACTATTAATTATTTCAAGGATTATATCAGATATTAAAAACCACGTCAAACCAAAATAAGGTTATTTATTATTATATTTTATTTTTTTAAATTTAAAAATAAGATCTAAAGTGCCTTTTTATCCTTCATGGGTCATTTCTAATTCTTTTTTACTATTTCTACTTAAATAGTTGTACAAATATATATATTTTGCGAATTCAATTTTGTTTTACTAATTGTCTTCGCAAATACTTGTATATAATTTTTCATATTTTTCGGTGAATTCTAATTTTAAATCAAGTAAAGCATCTAGGATTCTTTACTAATCTGGTTGCTTATTAACAAGTTTTTTATTTCTTATTTCTTTTTACATTTTAGAGAAATTACCCGAAAAAAACTCGAATTCATTTCTGATTCCATGTAATATAATTAAACCAGTTAAACTTTTATCAAAATCTTAGAAAAAGTTTGCTACACTTAACATCTATTTAGAATCCTTAATTCTATAATAAAACAAAATTTATTATATTTATTAAAAAAATATCAAAGATATAAAATATTAATTTTAATTTAAATTAATAATAATGAAAAAATTAATATCACATATTATTACATTAATTTATCTGGCAAAAATATAGGATCAATTTTCATTTATTATAAATCAACATCTAAATTATCTTCTTTACAGTTATCCCATTGTTTTTTGGCTTCTCTGTATAATTTACCAAGAACAGTTTTAGATTCATAAGTTGTAAATTTTTCTTTTTTTTCCATAAAATCGGGCCATTCTTTAATTTTGAACTTTTGGTCTATAATCCTGGTAATATCTCCACTTTTAACGAAATCAACTGCATCAGAATGTTTTTCTTTTTTTTTAAAATTATTATTAAATTAAGAAATAATGTAAAATATATATTTATTTATCATCCTTATTCTATACATTAGTATTAATAAATTTAAATAAAATTAAATTTAAAAATTAGAAATAATAATCAAATTTAAATTTACCAGCTAATGAAATACAATCTTCATGAAGAGCATGACCTTATTTTTGATCAGCCAATGCTAGCCATCTGTTATCAATCATCCCCAAAATATCATTTTGAATATATTAAATGTAAAAATCATACCTGTCCTCTGCATTAAATTTTTGTTTTTTCTAAATTTTTTAAAAAATATTTTATAATAAATATTAAAAGATTTTTAAATTTTTTAAAAAATACAGAAAATTAAATAATTCTTAAAAAAAAAAAAAATTTACGTTCGATGAAGAACCACTATAATCCATTGGTTTTTATTCGTTTATTTGAATTAAATCTTTATCCCATGAAATAAAAAACAAATCCCCGTCCAAATCTGATCCACTAATCTATTTGATATAAATTTAATATGATACAAATTTTAATATTTAAAATTTAATTATAAAATATAAAATATAGAAAAATTTTTGAAATATTTTTATTTATAATTAAAACAAATTATCATATAAAATAAAATAAATATGTATATATAATTTAATTAATTACTTAAGATGTTATGGGCATTTTTCCTTTTTAAGGAAAAGTAACACAATTATAGTGGTCTTTATAGACATTAAATGATTCATCCTTAAAAATTTTTTCTAATTTAATATAAATAGCTACCCCAAATAATTTTTCTTCTTTTAATATTTCATTATATAAATAATTGAATTAATCTTTTAAATTTATATCAGTTTTGGCCTAAAAATATGAAAAAAATAAAAAAAGTTATATATAGTGTAGTATAAAAATTAAATTTTATAAAAAATTAAAAATTAATTACGATTAAAGTTTTAATGAATCTTGAATATTTATTGAGTATTTTTTTCTTTTCCTCAGGGTTTTTTTTTAGATGATTATAGTTTTACTAAAAGTTGTCAAATCTTTAAATATTATCCATAATAATTTTAATTTTTCTCCTAAATCTTTCCATTAATCTTTTACTTCCAACAGTCTTGAATTGTTCGAAATATAAATTATTAATTTTATTATTTTATTTCTTTATATTAAATTCTAATTTTTTAAATTTAATTATTTTTTATATACCTTAAGTTTTTTAATATCACCAGGATGTAAGCAGGGATTTCTAGCAACAATAACGTGAGTACTAAAATCAACAATTTCTTTGTACATTAAAGATTCATCCATAGTATGTTAATTTTCTACATCATCATCTAAAATTTTACAAAAAATTTCGTCTTCTTCTAAAACTCCATACTCATCAATTATACCAAGTAATCTAGCCGACTTTGAAATTTTTAAAAATAAAATTATACTATTTTTTTATAGTATAAAATTTTTAATTTTATTTTTATATATATATATTATAAATTTATATATAACTTTTTAGAAATATTTTATTCATTAGATTTAATACTGATGTATATATTTAATTATTTTTATAATATTTTTTAATTTATTTACATCTTTAACATATATGTTTGATCTTTATTTTAAACTTAAAACGGCTCTTTTTTAGGTAGTTTTTATAATATTTCTTAAATAAACATCGTTATCTATATTGTATTTAGCGGAAATACACTTTCTTATCAAGTTTGATAGGGGCTCATATTTTCGTTAAGGCTATGTGTAATCAGGGTTGAAATATTATTTAAGATTTGTATACATGGATGCTTTTTTTAAACAAATTTAGTTTCATATTAAAAAATAAATTTATTTTTACATTAAAAATAATTATTTATTGTAATATAATATCAATATTAAATATTTTTATACAGTCACTATCTTAATGCTTAATTTATTTTATTTATTCATTTTGTAGATTAATGAAAACCTCATCTTTTACTCCAAGACTCACCAATAATATTATAATTTATCTATTTAAAAATCCTCCTCTATATTTATTTTTATCTAGTACTTCTAGAATATCGTATTTAGCTTGATACTTAATTTGACTCTAATTAATAAAAAAAATTTTATATTATCTATATTAATTTAATTTTATATTATACTTTTCCATTTTAGTTAATAATATTTTTTTGTTTTTTATCTAAATTTTACATTTCTAAGGCAAATTTATTTTCCTGATAAAAATCTATCAATTGTAATAACTCCCTTTGCTCCTCCGAATCGAATTTGGGCAGCTGTGAAATTTTCATACTTTAATTCTTATAATATTTTATCATAAACTTTTTTTGACATAGTGCCAATACCATCTGTAAAATCAAATTTTACTTCTTATTTATTTTTATTTACACAAATAACCGAAATGTCATCTTCTGTTTAAATTTGCAAACCTTAGCCTAAATCAACTGGGAAAGATGCTGATAAACTTTGTCCGATTCTAGCGGCCATTTTCGCAGCTGAAGTAAATTTCTAGTCAAATTCTCCTTTATTTATTAAAAATTTTTAATAATATATTAAAATTGATTTTATTAATATAGTTTATATAAAGTTACCCAATTCTGAAATTATTTGTTCATGCGATTTTTTTGTAATATCATTTTAAGCAAAAAACCATAAAGAATTAGCCCTTTACTAACTGGCAGACCAGCATAGACCCTTGTATTCTCTGTCTAAAATTTAAGTTTTCGACAAAAACTTTCTGAAATATTCATTCAATAAATATTTATTACTCATTAAATTTTTATTATTATCATCAATTAAACTAACTCTTAACATAAAATCCTTTTTAATTTTTTAACAAGTTTAATTAATATATTTAAAATTAAATAATTGATTTATCAATTAAAATTGTATATAAAAAACAAAATTTATATATATAAATATTTATAATTTCATACTTTTATATGTGCATTTAAATGAGGGTTTATATATTAAAAAATAAATATATAATAATATTACTTAGTTATTTAATTCTTTTCTTGTGAGTCTATTTTAAACTTCAGGCTCCTTTTTTTCATAGAGGATTCCACTTGGAGTTATTTTAATTCTTCTAATATAGTAAATGTGAGAATTATTATTGACAATATTATCTAAATTTTGGGTTTATTTTAATTATTTTTCTAAAATTTCTTTAGACAAAGTTTCTCTCTGTTGAATAATTTTATTCAAGGCCTTTTTGGTAATTTTTTTAAATTAATAAAGTTTTAAACTTCTATTTATTAAATCAATATTTGTTTGCTATTTAATTTATAAATTAAAAAAACATATTTTAATTTATAAAATTACCCTTTCAATTAGCTTCATTTTGTCCTCATCGTCTTTTAATGAGATAATGAAATCTATTGCTTCATTTAATTTTTTATAGCTAATTTCTTATTTGTCTACCTTATATAAATCGTCGCTAAAATACACCAATAATAAATAACTGATTTAAAAATTCTCAATTTTATGAATTTTTTCTTAATATTCATCATGTGATAAAAATTTAAGATCATTTATTTAAAGGCTAAGATCTTCTTCTTTATATTTATTTTCTGTTTTTAACAACTTAAAATTGTTCAGTTTTTCCAAAAACTATTCGAAATTTTATTTCTCTTAATCTGTCAACGTATCAATTTATAATTTTACAGCTGTGTTATTTATTAAAAACAGTCTTTTAAATTCCTATTAAAATTATTTTTTTATTTTTTTGCCATAAACTACATACATATAAGATAATAAGGTAATAAGTTAATTAAAAAATATTAATAAAATATTAAATTATTACATTATATTTTAAATCTTAGAATTTCAGGGGATTTTTATTATAATAGATTAATTATTAACAATTGCTAAGAACAGTTTCATTTAAAAGAACAGGAAAGTTGAAAATTCTATTAAATTAATTGTCATACGCTATATTAGATTAGTAATGACTTGTTCCCACTCTGTAAATAAAATACTATGGAGGGTGTAACATATCAAAATAGAGTTCTTTTTTGTTTGCGTCATTTTTGTTGAGATAAAAAACATTACTACAACTTTTTAAGCTCCATTCTATTTTAAGCTCGCTAAATAAATAAATAAATAAATAAATAAATAAATAAATAATAAATAATTAAATAAATGAATAACTTACAATTAATATCATTGCATCGGAAATTTTGAACTCATCAGTATAAATAGAAGTGTCATAATTATAGAAATTTAAAACTAATTCATTAGCTTATGCAGTTTTATAAAAACTTGCCAAAGTATTGACATCTTACATAATTTTAAATTAATATTTCAATTATAAATGTTTACCAATCATCGAATTCGAAAATAATTTGTACTTTCTTTTTTTTTGAATCAATGTGTGGATAGATGTGAAATTGTATACTTTTTTGAAGGATTTATGGTAGTTTGAAACTCCAATACCTGAATTTTATATATTTCAGTAATTTTTATTAATAAAAGAATTTATAAAAGTAAATTATAATTTATAAATTTACTCGTAAAATTTTAATTATTTCGCTTTAGATTAACTTTCAGCTTCCAAATTCAGAACCCCCAAGCTTACATTTGGGCAGTTGAAAACAAATTTTTTATTATTTTCAAGAACTTCTTTATATTCCAACTAGTTTTGTTCTTCATCATTTACGTCTTTTAAATGTAAATATTAAGGTTTACCGTTCTTGTCTTTTAATTCTATTCCACTACCTTGTGAATTTTCTAAACTTTTAAATTTTTTTATAATTCCTTTAATATCTCTACCAATTAACTTAAATTCTCCTTAAACTTGTTAATCATCCTAATCAAATTCTCTATTGTCATAATTTATACTAAAAGAATTATTTGCAGCTTATTACAATTACATTTCTGCTAATCTTTTTAAATAAATTAATAAATATCATATTATATAATAAATTATATTATATTATATTAAATTATTTTTTTTTATTTAATTTCAACTTTTCTATAAAAAAATATTTTTTTAGAAAGTTATATAGCAAATATGGAAAAATAATATTGGTTTTGATATTTGGTCAAATTATTTACTTTAGAAGCTTTTATTCGATAAAATTTTTTTCATCGGTTTTAATTTATTGATAATTATTTTTTGATAATTCTTATTTAATTTTATCAAAATTAGGGTTTCTACCATTACTTATTTAATTTGACTTTAAATCTTAGTATATATCTAAATCTTAATTGATTATATTATAACCCTAAAAAAAATACATTTATTAAATTAATATTATGGAAATAATACTAAAAAATCTATAAAATTATTCAAGTTATTATTAGTTATTATAAATTATACTTCTTCAGAGTAAATTTATTTATCTTCTAAAATTTAGTTAAGTTTTTCTAATTTGGACAATTAATAATCTTGGGAATTATTATTATTTTTATTTTTGTATCTAAAGCTGACACACTTTTATAAAGGTTAAAAATTTAATAAATATGAATATAATTTAAAAGTAAGTGCAAAATTATATAAAGAAATTATACATATATTTTCCAAATATGTAATGATTTGTTTTTTTTTTAAATATAAAAAAGATAAGAAAAAAAGATGTATTAGATATTATTAATAAATATACTTTAATTTCAAATTCTTTGAAATCTTATTCTTTAAAATAGTCATCTATTTTACTCTAAAATTCTTTGGGGGGTAACTTATAGGTAATATTTCTAAGTTATCCCACAAATTAAACTTGTTTTGGTTTGTTATCCTATGATTGTATTGAATCTTAACTATTATCGCTGTAGTTCATTTTTTAATTTTTATTTAATTTTTTTTTAATTTAATTTAATATATTAATTTAGAAAAAAATATTGAATCAATAATTATGGTAAATTTTTATTGTGTTTTTATAGATCAAAAATGTTAAGAAATCATTGAATTCAAAATTAACAATAATATTTCCTTTTTAAAGCAAATTTTATGTCAAATTTTGACATTTATAAACACAGAAATTTATTAATATATAGAAAAGATAAAAAGGAGGGTAAGATTTATTTTGGAAAAATAAAGTAAGAATGATTATTTTAATAAGGTTATATATTTTCCAATAAATTTTAAATTGGTTTTTTTTTTTAAATTTTTTTTTTTATTAAAAAAAGTAAAAAAGGAGTTAAAAATCATATTTTTTTAAGCAACTCATCTCTTAATTCTTTAGCAGAAGTGTGTTCAATAGTTTCATAATACCTAGAGAAATTTTCTTCAGCACCCTTAAACTCATTAAAAGGATTCATAGAAACCAAAATATATTTTAACAAAATAAACAAATCTTTATCAGATTCTTAGCTATTTTTGACTTAAGCGGACAAAACGGCGACGATTTCTTTAAGAGTACTTCTATAAGCTTCTTTGAAACTGGAGTCCATGGACATGTCATTATTGATATTTTTGATAAATTTCTCAAGTTTTTCTTTTTTTTCGGGTTTATTTTGAATTTCCTTGGCCAAACTTGCCTGCGTTTTGTTAGCGACCTCTTAATAAAATTTGTAAGAATGACTTTTATCTTGTTTAATTAGATTCACAGTTTTGAAAAATTCGGGGGTTTCTCTGTATTTTTTCCAGAGTTGTTGGTCCGAAAAACAGCTCGAATTTTCTTCTTGAACTAGCTAGTTAACCTTTTCTAAGTTTATGATTTGACATTTACAGAGACAGAAAAGGGTTCTGTTGTAAAGATCGGAATCGATTTTGTTTTTGGTTTTTGCTTGGTAGGCAAATAATTATTTCAAAGTTTATTTAAAGAAAAAGGCGATATTTCTTTCAAAAAGAATGAAAAAATTCATTTTTTGCATGGATTTTCTGAATTCTTTTTCGTTTTTGTATTTGATCATTTAACTAGTGTCAGATAAAAGTTCTTCGTCGTTAATTCTACTTTCTCCGGGTTTTTACTAGATTAATTCACTGGGAGAATCTTAAGGTTCAGGCATTTTTTCAGGAACTTTTTGAACATTGGTGTCCAAATACCCGGCAACTAAATGCTGTTCCAAATATTATTCGTTCATTTTTTTAAGTTCTAAATCTTCTTTGCTCATATCGGCGGGTTCTTAAGTGGAACCTTAACTTTCAGATTTTTATTCATTTAATAAAGAATGTTTGAAAACCTATTCCCAAGAAAATCTTTCTTCTTCAGGGACTTTTAACATGTGGGTCAAAAGGTCTTTTACTTCTTTGCTTCTGGGAATATTAGGGGGGAAATTAAGGGGCTTGGTTTTTATAGCGGCTAAAAGTTGTTTTTAATCTTTGGCCATCCAGGGAGTATATCCGTATAGCATTTCATAAAATCTTTAGTTAAAAAAATTAATATATCATAAAAATTTATATTTAATTTTATTATTTTATTTATGTTAATTATAAAAACTATCTTTATAATATATTTATATTATTTTACACAATACCAACTGACCAAACATCACATTTTCCAGAAAAACTAGTTCCTTCTAAAATTTAAGGAGCCATATATAAAGGAGATCCTAATCTAGTGTATTTTCCGGGAACCAAATTATCTTCAATATTTCTGGAAAATCCAAAATCTGAAATTTTGATAGAACCTTCATGTAAAAGTAAATTGGCTGGTTTAATATCTCTATGAATAATTTGTTTTTTATATAAATCTTTGAATCCTTCCGCAATATGTTTGAAAAACAAAACTGCTTCTTTTTCTGAAAGACATTTCTAATCATAAAATAAATTAAGTATACAATTAAGTATACATGTATTTATAAATTAAATGTATTAAAATTAAATATATTAAAAATAAATATATTTTTGAAATTTGGGAACTAAATACTAAATAATTATTCGTTTTAAAATCTAAAATAAAATATTCACTTTATTTAACACAAAAGATAGAATAGTATGAAAAATAACTTTTAGTTAAAAATTTTACATAAAAAATATATTTTTAGTAGAGTTTTTTAATTATTTTAAACAAAATTATAAAATTAATTTACCCTTGATTTAATATATTCTTTGAGATCTCCATCAGAACAATATTCAAGGAAAATATATAAATTATTATTGGTTCTAGCAACATCGTACAATTTTACAATATATTTATTATGAGTTAATTTTTATAAAATAGAAATTTCTCTTTTAATTAAGTCTAAATATTTAGCAGAATCAGATATGGCTTAAATAGGAATAACTTTACAAGCTACCTATTTAGTATCATCGTTGGAAAAAAATCCTCTGTAAACTTTTCCAAAAGCTCCTTCTCCCAAAAGTTGATTTACAACTACGAATTTATCGACTATGGTTATAAAAATAAAATTAATATATATATATAAAATAAATTATTATATAAAAATATCTTATATGTAATTTCAAATATAAATGTTTTTTCTTAATGTTTTTAGTCAAAATATTTATTTTTTTTTTATAAAAAAGTTAAAAAAATATTATTTTTACCTTTTTTATTGGTCCAATTATCAGACATTTGAATTATTTGTTTTTATTTTTTTGTTTTTGATTATTTTTATTTTAATAATTGATTTTGTAAAAAATTTTCTTTGATTTTATAATAAAAAAAATTATTAAATAAGTGTAATAATATAAAAAATAAGCTTTTCATTTAATAAAATTATAATAAATTATAAAGTAATTATTGAATAATTCAATTGATTACATTTATAGATTTAATTATTTATATATTAAATTTAATAAATATAAAAAATATTAATATATTACATGCATACATCTATATTGTATCATACTTGAAAGTTCTATATATCTACACATATAATTATTAATAATAATTATTTTCCCATTTTTTTTACTTGGAAAAAATTTTTAATATTAGACTTAAACTTAAAAATAATACAAAACTAAAAATGAGCTTAAAAATTAATTTGAAACATGGTGAATTAAAAAAAAGTATTAAAATATATAGAAAAATTTATTTTTGAATATTGGTATATTTTCTATTAAACTAATTAAAAATGAAATTATATGATTTAATTAAAAGACTTATATGTTGAGATTAAAAAATTGTTAATTATTATAAAACTTTTCAAATTTTATATTTAATCAGAATAAAATCTAAAAACTATTATTTTTAATATTCTAAACCATCTTATTTAATAAAAATTAACTTTATAAACCGAAAGAAACCTATAGCGAAAAAAAATAATATTTTACATTCATAAAAAAATATTAAAATAACATAGAAAATATAAATTTGCAAAAAATAAAAAGAATATACAAAAAAATAAAATAATAATAGATGAATTAAAAACCAGGTAGAAAAAATTTCGTAGACTTTTCAATATGGTACCATTTAATACACAGTTACGTGCAAACTGTATTTAAAAAAGAAAATTTAGAAAAATAAAATAAATAAATGCAATTATAATAAATGGGTTAAAAACTAGGAAGAAATTTGATTGAAGTTATTTCAAGTGAAGACAGTTTGGATAAATTTAAAAAAGATAAAAACGTACCATATGTTGAATATATAAAATATTTATGTAAAGATTTTTGGAGTATATTTAATAAAAATATTCCTAAAGTTTAACATAATAGTAAGGGCACTTTTTATATTACAGATACAGATTTTGCCTTATTAAATAGAATATCTTACCCTAAGTAAACAAAAAAATAATATGTATATATATTTATATAAGGTCAATATTATAATATGTAAAACTATTATATGTATTTAAATATAGTTGATATTTATTATTATTAATTTATTAATATTGTAAATTAATTTTAAAATATAAATTATGAAAAATTTTTAATATTTTAAATATTTTTAAATATTTTTTGATTTAAGTGAATGTGATAAAAAAGATGTTTTCGATTTATGGTCTTCTTTTTTAGCAGGTTTAATTGAAGGTGCATTACATAGTTTTGATATTAATAGTGAAGTTGAAACTACCATTATTAATCCAGTTTAAACTTAAAATAATAGTTTTGATCCATTTAAAACTGAGGTCACTTTTTAAATTCATATTGAATAAATACCTTAAAATTGACAAAAACTTTTTATAAATATATATATTTAATTATAATTAATATTATTTTATTTTATTTATAGCAACAAAATAAAATTTTTATATGTTTAATATAAAATACATATTATAAAATATATAGTTTAATATACTTATAATAAAAAACTAAATATATTAAGTGAAAAAATGTTTTCAATTTTTCAAATCATAGGTCCAGTTCTCCGTAATTTATATAGGATCTTTTTTATCATTTTTATGAATTTGTATTTATTTTTTATCGGAATTTTATACTTATTATTTTTATAAAAAAGAAAGGTCATGACGCTCATATTAATTTTAATTTTAAGATTTTTTTAAAAAATCTAAGGTTTCGGCTAAATTATCATAAAAGCTGTTAATATAGCTCCCTTAATTACTTAGATTATACGAAATTTAATTATTATTAATATTTGTATTACTTGTGGTATTGGAAAAATTTTTGAATAAATTATTCAAATTGTTTAAATTATTTTAAATAGGAGAATTAGAAGATTTACTTTATTCTTAATTTTTTTATTATAAAGTCAAATTTTAATAAGAATTTTTATCTTATGAGCCACTAATTTTTAACGGTTTAAATAGCTTTAATTATTTCATTTCCTGCTAAATTTCCTCGACTTTTCTGTTAAATTGGGTCCTAAAATTTTTCAAAACATAAATTTAAGCCTCTATATTTTTTTCTTACTAATTCTGACTTTTTTTGTGACTATTTTAACTTTAACTTAAAGACTCTAATTCCTCATTATTTTTTATAGTATATATTATATGTTCAAGTGTGCTTATTAATTGATTTTTTGACACTTTTAAATTTTATAGTTCTTGATAATGTTTTCCAGTTTCTGAAAAAATATTTACATTATTTTGATTTTAATGGATTTAGCTTTATTCATCTAAGTTATTAAACAATTTTTTTATTTATGATAAACTATTTTTATTATTATTTTCCAAATTTTATATATCTTATTATTATATAAATTTTTAATTTTAATATATATTATTTTAGTCGTTTTATTCTTTTTTTTTTAGTAGTGGACTATCTTTGGTATTAGAATCTTTTTTTGCACTACTTAGTTAATTTTATTATTTGTATTTATGTAAATAATTATTATTTTTTTGAATAGAGGGGCTGTCAGAATATTTTCTAAATTTTTGATTGCTATTTATTTGTTGCTAAGAAATGTCACTCTATTTTTTTTTTCCAGAAGTACTTTTACAAAAAACAATTTTTGTTTCCTAAAAATTACTTATATTATTACTTCTATTCGGCGTAGCCTCTTAAAATAAATTGCTTTAATCTTTTTAATTTATATTTACCTGATCAAAATGATTTTATATATCTGACTTTTCTTTTTTATTATCATCATTATCATACAATTTTTCTTACTTTTATTCTAATATTCCTTAAATATTATTGATTTTATTTGATTTCGTACTAAAATTTTATATTTCATTTTTATTCTTTAATTATTTTAAATCATTTTGCTATTCGTCAATCATAAATTCAGGACTATGCATTTATCTTTCTTGAGAATTAAATGTTTCAACTATTATATATAAATATTTTATTAATATATTATTGATTAAATTAACTAATACTTTTTTACTTTTGTAATTATCATTTTAGTTTACTTATATATCAAACAAAATATTTTCTTCATCGTTTAAAAAGTAGTCTTTTTACAAAGTATAAACATCTTAGTAAGTTGGTGATACTTTTTTGCTAGCTAATATATTTAAAAAAAAATGAATTACCTTTAAAAATATTTAAATAATTTATATATTTATTTTTACTTTTTTAACTAGAAAACATCATTGATTTTATATTTTCCATTTCTTTTTCAAATTTACTTAATTAGTTTTTCAAACTATTTATCTCATGTTTAGATTCCATAAGTTCTTGTTCCATTTATTTTCGCCTTTGCTTTTCAATCGTTAATTAATGAGTTAAATTATCAGAATTGTCCTTTTTAATTTTTATAAATTTTTCTTTAAATATTATAAATATAAAAAATATATTAATTTTATATAAATACATTCAAGCTTTTTTCTGAATTTCTTAATTTTTAACCAGATATTATTTGTTAATCATTATGGAAATTTTTACTTGCATTTTAAAATTAATCTTTGGCCTAGCTTTAATATTAATTTCCTAAAAATAAATTTAAAATGTTAAATTTTTTTTTTATAAAAATTTATTAAATTAGTTTAATTTACCTTAATCTTATAAAATATCCTTAAAGTACTTATTTCTTAAATTTATATTTTTACTATTTGTATTATTTATATGTGTTAAACTTCTTTCTTACCTATCTGTTATTGCAAATTGTTTATTTTGTTAATTAGATATATTTAATGAATTTCTAACATTCATGGTGTAATTTTATTATGAATATTTTTAATATAAATTATTTTGTTGATTACTATTTTATTACTAAGATAACATGGACAAATTTTTAGATACAGATATAATTTGACCTGCGTTTTTATTATTTTATAGCTAATTTATTAGTTTATTTTTTTAATCACTAGTTATATCTATTACATTATTTAAATTAAATTTTTTAATCTAGCTTAAATTATTACCATTACTGTGATTAGAAATTTGACTTATTTTTATATTATTTTTTTAATTTTCTTATTTGTTATTTGAATTTAAATTAAAATCAAAATCATTAATTGTATTGTTAAAAAAGTTTTTTTAATTTAGTTTATCACTATTTCTATTTAATATGTCACTTAAAAATTGATGTTTCATCTATTTTTTATCTTTTTAGTTGTTATTTACATTATTTTAATCTTTATCAAATATAGTATTTTTTATTATTTATTACGTTTATTATGTTTTAAAATCTTTATTTAATCCTTAAAATTATCCTTGACTTTTTAAAAAGTTTATAGAGTGGGATTTTGGAAATCTATTTAGTTTTTCTTTCAATTAATTCATTTCACCTTTAATTTTTTCCAACTTAATTTTATAACCAGATTTATTTCCTGAAGCTATAAAATATAATCATAAATATTTTAAAGTAAAATCTTATATTATCAAAAATAAAGTATTATTTTATAAAATTAATTTTACCACTATTTTAATCTCTTTATTTAATTTTTTAAATTAAAGGGGAGTCCATAATATTGTTATGAGAATTTTTTTTTTACTCTTCTTTTATGCTCATTTATTTATAATTATTAATTAATTTTTGATAATTTTATTGTTAAATCCTTTCATATTGGTCTAATTATTTGTTATTATTACTATTTTAATAGGAAGATTAAATTAATTTATCATTTAAATCAGACTATTTTTATGTCTCATTTTTTCCTTTTTTATAATCTGCAATTTATTCTTGTCGAAAATTTAAACTTTACTTTATTTACTAAATAGGTTATGATTATGATATATCTTTTAATTTTTCGTTATTTTTTTGATTTTATTAGTAAGGGGTAACATTTTTACTCTCAGCTATATAAGAGGGAGTTTTTACATGAAAAAAACGATTTTTTTAATTTTTATGGCTTTCTGAATTATTATTAAGTTCTTATTCAAAATTGTCACTTGAATTTGAAAATTATTCTTAAATATCATTATTATTATTAAAATCTTCAGAATTATACTCTTTATTATTTGATAATATTTATTTGACGTTTTCCTTAGAATTTTCGTTATTGACTTAAATTTATTATATAAATTATTGGTAGATTTGTTTATCATTTTCTTCATTTTCGTTAGAATATTTGCATGAATTAGATATTGTACTATAATTTTACTAAATTTCCATTTCAATATTTTTTTTAATAGAATTATTATCTTATAATTAACTCTTATTTATAAATTTATCATCATTTGGAGTCATCAAATTTCTCCAACTCATTTATAAAAATAACTATTTCTGAGACTTTAGTATTGTTTGAATATGTTTTTTTTTTTTTTTTTTCAATTAATATTCTAATTAATTAAAAAAAATAACAATAATAAATTGAATTCAAAATATCACAAATAAAAAGTAGTATTTTTGATAGTAAATCAAACGGAGTTATATTACAGATGTAAATTTATATTATTGAATATAAATATTATAGTATAATTTTTATAAAAGTATTGTTAAGTACATTATAATTATAAGATTAAAAAATTTAAATTTTCATCTTTATTTTTTACAATTATTTGATTAATTACTTTAATATTTCTTCATTCATTCTTCATCTTCTTCTAAAGAACTTTAAAATTTAAATATTTTAAATTCAAAATTTTCCTATTTTTTTTCAAGCTAGTTAGGAAATTAGGTATTTTAAAATAATATATAATTAAATTCGCTATTTTCTATGAATATGGGTGAATGATCACACCTATGCTTAAAATCAGAAATGGCTTAAAATTCATTACTATTTTCACTATTTTCTGATTTTTTGTAAACATTAAAATAAATACTATCAGGTTCCGACAAATATTAGTTACTAGTTAACAAAACCCCAATTTCAGGAAAGAAGAAAAAATTTGTATATTTAATGTTTCCTACATAAATAAGTTCTTTTTAACTTGGTTTTAACGACTATACTATAGTGTTTTTTGAAGTAAAGTCGTAAATTAATATTTTTACCATATGGTCTATTTTGCTTGAATAAATAAATTTAACCAGTTGATGATTTTGAACCCTTTAAATAAAAATAAGTATTATTTTATTTGTATAAATATTATAACGCCATTTTATTTTAAAAATAATTTTTTACCATTCGAAATATACATATTTAAATTTATAATCAGTACAATCAAATGATAAATAAACAGGTTAATGGGGATACTTTATAAAATCCCATAGCATAACTTCTCCGTTTGTTTAATCTGCAATAATTAAACATTATTCATTTCCTTTTAAAACAACTATTTCTTCTTACTCTTAGGAATAATCTCTTCTAACTGAAAACTCTGCAAAACTATTGGATAATTGGCTATTAAAATTTTTATCAATAATTTTTATGTGCATGAACATGTAGTACTAAGGCGTCTAATAAAATAATATTTAATAAACAATATTTTTTATTATGATTATGATTATATATATAATATATTATTCTAGTATTAAAAATTTATTTTGCGTACTATAGTCATATTTAAATAAATTTATATTTATAAAAAAATTACATCTTCGTCATAAACATCATTTTCCAAAAACACTTTTTCTATCAAAATCATTTTTTCTTATGTTGGAACTGGAATTAACTATTAAATTTATGAAAGTGACTTAACTTAATAATCTTTATATGGTAATGTTTGGCAGAAATTTTCTTTTTTATTTTCGTAAAAATCATAAATAACAATTTCCCTAGCCCCGTCTCTGCTGCATAGAACACAAACTAAATCTTCTTTATATTTATGAAATTATGAAATAAAATTAACACCTGTGATATCATATTTTCCTTGTTTTATTATACTTTATTTTTATAAATCCCATATTTCATAAAATAATTATCCTTACATTCCTTTGTAATTTAAATTTAATACAACCATTTTTCTGTCTTTTAATAATATAAAATGGTCTGGGTTTTGTAAATTCGAGCCTTTAATCTCCATATTTATTTCATTTAAAGAAATATTGTCTTAATTGTTTAAAATTTCCATTTTATTATAAATTAATTTTATTATTTTTATTTAATATTCTTTATAAAATTTTTGATTTTATTTACTTTATAAAAAATTAATGACTTATGCTCAAAAAAATAGTTAAAATAATAATGAATTATTATAATAATATTTTTCTCATTAATATTCTATATATTTAATTAATTTTAATACTATATTAATGTATTAAATAATTCATTATCTAATAAAAACTAATAGTATAAAATTTAATTTTCATTTATATATAATTTTTTTATTTTAAATCGCTAAAAAATTTCATGTATATGATATGATGTCCATTAATAATTTTATTTTTGATACATTTTTTATTTTTATTCAAAATAAGAATTTTTTTTTAAAATATTTTAATAAGAAAAAAATTTGTTTTACTTATTTATTTACTTACATAAAATTGAAATAAAACTTTTTAAGTTGATAATTAAATCGCAATAAAATAATTTAGCAAATAAATTCCAATAAATCAAACAGTGGCTATATAAACATAAAAATAAATTAAAATCAAATCTTTAGCTAAACATGTTGCCAAAATAAAATGAAAATTAAGAATTGAGATCATATAGAAAATTTGAGGAAAATAATAATTTATATAGAAATAATAATTTTTAATAAAATGGCAACAGATTGAGAAATAAATGTTCTTTGGATTAATTTTTTTTAAAAAAACATGATTTTTTAAAAAAAGGCGAAAGTTTCAGCTTTAAAAATTAAAATGATTTTCGAAAATCATAAAGAAAATCTTAAAATAATTTTTATATTAACCAACAAAAATATTCATAGAATAGCAGCATAATTAGCAACTTATCTTAAAAAACAAAAATATAAAATATTTAATAAAGAAATAATAATATAAATAATATTTAATAGTAAAATATATAATAATAGAAGCAATAAATGAAAAATTAATAGCCATTAACAATATAAAATATAAAAAATTAAAAATAATAATAATAATCTTTTTTATAATTCTAATAAATAGATTATCTTAATTCATAAGGTAACTTTAAAAATTACATTTTTATATATTTTATATTATATAATGCATTTATTTTTAATTAAAAAAGCAAATATTGGGAAATATGAAAAATAAAATATTCAACAGTTACCAAATATTAACGTTCAAAATTACAAAATAGACTTTGGTGAACATAGTTTAGATGAAAATAATTCTAATGAAATGCTTGATAATATGATAAATAATTAGCAAGATTAATTAATGGAATTTAATAGAAATATTGATATTTAAATTATTATTAAAGAAAAAGATTTGAATGAATTATTATTAGAGTAATAAATTTTAGAATAATAAGAAATTATACTACTTGAAAGATTAAATTAGGTTTAAAACTAAACATTTTTAGACATGTAGAACCTTGAAGATAGTTTTTAAAATTTATAAAATTAAAATATAAAAGGTAATTAGTAATTAATTAAGTTGAAATAGCTAAAACTTTAAAAGGAAAACAATATAAGAAATCTAATAAAATAAAATACAAAAAATTACTTAAAAAATAAATAATAAATTTAAATAGTTAATCTATAATTATAAAAATTAAGATAATAATCTGCCATTTATTAAAATAATCTAAATAAGAATTCTTAAAATTATGGTAGCCAAAATATAATTTAATTTAAATAATAAGAATCGGAAAAAAAGGCAAAAATAATAAACAATTTTTTAGAGTAACCTGCGTAAAATTAAAAAGAAAATAATAAATTAAATGGTAATTAAATAAATCTTAAAATATAATATAAACAAATTATTTTTTATTTATTAATTTGCCTATATATTTTTTTATTTATTAATTTTATTGAGCAGATTAAGAAAATGTTAAGAACTAAAATATAAGTAGATAAGTTACTATTGATTATAACTCTGATATGGATATTAGTTAATAAAATGAATAAAAGAAAAAAAAAATAGTAAAGGAATATTAAGATCTATTAAATTTCGAAAAAGAAAATTTAGAAAATTAAAATGCCTCTAAATAAAATTAATTTTAAGAATAATAAAGTGAAAATTTGTTTAAAGTTTAGAAAATATAAAATTTTCCTCATAAAATAAATGGTGAGTACAATATAATAAAACAAAGTAGTTAAAATTTCGAAGAAAATATAAATAAGTAAAATACATAAAAATTAAATAAAAAATCACCCTAGGAATTTTGGCAAGATATACTATACCTTTTAGACTAATAAAATTATGAATTAGCTGCCAAAAATACAATAGAATATGGTAATTGCCTATAATTTAAATAATATAATTAAAATAATCAACACAATTTTAAAAATTAAAATAAATTTTTTCAAATATTTTTGTATTTAGGTGATGATATTTGGTTTTTAAGGCTTGCAGCAATTTTTTGTTAAGAAAATAATTTGAAATTATTATCAACAGAAACAGCAAAATAATTTTTAAATCATTATATGAAAATACAAGAGTCATAATTTATAGAAAAAATGTGTATAAACTTTTATTAGGAAATGTTAGAAAATGGTGTGGCATAAA
This sequence comes from Pseudocohnilembus persalinus, assembly GCA_001447515.1. NCBI lineage: Eukaryota > Ciliophora > Oligohymenophorea > Philasterida > Pseudocohnilembidae > Pseudocohnilembus > Pseudocohnilembus persalinus. Next base: position 319,486 of record LDAU01000013.1, read on the forward strand.
ATTTACCATAAGGAGAATAACTTGCAATTATAAAAACCTTAGAAGAAAATAAATAATAAAAAGGTATTGTGGGAAAAGTAATAGGTTAAACGTGTGAAAAATTTCAAAATTTATATACTCAAAATATAAAAAATTGATGTATCTACGTATCTTTTGTATTACTATTAAAAGAGTGTAATTTATTTAAAAATTGTAATATATTGATTAAACTTATATATTATTCTCAATATATTTTAGTTAATATGTACCATTTTATAAACATCATATAATCCTTTAATTATTTACAAGTTCATAATCATATTATTATAAAATAAATTAAGTTATATATTTATACATAAATTATATAAAAACATTGAAACCAAATATATATATTTTTTTTAATAATTTAAAAAAATTTATTACATAATTCACCATTCATTATTCTTTAATTTTCTTTAAGTACTTGGAAAAACAAGCTTCTACCATTATTCCTCTCCATCATCTTAAGCATAATGCGCAGTTATTTACATATAATCTTCAGATAACTCCAAAGACATGAAACCTAAAATTCCCCCTTTTGACCACAATGGATTAGCAGCTAAAAAAATTAAAAAATTTATGATAAAAAAATATAAAATTTTAATAATTAACCTAGTTTACACTTACACTAATCTAGATATGATTTAGCACCTGCTCCTGAAACTAAAATAGTCATACCTTAAAGTAAAATGATATAAGCATATTACATATTATTAAATTTAATGCATTATGTATATAAATTAATATTTGAAATTTTATATAATTTTTTTAAATAAAATAAAGTTAATTTAACTTTAAAACTAGCATAATTCTTTAAACATAATTGATTTTTATCATAAAAATTTAATATTTACCATCTTATACAGTATAGGATAACATATGTGAGTGCCCACTAAAATAAGCATCAACATTGTATTTTTTAAATAATGGATATAATTTGTAAGTATTTTATATAGGGAGGCATGAAAATCCTATTTAATGGTGGCCAGTTACTATTATCCAATCATAGTTTTAATATTCTATTAATTATTCTTCTACTAAATCTAATATATCTTCATCATTTTACCACCCTAATCTAGTTTTTAATTTATTTAGCGAGTTATAATTATTTTATAAATATATATACTTAATAATTATTAAGTTATATATCTATTTGTTAAAATATTTTACTCTTCAAAATGCTCTTTCATTTTAGGAATTTTTTTTTCTCCTAGTATGCCATGAGCAAGAAAACTAGTATCTATGTGTATGATAGCCAGTTTTTTATTTTAAATTTAGACTGTCTATGTCCTTAAAAAAATAATTTAAAATATAAAAAATTTTATTAATTTTTAGACAGTATTAGTTAAATTTATTAATTACCAAAAAAAATCTTCAATAACCCAACCAAATTTATTATATTTAAATTAAGCGTATAGGTCTTCACCCCCATAATCATGGTTTCCTAAAACTCCATACCATTTTAAATTTTTCAAATAACTTTTATTTTGATAACTGTAATTAATAAATATAATTAATTTTTTAGATAACTTTACTATTTAAATTAATATTTGACTGTCTAATAACATTTTTGTTTTTATATAATTAATATTTTATAAACTTTTAATGACAAATTTTATTTATAAGTACTATTTAAATTATTGAGTTTTATTTCAAGTCTTAATTTTAAATTTAAATTTAGTTACATGTCTGCCCAATGTGTATTCCATTAAGGGTCGTCTATTCCTGTAACACCATTAGGATTGTAAAAATTATCTCCAAAACTTAAAACAAAATCTGCTTACATTTTTTCTGAAACCTCATTTAAATATTCTGCCACTTTTTTTTAATTTGAAGTACCAGTTCCTAATAAATCATAATACAAAACATATAAAAAAAATTATTTTTAATTTATTACATAAATTATAGTTTGTGAATAAAAATATAAAATAAGTTTTAATTATTGTGTTAAAACTAAATATTTTATTCTTCTTTTTTACCATAATCACCAATTAACATTGCTTTTAAATAGGTTTATTCATTCTTTATATTATTATTATCTTTAGCATGTCTTAGCTTTAAGCTTTTATATAGAGACTAAATTTATGATAAAAGTGCTAATATAACAATAATTGATAATAATTTTACCATAATTAATATTTTTTTTATTTTTTATTTAATTTTTACCTTACCTAGAATTGGGTTTAATTTATAATACTCACTGTTTACTCTAGGCATTATTAAATACTACTAATATTTTTAATTCGTTTAAATTTAAAATCCTATATAGAACATACATAACAAGGTTATTAAATATTTTTTGTATATAAAGTTATATTTTTTTTAATAGCTTAAAAGAAACAGTATAAAAAGGTTAAATTTTATTCCAATAAAATGCTAGCTTAGATTATTAAAGTTTAGTATATAAAATTAATAATTATCTAGTGTTTTATAAATTATATTGACTTTTAAAATAAATTAGTTTTAATAATAAAATATTGTTTAATTTTAAATGTTAAAAATAATTTTAGAATTATCTGTTTATTTCTTAAAAATTAAAGCTTATATATCTAAATTTATGACTTTAATTATTATAAATAAGAAAATAGTTTATATATTATTGTTAAGTTTGTATATTTTTTATATAAATTAATAGTGAACTTTTAATTTTATTAAAACATTATAGAATGATAACATAGATATAAGGAACATAATTGTTTAAATTATTAGATATTTTTAAATTTGGTATATTATGGTTTTTAATTTTAAAAAGACTAACTTTTTAATAAAAATATTAATGAAAATATATAAAATAAATTTATTTTTAACAATAATAAGTTAAATAATTTATAAATTTATATTTAATTATATAAAAAGTTCTTTAAAAATATTATGGATTAATTTTTATTAGTATTTAACAGAAAAATAAAAAAAAATGTATAAATAAAATAGACATTAAATTTATAAAATATAAATACTATTATTCTATATTAAAAACTTATTATATAATAGTAAAATTAACAAAAATTATATAATAAACTGCATTCTTTTAATTATATATTCCTTTATGTCATAAAATATATTTCTATTATTATTAAGAATATAAGTAAAAGCTTCTATAAGATATTTGAAAAATATAATTAATTTTTACAATTTTAAATTATTTTATATTAATATTTATTGTATTTTATTTCTTAATTTTATTTAATTTTACCTAATTATTACAATTAATAAGAAAATGAGCTAAATTATAAACATTAAAACTTTATTTAAAATTATAATTTTATAAATTTATATTTTTTTTTATTTAGCAAAACAATTTAAAATATTTGTTCATAAGCATTTGCTAATATTAAATATTTATGGATTCATATATTATTTTAAGATTTAGAAGTTATTTATGCTCATTTATAAGTAAAATTCAAATAATAATTTAAATGAAATATTCTTTTAATGACTTTTTAATTTTTTGGCTATAAATTTATTTTAAATATATAAGTATAAGGGTTTTTTTTATTTAAAAAAAATGTATGAATATCACAATTTTATTAGAAAAATTCTGAATGATGTTAAATATCAATTTTACTATTTAAAAATAAATCTTTTATTATGTTTTTTACTTTTTCAATTCCTAAAATTTATTTTTTACCAAAGAGTAAAATTCTTTTTATTTATTCCAAAAGAAATTTAATTATTTTTTTTATTTAATTGAAAATTAATTAATTTAATAAAATAGGGTAAAATTAAAGATTTAATTTTTAATGAATTTGTAAGTTTAAATGCATAATTACCTTATTCCGGAACCAAAAAAATAAAAATAAAAATAATTATTAATAAAAAAAAAAAAGTCGTCAAAATGAGTAAAATCTCTAAAGAATTCATGTAAAAAGCCATCAGCGACATGTTAGCTGAAAGAAAAAACAAAAAATTCGTTGAAACCGTCGAATTATAAGTTGTTTTAAGAGATTACGATCCCGAAAAAGAAAAAAGATTTGTTGGAGCTGTTAAATTACCCAACTGTCCCCACCCCAACATGAAAGTTGCCGTTATCGGAACTGCCGCTCACTGTGATTAAGCTAAAGTAAATAAAAAATGACAATATTTACGTTTTTTAAATAATATAATATAAATTATTTATTTAAATTTTTTTTTTTTCTTTAGTAAGAAGGAATCCCCTGCATTGATGTTGAAGGAATGAAAAGATTCAACAAAGATAAAAAATAAATTAAAAAATGGGCCAAATAATACGATTAATTAATTGCCTCTGAATCTTTAATGAAATAAATCCCCAGATTATTAGGTAACACCTTAACCAAAATCGGTATGTTCCCCTAACCCGTCGGAGAATCCGAAGTTATTAAACTTAAAGTTTAAGAAGTTAGAGGATTAATTAAATGGTAATTGAAAAAAGTTTTAACTTTAGGAAACGGAGTCGGAACTGTTGACATGGATGAAGAATAAATCAGATAAAACATCGCTATGTCCATCAATTTCTTAGTTTCTTTATTGAAAAAAGGATGGCACAACATCAAAACCTTGCACATTAAAACCACTTAATCTAAATCTATCAGAATCTACGGATGAGAAAGTTTTTGCAAGGAAAATAAAATCATTAATTTATTTAATTAATTAATTATTTAAAGATGTTTAGTATAATATAAATATTATTTATATTTATATTTAAATCCCCAGAATTTAGACAGCACTGCGCTTGGATAAATATTCATACACCTAGTTTTCTGTACAACCAGATTATTTAGGTAGCAGTTAAACAGTCAAAAACTAAATCTCTTTTCCCTTTTTTATATATTAAAATAAAAAAAAAAAATTCTTTACCTTGTCTATTATTTTTACAATATATTTTATAAAAATTTAAGTTTTACATAGAACCATATTAATTATTTTCATATTATAAAAATTACTATATTGGTGAAAATAAAAAAACTTTTTTTCATAGAATTTTAAGATAAATAAAAAAATAAAAATTACTAGAATTGAACTAATAAATACTTTTTATCTTTCTTTATTTGATTCCTATTTTGTACTCATTTACCAATTTAAGTTAAAAGACCGTCAAATTAGTTTTTAAAACCATATATCCATTTTTTGTTAATAATAAATATATATATAATATAGTGTATTAGTGAGAACAATAATAAAGTTAAAATAAATAATATATAATTTAAATTAATATTTAATATAATATTATAAATATAGTATAATTTTTTATTATGATATAAACCTTATATTTTGACTAAATATACATCTATTTAATTCATTATCATTCACCGAAAATCTTATTATAATGACTTTCAATTTTATTTACTCAGTTTTTAAATTTATATATCAATTAAATTAGTTAAACTTTGCAATTCCTATGTAATTTATAAATATTAATAAGAAAAAGTATAAATAATTTTTATTATTTTTCGTATATAATTTTATCATTAAAATTTTTTTAATATTTACATTGTCATTATATCTAACAAAAAGATTGACTTTATTATTTAGGCATGAACAAGGCGTTTAATGAGAAATGCAGCATTATTTTAAACATTTATTACAATATAAGTATGATAAATACCTAAAAAATTTAAAAACATGAAAAATTTACAAAATTATAATTAATATGAATTGGTATTTACATATATGATTGGCAAATTTTACAAACCATTCTGTCATATTTTATTTTTTTATTTCCAAATTCATATATAACTAATTTATTTCCATATAGATTTATAACATCAACTCTATGTTTTATTTCTTATTTAACATAATACTCCCATTCACTTTTGATCTTAAAATTAAGTTATTTTTATAATTGGGATTAGTTTTTTTTAAAAAAAATTAAAAATTTTAAATATAAAAAATTACATTTATCAAATCTTGAAGATTAAATTCTGATTTATCTAAATATTCAATTATTTATTATAATAGCCATTAAATTGGAAATGAAACTTTTTTATGGTGTCCTTTTAAAGCATAATCGTCAACTGCTTCTCTGTAATATTTAAGCCATTCAGTAGTCGCAATATTAACAGCTTCTCCACAATTAAATCCATGCGAAAATCCACCATGATAAACCTTATTAATTTTTTATTATTATTTTATCAAATTTTATATATATTTATACCATATATGAATATAATTCTTAATTATAACAATAATAAGGAATTTAAATACCATATTTTTTAATATAAATTGAGTAAAAATTTTTCTAAATGTTTACTTTTGGAAAAGTCATTATAAATTCACCGGGTCCTTAATCAGTTCTATATACGGGGACATAAGCACTTGCAGCCTCTAAGGGACTCAGTTATAAATTTTATAAGTATAAAATATCTGGTTTTTTTTAGAATATTTCAAAGTATTTAGCTTTATAAACTTCTTCAAATTTATTTTTAAATTAAGGAGGAATTGTATACCAAGTTTTTTTCTCTCCAAAATGCATGTAATTTAAAGCGTACATCCATAAATCTTCAGTGTGAAAACTAAATTATTTGTAGTTTAGATAAAAATAATTTCTAAATAAAATAATTTCTTTTTTTGTACCAAAATGTTGCGAATTACATTCCTAAATAAACCCAAGGAGTTGTGATTCCTGATAAACTTGTGTTTTTTTATTCTTTTGTAAATTAAAATAAAGAATTTTTTTGGCCATTTATATTTGTCAAATTCCATCCTTTTTCTGTATTTTTTAATTAACCTAAATCAGCAAAGGCTGACCCATATTTTGAAGAAGGTAAATCTGCCGCATATTCCACCTTTATTTAATATAAAATAAATAATTTGAGTATTAAATACTTATAAGCATAACATTTATAAATTTATTAATGTATACTTCTACTTCCTTGAATTTTTCAGGATTTTCTACGATACTCCAATACTCAAATTCATTTTTTCTATATTTATTTTCAAGTCCAACTTAAGTTTAATATTCATAATTATTCTAAAAGTCTTCTGCAACTTCTTTGAATTCTTCATAAGTATATTCATCAACATTTTGGTCATAAGGCTAAATTAAAAAATAAATATATAAATAAATAATACATATAAATTATCATTTTTCTTTAATAAAATTTAGTTTTTGTACATTAAAGTTTACAATATCTTATTTAATTTTTATTTATTTTGTAGAAAAGTAAATTAATTATTATAATAAGTATAATAAAAATAAAAATATTAGATTTGATACATATTTACTGATTTAATTAATATCTAGGTTTTAATAGTTAATTTTACAATTAAATAATATCACAATTTCAAAAATATTATTTATTAAACCATTATATTATATGAATATTATGATTTAAATTAATTTTGAGTTTTATTATATATAAACAAACATAAAATGATTATTTTTTCTCAGATTATTATAAAACATCTAATTTAAAAAACAAAATAAAATAAAACAAAATAATATAATATTAACCAATAAATACAAAATAAAATAAAATAATTTAAAATAATCATTGTGTTTTATTCGAATAAAATATAAATATTTAAAAACAATAAATAAAGCGATACCATTTTTTAAAAATTGCATTTTCAATTTTGCAACCTTAAAAAATCAAAACTAAATTAACATACTTTTCACTTTTTCCCACCCAATTTTTTTACAGTTTATAAAATTATAAACGCATATATGAATATTTAATATATATATTAAAATAAATACATTCATATATATAAATATATATTATTACCTTTCCCCTAGGCAAGTCATTTATAACTTAAGTTCTAGATGTCATTAATTTTTGATGTCTATTAAACACATACTAAGGGTTCCACATAGACTTATCAGGGACAATTTTTACGACACCGTGTTTCATATACCCTTCATCATGTAATCTTTTAACTAGTTTAAAAGGGTGTATGAGTTCTTCTTGAGAGGGGACTACTATAGGTGCCTCTAAAAATATGTATTCTTTGGGGGGTCTTATGAATTTTGGCAGCTATTTTAGGGTGTATATTTAGGTTTCTTGGGCTTTTTTTTGGGCTTTGGAAGTTTTTTTTTTGTTTTTTAAGGGTTTTGGTTTGGTTTGTTTTTGTTTGGAGGTGGTGGCTTCTTTATAGCTTTTGGCCTTTTTTTTTGGGAAATATTTGGTAAATGTTTTTTGAGAATATTGTGAATATTTTAGAGAAAATGTGCGAATTTTTTTATAAAGGAAAAGAAAAAATATTTAAATTATTTTATATATGAGATATTTTTTTTTTTATAGTATGGCTTTAAAAATAAGTTATAATAAATATATTTAATATCAAAAGGATATAATATTTAATTTAAAATGTATGTTTATATAAATTCATATTACAAATGAAAGTTTTCATAAAAATACGTAAAAAATTTTAAAATGTATTAATTTTAAATTTGTTATTATATAATTGTATTTAGCTAATTATAAAATAAAAACTTTAATATAGTTTAAATAAAATTAGTTCTTACAAATTTAATATATAAAATGACACACTTAAAATATAAATAAATATAAAATTTTAATTCTAAAGTAACTCTACTTAACATGACATTTAAAAATTTATATATAACTTAAAATTATTTTTTTTGCTAATCGTATAATTAAAAAATATATTAAGCTATTTTTTAACTTTTTTAAAAGAAAAAGATCTAAATTTATTTTCTTTTCCAATTTTAGGTTAAAAAATGCAATAAAAAGTGTGATAAAATTATTTATAGTTACACATTTCTCGATTAAAATTAATTTTTACCTAATTAGGCTTTTTAATATTTTTCGTAACCGGCCTTACTCCTGCTCGCATCATTTTTATTTATTTATTTTTGTTTTTTATTTTTTTTTATTAAATTTATTTAATTTTCCTTTTATTTTACAAAAATATTTCATAACTAATTAATTAAAATAAATATACTTCGAATACTTTATTTTTTCTTTCTAAAGCTCTCTATATTGTATGGATTCATAAAAGTCCTTATTTACTTTTTATTTTATGATATTTATTAAAATATCAAAAAAAAGTAAGAAAGTGTAATTTTTTCTATGTTTTTAAGATAGAAAAAAAATATATAAGAATTTTTAAAATCAGTCTCTAAAAATAGTATCCTAATATAAAAAATTAAAAATATTATATTTTTTAGGTTTTTAACTGTATTTTTATACCAGAATTATATTTATTTATCATAATACAATATTAATAGTAGTCCATATTTTAATAAAAATAGGTCAGGTACTGGAATCTAACTTTTTTGATTTTATTATTGTGTAAATTAAAACTAGAAATTTGCTAATTAAATATTATATTATATAATAAATTTATAAGAGTATTTCTGTAAATTGATTTAAAATTTTTATTCCAAAAAATATAAGATTATAAAAATTATTATTATTTATTTAAAATAAGTTTAATCCATAAAAATCTAAATAGTTAAAAATTAAATATATATTATTTTTGCTAAAATTAATAGTTTTCAATTTTATTTTTTAAGATAAATTAGAATTTATAAATAGAAAAACCTAATTGATTATTTTTTTATATTTTTTTAAAAGGGCTTAATATACTAATAATAAATAATTAAATAAAAAATTGACTAGAGTAAGTATAGAATATTCAATTTTCATTTTAAACACTTTAAATTCCTACTATAATACTATAAATATAATAATAATTAACATTAAAATAAAAGCGATTTTAAATAAAGGTAAATCAAAAGCGATCTCATAATATAATGATTTAAATTATTTATGTTATGATTAGGATAAATAAATATTATTCCTATTAAGTTATTATTATTAGCATTTATATGGCATTTGTTAAAATTTATGTATTTTTTTAACTTCAAATTAAATTTCTATTGGGTTCGTATTCGGGTTTTGTTTTTTCTTTTCTTTTAGAAAACCAAGTTTTTTTTCTATATTTTCTCATAACACTGGAACAGGGCCTGGCTCCGTGATTGGATTTTTTGGGAGGTCTAGAATTTCTTCCTAAATTTAAAATACCATCCCATTATTCCAATTGTTCTTCAGTAATTATTTAATTTTGTTAATTTTGTTCTATATTTGCCATGGAATTTAATTAAGATTGTTCATTTATTTTATTCATATTGAGTTAATTTGAATTCGAAATTTTGTTGATAAAATTCTACAAGAAACTTTATTGACTTATTTAGATTTATAGATTTTATAAAATTAATTTCTAGGCACTTCCGAAATTGCTTAATTATTATTGTAATTTTAATAAACCAAAAGGTAAACTAATACTCTTCATCTTTTTATTTTTTAATTATTTGTATATAAGTGAATTTATTTTAAATTAATTGGTAAACTAAAAATTAAAGTAATTCATATTTTTATAAATAATTAATAATATAAACCAATACCATGTATTAATAAAATTAAATTTTGTATTAAGAATTTTAAGTAATAATATTATAAAAATTAATAATTCAAATTCTATTTAATATGTATTCAGAGTAAATAAATTGCATAAATGTCTCATTCGAAAAGTCTTAAATAAAATATAATAATTATATAATTTTAAAAATTGGTGTAAAAAATAATTTTGTATAATTAAACACTTTTCTATAAATTGAATATTCGAGATTATCTTAAAATCATATAATTTCTATTCATTCATATAAAATTTTGAAAATAATAATTTTTATAAAATATTTTATTTCAATATATTTATTTACAATAAAATTAATAATTAAATAAAATATCCAAAAATAAAAAACATAATTTCCAAACACAAAAAAAAAAAAATAACGCTATTTAAAAAGAATTTTCAATTATAAAAAAACAAAAAAAATATATCATATGGGTGATTGTCAATCAAAAAGAACTGATGATTCTGAAGATCAAGCAAATAATTAATAATAACCTTAATAATAAATAGGTAAAATAACAGCAGTAGATTAAAATGATACAAAAGATTAACAATAAATTTTTGCAACTTAAAATTAAAATTAAAATCCTTAATTTGCGAATTAATTAAAGGCTCTATAATAAAGACATTAAATAGAAATAGAAAATGCTTAATGTTCTCCCTAATTTATGGAGGCAAATTAAATTGATTAATAAAATTTTTTGATGTAATTAAATTAAAAGCATGAAGAAGAGATAAATAAATTACAATTATAAGCTAATTCTTAAATTAACTCTCCCTTTTTCCATAATAATAATAATTAAGAAAGTTAATAAGATAATAATTAATATTAAAAATAATTTTCTGATATTATGGAACAATTTCCCAGTGCGGAATTGACAAATTTTTATATAGTAACGACTATTTTTTCACCAATTTAAACCAAATAAAAATTAGAAACTTATAAAAAATTTGCACAAACTTGTGAATAATATGATATTAAATTAATTACTATCGAATACACTTATATGGGGTGTCCTTTTGTAGCAACGGAGTAATTTTTTGAGCCTTATCATTTTTAAATTAGGTAATATATTTAAAAAATATTTTTTTTTTTTTTCTTCAGAATTAATAATATATTATCATAAAATAAATTAAATTTATAAAATGTTAAAACTGATTGGTATATACTAAATACATAAATATATTTCATTTTCTAAGAAAAATAAGTTAAATTTAAATTTATATTTAAAATTTGTTTTTTTTTTATTTAAACATAAATTAATTAACTTTTATAATTTTATTAAATCTATTTTATTTTTACACAAGAATTGACGACCCTATGTTTTTAAAATACAATTTGGTGAATTCGATTTTAGAGAAGTTGCCTAACGAGTGGGGCTGGTTGGCAATAATAGATTATAATGTAATTTTTAAGAATTTCGACTGGATTTAGCAGGCAAAACAAAACCTTTAATTTACAGTTGCATAACAATTATACGAATACGCAAAAGAAATTCCCACTACAAACCAAATAATTCCCGGAACTCAGTCGAATTTAAACGAAAATATGATGAATATAAATATGAATACAAACACAGATATAAGTGGCATAGGTAATATTCCAAAAGACTGTTTGGCCAAACATTTTGCCAATTTAGATTTAAATGAGTTTTAATTATAAGATATAGTTAATAATTATGAGTGTGGAAAAGCGTGGGCTTTTAGAAGAGATTTTATAGACGTTTTTGGACTGCCTGAACTTTTTATTACGGGCTTTGAAGAAATTTTTTTTTTGCTTAGTTTGAGTGGACAGTGTGCTAGTATTGCCGGCGAGGTTTTTAGCGAATAAACTTTGAGGATAATTTAGTCTTTTGAAAAAAAATATTAACAAAAAAATATTAAATATGGATATATTAATAATTGTGAAATAGATTATGTTCAGATCGGAAGTGGAGATTATAATGTTAATGAGGCTATTGAGTTGATGAAAATGATTTCAGAAAATTTGTCTAAAGATTCATAAGGGATTTATGTGGCTAATAATGATGATATATCTAATATTAATGAAGGTATTAAAAATAATATTTTATGAGTTTTATAATAATTTGATAAAATTTGTATATAATTATGTTTCTAACGTATTTGTAATTGTATTTTTAAATTGTTTAATTTTTTTAAAAATAAGTTAAAGCTCTATTTTTTTATAACACAAATTAGAAAATTATTATATAGTATAAAAGTGAAATATATAAGTAAAATGTAGTATATATAATATTCAACAGTAAAAAGTATATTTTTAAACATATATAAAAAATTTCAACATATAATTAAGTATTTTTATTATATTTTTATTAAGTTACCGACATCCAAAGGCATATATAAAATTTTATTTTCAAAAAATCAATAATTTTAATTTTAGAACCCAGTATTTATTTAGTTATTTTAGGAATTATAGTTATCAGTTCTAATTTATTAAGGTTCAACGTCAAATTTATTAGTATTAACATTCTCACCACTAGACTCTAATTTTTTTTTCCAGTAACCTTCGTCATGAACACTTTATTTTTTCATCGAATTATCGTCATAATTTTCTTGTTTTTTCATATTATTATTATTGTCAAATTTTTCTTCTTTTTAGCTTGAATTTTTTACCAAATCGCTTTCTTTTTTATCCGTGTATTGGTCTTTATTACTTTGGAAAATATTTTCTTTTTTCATTTCGTCTTATTTTTCGATGTTGTAGTTTTTAATATTGTCGTTGTTGAAATTACTTTCTTTAGTAATTTTACTCTTGTTTTAGGTGTTGTTATCGTAAAATCCTTGATTGTTTACATTGTTGTCCATATTTATCTAATTGTTAATATCGTTAAAGTTGTCTTTTTAAGGACCGATGCTGCTGTTTTAGTTAGGGCCTTTATTAATACTGTTATTAATGTTTTAACCTGAATAGTTTTTAGTATAAATCATGTTAAAACTGTGCAAATCTTGACTTCCTAATCTTTTAACACCTTCTTCATAATAGGGGAACATAATATTACCAGGTAATAAAGTGTGCTCTATTCCCAATATATGGCCTTAAAAATTATTAGAAGTATAAATATAAGTAAGAATATAGTTAATAATATAAAAAAAATTTTAATTTATATATACCAAAACCGTGTAAAAATACTTCCTAAAATCTAAAACCATTAACTTCTCTCGCCATATGTTTCAAAAGCCATCTTCTTGAAAGGTCAAAAGTTAAAGTGTGTCCTTCCCTAAATTAAAATAAAAGTATGATTTTTATGTATAAAATTTAGTATATAAATATATAAATATATATATTAAAAAAATAATTTATTCATAAATAATTTATTCATACACTCTGACTAAATTTCCTTCAATTCCGTCATAATGAAGCAGATTATTTTAAGTTAAGTCGTCAAAATAAATTTTAACACAAGCGTGTTTTTCTTTGAAAACTTGGGTAACTTTGGTAAAAATACTATTATCATGGTTGTCCCAAAGTCTAATTGCCTACTCAATTTCGTCAGCCAACTCTTCTCTAATAATGTATCCAGGTTAAACTCCAATAAAGAATTTTACCTCTTTAAATTCAAATTTGTCGATAATTTGCGCGAATTTACTGGTTTTTGCATCGTGGTCTCTTACGTAGTCGTGTCTAGGTCTTATAAAAAATTGCTTTGTTCTTGCTCCTAAGAGTCCATCTCCTTAAATTCCCATTGATTTTTGAAATTCTTTAATGGCGTGAATACTTTGTTCTCCTAAAACTCCGTCTTTAGTTCCATCTATAAAAATAAATAATTAATTATAGTTGAAAAATAAAGTTGATATTCATTAAAAATTAAAGAAATTAATAATAATTAATTAAAAATTTTATTGGATAAATAAATTAATTTTAATTTAAAATTAAAGAAATTAAATTTATTTTATATGAAAATAAAAATATAAAATTAAATAAATGTTTATTTATATCTTATTATAAAAAATATATATGGTTTTTTAATTACGGTAATATCCCATAATTTCAAGATATTTTTAAATGTTATAGTTTTCTCTGGCGTTTGTTTTAGTAATATCTCTGTCATTATTTTCGAAGAAAGGTCCAATTACTTTAGGTAAGGTTATGGCTGGAATATCTTCTATATTAAAAAATTAACCATATTCATCTTCACAAACAACTTTCAAGGCAATTTTATCACTAACAAGTTTTTATCTTTTAATGACTAGATTTATATCTACTGTGGCATTAATAGGCTCTATCTTCGTTAAAGCTTCACTTTGATTGCCTATTTTTTTAAAATAGTCTGTTTTAAAAAAAAAATATATTATAAATTTTTTTAATTTAAGCTTTAATTTTGGATGATAAAAAAAATTGAAAAAAATAAAGAAATATTATTTAAAAAAAAAAAAAATTTGTTACTTAGTCCTGTAATAACAGAAGTAAATCCGGCATAATTAGGGCAGTTAATAATTTTTTCAAAAGTGTTAGGTAATTCAAAATCTTCTTATTAATTATCGATGGCAAAAACATGTAAAATAAAGCTTTTTCCATTCAAATTTTTTACTTCTATACCTTCAAATAAAGCATAATAAGGATTTTCATGGGAATTTTAAACTTAAGGTTTGGGAGGTAAAACGTCGTATAAATAACCCATAGTTTTTGTGTCTTCGAAACAATCTCTTGGCATAGCCTTTATATTATTATAATATTATAATAAATTAATATATATATATATGTATTTATATATATACCATTTATAAAAAAATTATTTAAAATATATAATAATTCAAAAAAAATAATACATGTTTGTTTGACTGAGGATGTCTGAAGGGCTCTAAAGGTAAAGTGGCTAAATTTTTTAAGTCTTTCTGTTCAGAAATTATTTTTTAACTATTATAGAATTCTTGGTAGGCATCGAAATCCATGTGTAAATATTTAGTGAAATATCTGTCCTATGAAAATAATTTAAATTTTAAAAAATTTTTAAATAGATATCTTAAAAAACAAATTTTAGTTTTTATTATTAAGTCAACATACCACATTACAGTGATGTAGCCAATACAAAATATCAAAGGCAGCGAATTTCATAGATGACATAGGGAAACCTAAATAGCAAAAAAAATTTTAATTTAATTCAAAATTAGGATAATTAACTAAGTCTTTTTATAAAATATAATTTTATTATTTACCACAGGCCATATGAATAGCATTATTGGCAGCTTCAACGCTAGCGCCAACTCCTCTCCTAAAAAAAATAATATAAAATTAAAAAAAAATTAATTTTTTATAAAAAAATTTACCATTTGGTAGAAGAAAATTTCCAGTGTTCTGATAGGCTCAACGCTTATTCGGCTAGTTCAGGAGCTCTAGAGGCTTTTATGTAGTCAGATATTTCTTAAGGAGACCTTCTTTTAGTAAAAAGTACCTAATAAAATAAATTTTAAATTTTTATATTAAAAATTTATATAATAATTTTTATGCAATATTAATACAAAAAATTTAAAATATATTTAAGATTTATATATTTTTCGAGAAAGTTAGAATTTAGTTTTATATTTTACTTATGAGAATTCTTCGGAATTAGGATCATTTTCAGGGAAAAAACTTTTGGGAAATTCTCTGTATAAATCATAGATTTTTTTTGGGAAAGTATTATGGGACCAGTCCCAGTAGGGTAATGATATTTTTCCATCATTTCCATTTGTTTTATCGGCTTTTTATAAAGCTTATTCAAATTCAACTAGTAGCATTCTATGCCAGATCTAAAATATTTTTGAAATTTATTAGAAATTTATTAGAAATTTATTAGAAATTATACAAAATAGAATTTTTAATTATATACTTAAAGATTAATATAAGATTTTACTATATATTATCATAAACAAATTTTCAAAAATAAAAATAAGAAAACTAAAATAAAAATAAAAAAAAAAAAATTTTTTTTATTAATTTTTTATTAAATATTATTATATTTACAGCAAAGGTTTCTGACCCCATTTAAGCATGATAAGAAGGCCATCCTGAATATCCAGCAATTCTAAAAAAATCAGAAGAACCAGGTTTACCTTCTTTATTATGCATCATAGTTCTTACAGCATCAAAGAATCTTTTTTATTAAAAATTTAATAAATAAAAAATTAAAGCAAGAAAATAAATATATTATATTATTTTTATAAAAAATAAATAAACGATAAATGATAAATTTTAAGTTTAAATCGGTTTAAATATTTTCAAAAAGTATGATATATATATATAGTAATAATTTTTTTTAATTGAAATATTTTAAACCTTATTAGTTCTTCGTGTGAGATGTCATTAATTTCTTTTCTAACAACGAAATCCATAATTTTTTTATTACTTACTGGCATTCCTTTCGAAGTTAGCAAGTTATTTTGTCTTTCAATTTTTTGATCTTTAGTTATTCCACAACCCATAATTGCTGAAAAAAATTGTTTTTATTATTTTAATTTTATAAAGTTTTTTTTTTTTTATTTTTATTTATTTTTTTTATATTTTTATTAAATTCTTAATTTTTTAATTTTACTATTATAATCATAATACATATACCATTTAATTGTAGTGAGAATTTATTTATTTACTTCTCTAAATATAAGGATGGGGGTTTTCTAGGATATTTGTTAAAAAAAAATAAAAATAAAAAAATCTCTTAATTAGCTTATTTATTATGCTTATTAAACATTATTTTAAATCCATTTTTATAAAAAAACTCAAACTACAAACATAAAAAACTTAAATTTTTAAAATATATAATCTTTTCAATTTATTTTCTAAAAATTATTTAAAATTTAAATTTTATTTTTAAATATTATTATAAGGTTTTTATATAAGTTGAGTTGGATATGGAAGTTTATATATTTATTTTATTAATAATATTATTTTAAGTTAAATAAAATACTATCTAATAAATAAATAAAAAATTACTATTTAATAAAATGTAAAGATTACACTAAAATTGAAATTTTTTATTTTTATTTGTAAATTTTAACGTGAATTTTAAAAATTCCTGATAATTAATAAAAATCTACAATATTTAAATTAAAATTAAATTTATTTTATATTTTTCTATATTAAAATATGTGGTAAATCGAATAGATTAATCAATATATAGTATTAATTAAAAAACAACCTACATTAGTTTATTTAATATATATTATATATATTATTCTGAAATTTATTAATCATCTTAATAAACCTTAATTAATTAACAAATTTTAATTAAACTTATAATTATAAGGTTAGTAATTTATTTATAAATATACAAAGAATATAAACAATAAACTTATAAAAATATGTATACCTTATCCTTTTTCGGTTAAAAAACCAATTATTGGAAAAATGGTAAATAATTAAAAAAATAATTATTGCAAATATAAAACTCAAAAACTATATAGATAGGAGATAACAAATAAAATTACATCTTTTATTTTAGAATTTAAGAAAATTTACATTTGAATTAATATTTATTTTAAAAATTATTATTATTTTTATAGCATCATAAAATTTTTCTTTTAATTTAAGGTCTTTGGTGGTTTACTAAACCTTTAGTAAACGTAGTTGGAGAATCAAGATGGGATTATATGAGAGTTTTCAGAAGAGTTTAATCTAATAGATTCTATTATGTAAAATATATTACTTAGATTTTTTGACTTTACTAAATTTATTAGACGAAGCAGGAGAGTTATTAATAAAAAAAATTCGATTATTTGCATAAATAATAACTAAAGATAATTTATTATTTTAAGACTAATTATTTTTAAAAATATAGGCCAGACAATAATTGTTATATGAATGTTTTATTGATCACCCCGATCTTGCTTAATGGTGCGGTATCTACCCTAAAGTAGATTCTTCTCACGGGTTCCCCTTCGTTTCTACTTATGAAATGTATAGAGATTTCTAAGAAAATACTCTTAATTCAGATGTAATTTACAAATATATAATTTTTATAATATAAAATAATAAAAAAAATAAAAAATATTATAAACAAAAATGTATATTAAATAAAATTTTTAATTTTAAATAAAAAAAAATAATAATAGCAATGACACTTATTAAATTACTTTACTATTTAATATTAAATAAAAATTTTTTACAAACAAATTGAAATATATAAGGGTTTAAAAATATGAATATATAATATATAAATTTGAATAAAATATAAATAAAAAAATTAACAGTCATATTATTTATTTATAAGTTATGAATAAATTTTTGATTTATATTAATAAATTATAATTTAGGGTTCTTTCGCTTAATATATGACCGTTATTTCTGTCTCTTATATTATGTTAACTTTGTATTAATATATGGTTCCTTACTATTGGTAAACCTTTTAAACTGATAATGATGAATTTACTAGATTAAGAATGAAAGATGCCTTAGGTAATAAAATTATTTCCACTTTAATTATTTATTTTTATATATTTTTATTAACCTAAATTTAACTTCTATAAATAAATAATTATTTGAGATTTTTTTTATGGGTATTGCTGTATTGTTTAATAAAATATAATAATATTATAAAACATTTTAAAAATTAAACTTGGTATTTATAGATAATTAAAAAAAAAAATAATTAATGCTTTTCACAAAACTTCATATAAATTTGTATTTTAAAAATTTAATTTTATTCTATAATTTTTATAAAATTAGCAAACATTAAAAAAAATTTATACCAAATTGTATAGTAATTGGAATAAAAAAAATAAAAAATTAGAAAGCATATATACCAAGAATTAATTATCCCATAAGAGTTATTTATAAACCCCTGGTTTTTTTTAAATATAAATAGTTTATTATATTTGAAACAACATTTAATAATAAATATTTCATAACTTTATCTTTTCAAATTATAAAATTATAAAAAAATAAGTATACTAAATATTTTAAATGACAATATACATTAAATATTTTTATTTTTGTTAGCCTCATGTATTTGGGAAGAATTGGGATTCAGTGATTTTGCCGAGTGGGGATGGTAACCTCACGATTTTGCCTATAATTTCTAAAGAGCTTTCTAAGGTTATTCTCACCCTGATGATACTAGAGCTTTGAACATGGCTTCTTATAATAGATCCAGTAGATATAGACACCACGCCAATTATGATAGAGTTGGAGACTACCACCACATGACTTATCCTAGATGATATAAAAAAATAAATAATTTATAAATAGTGCATAAATAAAATTATAATCATATTAAAAATTATAATATTACTATAATAGTATTTAATTACTAAAAACACTTTTAAAAGAAAAAAAAATATGAGATGCTCGATAAATATTAATTATATACTGTTTCTTTTTATTTCTTTTAATTTTAATATATAATAAATATGAGAATTAAAAAAGATAAAAATTTGAATTAAAATAAAATTACTTATAAAAAAAAAGTAAATAATATATTTTATTTAAATCCATTTATATCATAAGATTAAATATGTGTTAATAGATAGTATATTTTTTGGACTAAAGTGCCTTATATTCTACTTATAAAATAATTTATACTATACTTAGAGTTCTTTTTACTATTTAAGAATAAAATTTTACAGAAAATAGTTGATATTTTTTCTAAAAAAAAAAAACAATATTAATTATTAAATAAAAATAATTATGTTAAACAAAAATCTACCAAAATACTATATGGCCCTAAATTTAAAAGGGCTTAAATTTGGTAATATAATAGATAAACATAAAATAGATCCCAATATAGCTAATAAAAAATATGACTTAGCAATTGTTGGAGGGGGTTCAGGAGGCATTGCGTGTGCATATGTAATTAAATAATTGATAAAATTTTTAAATAAAATTAAAATAAAAATTGACCTAAAAATTCTATAAATACAAACAGCTTTTATTTAATATTAAATTATTCATAATTTTAGGAAGCCAAAAAATTAGGTTTAAACACCATTTTATTTGATTATGTAGATCCATCCACCCAGTTAATAAAAATTAATTTTAATTAAATTTTTAGTAATTATTTTTATTAAATATGAAAAGTAAATTATTTTTTTTTAAAAAAAAAGGGGTTCTACCTGGGGACTAGGTGGTACATGTGTAAATGTAGGATGTATACCTAAAAAATTATTTCACAATGCTGCTTTATTAAATGAATAAATGGAACTAGCAAAAGGTTATGGAATAAACTACGAAAATTAGACATTTGCATGGGAAATGCTTATAAATTAAGTTTAATAGTACATAAAATCTAATAATTTTGGGTACAAATCCGAATTAATAAAAAGGCAGATTCCTTATGTGAACGCTTTTGCCAGTTTTAAAACTGATAAAAATTTAGTATTTTCATCAAAAAAAGAAGAAGTAATTTAATTTTTAAAAGACCCGTAAAATTATGAAAATAAAGATTATTTAGGGTAAATTGAATTTGAAAATTGTATAATTGCAACAGGGGGCAGGCCGTCGTTATTGCCAGATAATATATGTAAAAATATGGAAAAATATGCAATTACATCAGATGATTTGTTTTCTTTGAAAAAAAATCCGGGGAAAACTTTGGTTGTTGGGGGCGGATATATTGCTTTAGAGTGTGCCGGGGCTTTAAAAGGTATCGGAAATGATGTTACTGTAATGACAAGGGGACTGTATTTAAGATGTAAAAATAAAATATAAAAAAAAATAAATTAAAATATTATTGTATATTATTAATATAATGTATGTTTTTAATTATATATTTAAGTTATAAAATTTTTTGTTAAAAATTAATCTTTTTATTAGCTATGGACAGGTAAATAACTGATTAAATTGTAGAACATATGGAAAAAATTAAGCAGGTCAAAATAATTCCTACTTCATTGCCCCATAGTATAGAGAAATTAGAAAATGGATAGTTAAAAGTTTAGTGGAAAAATTAAGAAAATAACGAAATTTAAGGAGAAGATGGTAATAATATATTAACATAATTTTCAATTTTTAATAGACTTATTATATAATTAAAATAATTAAATTTAATATTTATAATTATGAATAATTTAATTATTAAATAATAAAATACTTCAGTTTTCGATACAGTAATTTCAGCTGTGGGAAGAAATCCCAACATAAAATCTTTGAATTTGGATCATATAGGTGTAAAATTGGATAAAAATTCAAAAAAAATTATAGGAAATTATGATAAATAATTAGAAAAAACAAGTGTTGACGGAATATATGCTTTAGGGGACGTGCTACACGGAGTTCCAGAATTGACCCCAGTTGCATAAAAAATTGGTGTAAATTTAGCTCGAAAAATTGCAAAAAATAAACATTAGGATAGTAAAATAAAAATATATAATATAAATTATGACGAATCAGTGCCAACTACAGGTAATATTTAAAAATATATTTTTAATTTTTATAAAAATTATAGTTGAATTAATTTTAATATATAAACAAAAGTATTTACTCCACTTGAATATGGTTTTGTTGGTTTAAGTGAAGAATAGGCAATTTAAAAATATGGGTAAGAAAAGGTGGAAATTTATTTATCTTTGAAAAATAAGTTAGAAAGTAATTTATCTATAAAAGAGGACCCTATAACAGGAGACATTTAAAAAGAAAAAACTTTCTTTAAAGTAAGAAATCCATTATAAAATTTAAGAAAAAAACAATAATAAGTTTTTTAAATTTAAAAACTGTTAAAATGAAAAATTTTTATAAATAAAAAATAAAACCAAATATATTATATAAATATAAATAAATATATATATATATTAATAATTTTCTATATTTATTTTAAAAGTTAATTTGTCTCAGAGATGAGTAGGAAACAGTTATAGGTATACATTATTTAGGGGCAAATGCAGGTGAAGTTATATAAGGTTTATCAGTGGCTTTTAAAATGGGGTTAAAAAAATAAGATTTAGATTAGACTATAGGGATTCATCCTACTATAGCTGAGGAATTTGTGGGTTTAAATATTACTAAAGCCTCTGGGGAGTCTTATGAAAAGACTAGTTGTTGAGGATGAGTTAATTTCGCTTAAAATTATTATTTTTTTCAAAAAAATAATGATAATTTTTCCAAGAAACTTAGCGATAAGGGTGGGAAAGTTTGAAAAGAAAAAAATAATAATTTTTCAAAAAATTGTTCCCTGACTTTTTTTTAAAAATTATTAATTAAAAGATTTATTTTAATTATAATAAAAGAAAAGTAAAAACCGTATTTAATAGTATAGTTTTTATGGGAATTAATAAGAATATTACTAAATTAATAATTCTTAAGATTCATTATTTATATAAGAATATTCTTAAATAATGTATAATAAAATATATGAAAAAAATTGAGAAGAAATTAAAATGTTCATATAATTATATTTATATTATATTAAAATCAAAAATTATTGCATAATTTAAGTTTTAAATTATCATATTTATATAATTATGATAATTTAAATTTACACATAAATAATTGTTCCATATATATATATATTGAATACTAGAAGAATTTAAAAATCTTGAGTATTTATAGAAAAATATGTTTTATGGTATTTATTTATTACCAAATAGTATTTATTTATCCTTATATTAATTATTTAAAAATTATAAAATTTATAAAAAATAATAAAAATAAATCAAAAAAAAAAAATTATAATAAAAAAAAAAAAATATATGTAAAAATTAACTTAAGATCTGGAAGCTTTAAATTTATCAACAATGGAAGAAATTTCCAAAGAATATGATAGATTGTAATTAATTGTACAAGACTATGAAGAAACTTGTGGGGATCAAAAAAATTTAACTTTTGATGAAGCAATTAAAAAATTGCAAGCCATTTAAAAAGGGATAATAGAGCACGGTGTTTTTTCTCCTGTAATTTATTTTTATAAAAATAATAATTTAATTAATAAAAATTATAGCTAATTAATAATTTAGTGAAATTTTTAATAGCAAAAAAATATTATATAAATGATACTTTTAAATGTTTTCTTTTTAATTTATTTAGAATGAAGATTATAAAGAAATTTAAACCTAAAATTTGAAGTATTTATTGTTACCGTATTATTTGGGGGACGTTTTCGGCAGAATTCCTGAAAACAGGAAAAAAAGTCTAGAATTTTCAAAATTATATTTGAATGAATTTTTAAAACTTTTGGACCACTACGGGGTTTTATCTGAATAGTTAAGAAAAACTTGGAAAAATTACGAAGAAAATACAAAATATGAGCCCACAAGAGATGAAAGAATAGCTTAATATAAGGAGCAAAAGGAGATTGAAAATAAAATTAAAAATTTCGAGAAAATAAAAGAAGAAGTAGATCAAAGAGAAGTTATTAGGACTTACTGCAACCTTTGTATATATAAAGCTTTGGATTAATTAAAATCTATTAAATAAGAAATGGAAATTTTGGAATATTAATAATAAATATAAAATGACGAAGAAGCCAAAGAAATTTATGAAGCTTAATTAAAAAAACCAATTCCATAATTAAAATCATATACTATTCCTAAATCATAAAACTAAGATTTACCTTATATGATCAGTTAGGCTTAAAAAGAATAAATGTGTCATTCTTGCCATGGTAAATTATAAAAAATTCAAAAAATAATATCCTAAATTTTTTAATTTATAATTAATTTTTATGCTAAATTAAAAATTGTAAACATATTTATATATAAATATTTTTATAAATGATTAAATAAAAAGTAATAAATTTTGATTAAAAAAGGAAAAAGTTTGGAAGAAATAAAATAGGTCAAGAAATAAGAAGTTTGGAGACCTGATATTTCTTAGCCCTCTGTAAGATTAGAAGAGTTAGGAGACATGTATATGAGGGACATGGCAAAAATGGAAGAATAGAAAAAATAACACTAATTATAAGAAGAATTGGAAAAAGGAGATAATTATGACTCAGACAAAGAGGAAGAAGTGGAAAAAGTAAGACTTGAAAATACTTATTGGGATAACTGGAAAGATGAAAATGAAAAAGGAGCCGGAAATAAAGGGGGAGGCTATTGATAATAATAATTAAAATAAATATTTATTATATTATTTATTTAAAATAAAAATAAAAATATTGATATTTAATATAAATAATATTAATATATCAAATATATGCATTAAAAAATATATGTATTAAAATAAAAGTATAATTTTTATATATTAATTTCAGGGGTATTTCCATTCTATTGAATAAATTTTTAATATTTTTCAGGCACATTTAAAAATTGAATTTATACGAAATATTAGGGGTAAATAAAATTTTTTAGGCATTTTATATAATATTATTTTAAATTATAATATACAGCGGAATTTTAGAAGAAAACAGCCCTAATTAATTTTTTATTAAAGTTTGTATTTATATAAATGAATTTATATCAAGCCTATTTGTTAATACAATATGTCTTTATTAAAATATAATATAAATTATGCTTATTTTAATATATATTATTTATAAGGCAGGTGGTATGTTATAATTTTAAAATTGCAGTTCTTTATTAAAATTATTTAAATTTTTTATTTATTAGCTTTAATTATAATACTTAAATAGAAAATAAAGTGATAAATTTATTATAAATGAGAGAGCCAAATTAAATTTAAACTAGAAATTAATAAAAATTATTGGTTCATAATTATTAATGAAAATTCTTAAAAAAAAAAATTAAATTGAGACAATAAATAAAATTGATAATAGGATGATTTAAATAGAAATTTATTATCTATAAATATTTCAATTATTAATGTTAATAATGTTTCATAATACTATGTGCATTAAATATAAGTGAAAGTAATTCGTTTAAATACCAAAATTTTTAATAAATTTAATTTACTATATATTTATTTATATAAGAAACAAAAGACATAAATTTAATAAATTAAGGTTTGGGTATATTTATTTTGTGTGATTTTTTAAATATAATAATAGAAAATTGTTTCAAATTTTCATTTTTATTATTATTAAATTCAGTTTTATTATCTGGCTTCTCTGAGTTATTTGGCAACAGTGGTGGCAATTCTGTTTAAGTCAGTTTATCCTTCTTTAGAAATGAGTCTGGATCCTTTTTTTAATTAATTTTTTTTATCTTTTTTAACAACTCCGATTTTTTCTAAAGCTTACATAGACCATCTAATAACTTTTCCAGCGGAAGCTCTGTGTCTTTCAGGAACATTTCCTAAGTTTCTTTATCTTCCTCCGTAAATGTGTCTCAAAGTAGAAACTCCAATATTTCTTCTTAAGTAGATTTTTCTGGCAACAGAAGCGACTCTGATGAAAACCCAATCTTCGTCTTAGGGGGCTAATTCATTTCTAGGTCTATTTTTATAAAAATAAATAAATATTTTAAAGTTATCTTTAATTTATTATTATCTTTAAAAATAAATTATAATTTTTATAAATTATCAATAAAATATTTATAATATTCCAAAATTAAACAATAATCATTTTGATTAATAATTGTGAAAAATTGCAAATGAGGACCGGAAATATATGAAATATTTTAAAAAAATGTTTTTCATATAATATTATTAGAGTAACTATACTTGGTTATTAATGACTTTGTTTTAATTTATATATTTTGTTTATTTGAATTAATTTATTTTAAGAATTTTTTTTTTTATGAAATTATTATTAATGATTGGTAGACAAAAATGGCAAAATAAGGGTTTTTCTCGGCCTCATATTAAAATTTTCAATGGTTTAGTACTATTTTCACTATTTTGAGTAATTCTCTTTTTATTTTGTTATTATTTGATGGCTATATGAGTGCTTATTCTTAATTTTGACTTATTCTAATACTAGGTAAATTTGGCTCAGTTAAATTTATTATGAATTTAATATTTTTAGGAATTTTTTCTAAAACTTTTATTTAGAGTTTTTAAAATCAATTTTTTTTTACTATTAATGAATCGTACTACAATAATATTAAATATATATGCTAATAAAATTCTATTTTATTTTCCGGTCCTTTTGCAATTTTCAAAAAAAAGTTGTCTGGAATAATTTTTGTTTTGATCCAGTTTAAATATTTATAATTTTTAATAAAAAATAAAAAAAATGGGAAAAATTTTGCGAATATTTTACCCATTGGTGACATAAGATAACCATTAGGGGACTTCGATTTTATTATTTTTTTTTAAGTGAGAAGCGTAGGCTCTGATGAATTCTTCGGCGGGTACGTCTTTGACGGTATAGAAAGATTATTCTCTATCAACGATCATAATATTTAATTTATTTTATTTCTTATTATTTTATTTTAATGTATTTTCTTAGAGAAATTTTTGTACAGATAAATTGAATCTTTTACCTTATAAATTTACTCTTATTTTGATTAATTAATTAAAAGCTGATTAAAATTAATTAATTAAATTAATTAATTAAACTAAAAAAAAAAAAATAATAATAATAAAAAGGCCTTTATTTTTTCAATACAAAGGAATTAATTAATTATATATACTTTTAATTAAACAAAAGCATTTAATGCAGTATTTGTTTTTGATTAAATAATAATTACCCTTAAAAAGTGAAAAAAAAAATTAATTATATTGCATTATCTTTCATTGTATTAATTTTTCTTTGATTAATTAATCAATCAAAAAAAGAAAAAATAATAAAGCAAATAAACATCTATTTTATTTATTTATTATTAATTAATATTAAAATATATACATATTAAATATAAATTATTAAAAATTTCAATTAAATTCTATCAATGTGGTACAGATATTTTGTTAAAGAATCTTGGAACATTAGAGTTTTCAGGTATAAAATTATTATAAGTTATAAGCAAAAGGCAAAAAACTTGCTAGAAAATATTTATAGTTAACAAGAAATAATAAATTTGGGTTAAAAAATATTCTTAAATTCAAATTAAATTATTAAAATAATTTGAATTTATTAGAAACAATTTATTAAAATAAACTGGCAAAAATTAAAATTCATTTAACAAAAATGCAATGAAAATTCAGCATTAAAATAAAAAGATGCAGCATAAATTTAATTAAATATTTTTAATTATTTTTTTTAATTTTAAAAAGAAAAGCCAACTTAAAATTCAATCAAGATGATTTCGGTATGTTCAGTACTAAAGTTTTGGGAAGATTCAGAGATTTTGTTTTCAGAATGTCCAGAACCGAAGGAGCTGTAAATATATATACATATATAAATATAAAATTAAAATAATGTATAGATAAATATATAGTTTTAAAACTATAAAGTATCGTTTTTAATTATTAAAATATATTATTCTACTTATTTATTTATATATTTGATTTCGCATTATTTTTGGTTTCTACCTGTGAATTTAGATTTATTATATGAAATGAAAATATTTTTTAAATATTATTAAAAATTAAAATAATTAATTAAATATAGATGAGAGGATGTAACTTCTTCTTTGGATTTGCCAACATTTCTATTTTAATGTACTTGAAAGAATCTTACTATGATGAATATGTCACTAAACCCAAAAAAGAATAAGAAGCAAAAGATTTATTAGGTAAAGCATCTATTAAAAATTTAATAATGAATGAAGATTCAATCATATTTAAAATATTATTAGAATGTTTAATAAATAATTAAATAGCATGCATTTTTTATTTTATTAATTTATTTTAAATTTAATTATTTATAATAATAATAACATTTTATTATTATTAAAGAAAAGGATTAACACGCCAAAGATACTTTATTCTTCAATAAATTCGGAGCCCCTACTAGACCCCACAGATCTTTAGAAGATTTAATTACTTTCATGGCCGGTTCTTGGACTTATGATTAATTAGCCGATTCTTTATCATATAATGCTTTATAAGATGTTAATTAAGATATGTAAAAAGGTTTAGATTCTTGGATGGGAGAAGAAGATAAAAAAATGCTTAAATATTACTAAAAATCCGCTGGAAAAGATGTAGATTTAACCACTAATAAATTATGATCGAAGCACTCTAAGTGAAAGTTAAAAAAATTAAGAAAAAAAATAAATAAAATTATGTTTTTTTTCTTTATAACATTTTTAAGAAAAATATAATGAAGGAAATATATAATAATATTAAAATTTAACAATATATTTATTGCTCTATAAGTATTAAAATAATTAATTTTAAGTTATTTAAGAAATTTTTGTTAAATAATATTATTCAAAATTTTTAATTTATTATTATGTTGTTTAAGGAAGATAAAAGGCAGAAAGATAAAAATTCTACTTAATATTTTCTTCTCTATTTAATACATTATTTACAATATTTTTGTTTAAAAAACACCATAAATTATTAATTATTATATATTAAAAACTGATAAATATTTTAGAAATAAAATAAAAAATTTATCTAAAAAATACATAAAAAATTATTAATTATAAAAAAAAAATGTCTAAAAACGAACAAGAATTTAAATAATTAACTAAATAAATAACTAATAAATATTTGCAAGAAACAATAAAATCATGTTATAAATGTTTTGATCACACAGTAAATGATGAATGTACTAAAAATTGTATAGATGATTACACTATATTTAGCGAAGGAAAAAATTAATTACTAGAAAAATTAAATTATTGTTTAGAAAATTAGTAAAACGAAAAAAATTAACAGAAATGTTATACAACTGCATAATAAGATTTAACATCTTTAGATAATTTTGTAAAAAAAACTTAAATATAATACTGAGTATTATTATAAACAATTTATATTTATACTTAAAAATTAATTTATAAATTATATTTTTAATTTGAAAATTTAAAATTAAATATATATAAAACTAATAAGTTTTATTTAGTGAGTTAGATATAATTTATTATTAATTATTTTATTTGTATATAAAAATTTAATTAATAATTCAAATTTATCACCATTTTTATATGTTTCGTAGTAATTATTAATAATTTTAATCTAATTATATAAATTATATTTATATAATTTAAATAAGGTTAATAATTAAATTCTTTTTTAAATAATTTATAAGTGCATTATAAAATATTGGGTTAATATTTTGTAATCATTTATAAAAATATTTTCTTTGAAATTTAAATAGATTTAGATCATTATAATGTAATTCGACAAATTATATAGCCTTGTTAATTTTATTATAAATAAGAAAAAAAACATAAATTCAAATCAAATAAAATGTTTAACAATATTTTGCGATTCAACTAAAAATGAAAGGATTTTAATTCTAATTAAACATAAAGACACAAAATATAAATTTGTATTAATATTTTTTATAAGATAATTTTATATTTAAATTTACAAAATTTTCAACATTAATCATATATATATAAAAAAAAAAATTTATTTTTATCAATCATATTCACATATTAAGAACCATCAAAACAATGGCAAATCCAGCATAGAATAAATTGATATTGGCTCCAATAGTTTATTCATCTTCACCATCTTCATCAATTTCTTATTCATCATCATTAGCAACAGCGCACCAAACTCCCTAACATTCTAAACATTTTCCTTCAGTTTCTTGACAATATCCGTTAGGTAAATAATTATAAGAAGCTTCGCACCAGTCTTACTAGAAGTTTCCAGGACATCCACACTCGGAAATATAGCACAAATGTTCTTCTTCTTTTTCGTCCTCAACCAAATCATCTCCTTCACACCAGTAACCTAAACATTCTTCGCAGTTTTTGGAGTTAGCTTAACACCAAGAAGACCCAAATTAGGCAGTTTCAACATCACACCAGTCATTCAAGAAATCGGAAGGACATCCACAAACATCAATATAACAAACCCCGGATTCAGAATAATTTTCTTCTCCTTCAGCTTCTTCTTAGTCTTAGTCTTAGTCTTAATTATCTTAATTATTTTAATCTTAATCTTAATTATTTTAATTTTCGCCGTCAAATTCAGCTTCAACCAACTATTCGCCTTCGCACCAGTATCCACCACACTATTCGCATCTCAAATTATTTTCTTAGCACCACTCAGACTCAAACTAAGCTTCTTCCAAGTCGCACCAGGAATTGAGCCAGTTGTCAGGACAGCCACAGACGTCTATATAACAAATTCCTTCAGTTTTGGGCTGTTCTTCGCACCAGGTCCCGTCGCACTGGCCGCACTGTTCTTCGCTGGCGTTGCACCAGTCTGATTGAATTTCATAATCGTTATACATTTGGGTGAGTCCTAGGAGGAGTAGGATTGCTTTGAAAGAGGAGAATTTCATTATGTTATATTTTTTATTTTAACTTTTACTTTTATTTATGTGATTATATGTTTATTTTTATGTTTTAGATAATTTTTTTTTTAGTTTTTTGGAGAATTTGAATTTTTTTTGTTTTTTTAATTTGGATGTAAATTTGGGTTTCTTTTTTTTGACATTTATGGTAAATGTTTTAAGTATTTTATAGGTTTTTTGGATAACTTAAATTAATTTAATCTATATTTTTAAATTTAATATGTTTATAAATATGCGTTTAGTAATTATCATAATATGCTATAAATTAAATACTCTAGCATTAATCGCAAATTAATTTGATTTTAATAGCTTGAAGATAAAATAAATATCAAAATTAAATAAAATTAGTAAATCTAACAGCTTTTTATATAAAAATATAAAATACTAGAAATTTTTTATTTTTTAAAAAATGTAAAAAAATAATAACTCTTTAAATTTAAATTAAATTAGATTCAAATAAATTAAAAAAAAAAATAATAGAAAAAATAAAAATTATTCAAAATATTTTAATTAAAAATACTTAAAAAAATTAATTTATATTAAAAAAAATATTCCATATGTATTATAAATTTACTGTAATTTTAAATATTAATGTAAAATCTTTTTTATAAATTCTTTAACATTGTTTGTATATAGTTATATATTTTTATTTATTTATATTTATTTTATCAAAATTTTTTTCTACAAATGTTTATGTACTATATTAATATTTAGTTTATCAACAATTATTGTAAACAATTCATTTTTTGTATATAATTACAAAATAAAATAATCTGAAGAATTATCTAAATAAAAAAAAAATTCTAATAAAGATGATTATAATACAAAAAATTCAAAGATATTTAAACTAAAAAAATATTCAAAATTATATCATATATATATTCATATATGGTAAGTTAATTTATCATTATATTGACTTTTTAACTGACATATTTAACATAGTTGAATATTATAAAATTACAAATGCACTATAAACAAAAAAAATGTTAGTTTTATTAGCTTTAGCTATACTTTTTATTTTAGAAAGACTTTTTAGTTATAGATTATGTTTATTTTACCAAAATTAAGCAATTTTGTTGCAAAAATAGTACTAAAAAATTTAAAAACTATCTTAAAATAACTAATGAAGCTTGAATATATTAGAAAATAGTTAATATGAAAAAATTATAGGGTATAAGAATTAACTATGTTTAGCAAGTTCAATATCTTTTACATAATAACTGGATAATTTTTTATAAAAAGAGAGAAGAAGAAGCATGAATTTGAGGTAATAATAACAATAGAGTGTTTAAGAATAATAAAAATAAGAAAAATAATAAACATAATTTTTTTAAAAAGAAACAGCAAAAATAATTTTACTGGTTTTATTTTAATCAGAGATATTATACTTAATGCGATTTTAATTTATTGAACCAAGAATTAGAAAATTATTTTTAAAAAAAGATAAAATTGAAATGATATATGAAAATTTGCCAATGCTATTATTATCACTTGAACTACTATATGAAGAATTTGCTTAAGCAAAATAACCTAGAATATTTGTTATTATCTCCTTGTTTTTAAGTTTATTTAGCATAGTTATTGTAATCTTAAATGAAAAAAAATATTTTTTATATCATATTATTTCGTATAATTTAATTTTTAGACAACGTATTAAATGTAAATAGAGAAATTTGAAATTTAAAATTTATTTAAATCTAAAAAATAGCTACCATTTAACTAATTACCAATAGATTGTAAACTTTTTATATCTAAACCAGTCAATTAGTCACTTAAATTACAATAATAAAAAATGTATAAATATAAAATACTATTTAAAGATTAAATTATAAAAGTGATTTAAAATTCAATAAAATATAATTAAGATGAAGAAAGTGTATCTATCTCAAAAATTTAATTTAAATAGCAATAGGATTATAATAGAAAATCAATATAATAATAAATTATCAACTAAAATAAGAATATAAATTTGATAAATTAAAAGAAAATTGAAGATAAAAATATACCTATTAATAATATTTTAAAAGCTTTATCAAATAATGAGTATATTTAAAATTAAAAATAAAAAATAACTTTTACAAAAAAAGTGTGGATTATTGTTTATTCACTTTTTTTTATTTTTGGACATAATGTTTTAATTATTTTAGGATTAAATAATACCAAAGGAATATAATTTAATTACATTTTGATATTAGCTTTGCTTTTAGGTTTATTTTAACTAACAATCTACACAATATTAAGAATTTAATAAAATGGACAAAAACATAAAAAACACTAAGTATAATTTATTTATTTTATTAAAAAACCATTTTTATTTTATATACTACCATTTAAATTTAAAACTGACATAGATTTTTATTTATAAATTTTTCTTCAGCTAAAAAAAAATGTGAAAACTTTATTATATTCCATAAAGTTAATACCAGAGACAATGTTTAATTCATTGGTATATAATATTTTTGGATTAAATATGGAATTTATTCCATTAATTATAGATTAATAAGAATTTTGGTTGTAAAGTTTTTGGCCTTCGAATTTCATCATAGTTTTAAAAATTGTAAATTATTATATCTTTAAAAAAATAATATAAAAATGTGAAGTATTATTTAATTTTTAATTATTTAATGACAGATCATTTAGATTTTCAATATAAGAACAATGGAAGATACGAGAAAGGGAAATAATTTGGTTCATTCTTTTAAAATACAAGAAAATTTGGTTTAAAATTTGGCTGAAAATTCTACTTACAATTTTATTAGAAGATTTTCTTATATTTTTATTATTGTAAATATTGTGCTATACATAATACATTATTATATGAATATTTTTGGTAAAATGAAAAATAAAAAAGAATTAAGCCTTAATTATAAACAAAATTGATAAAATTTATCTCTTATAATAAATAATTATTTAAACTATTTATTTATATTTATTAATAAAATATTTTTTGTTTACTGGATAAAAAATTTTAAAATTAATAAAATTTGAATTAGTATAAAATAATTGTATTTTTTTACAAGCTAATTTATCAAAATAACTGGAAAGAGATTATTAATAGTATTTATTTTGGAATTTAATAATTAAAATAATAAATAAATTATTAATAAAAAAAAATGTTTAAAATATAAAAATTCTTCAAAATATCAAAATTAATTAATTATATAACACTAATAACTATACTTGCAAGATAAATATATCATTATATTGACTTTTATACTGACATTATAAATGCAGTTAAGTTTATTATTTCACCTAATTTAAAAAAAGGATTGGCAACAACAGTTGCTATTACATTAATATGTTTTTTCTTACTAGAAAGGAAATTTACATATAATTTATGTATACTTTATAATTAAAGATATTATTAATAGAAATAATAATTTCTTTAACAAAGAAAGTCTTAATCTTAGTTTATTAAAACTAGTAGTATTATGTAACTCTAAAATTTAGAAAATTAAATGCCTGGAAATGGTTTATAATTCTCATAATAAGTAATAATGAAAAATTCAAAAAATAAAAATAATATTTAGAATTAATAAAATTAGAATAATAATTAAAATAATATTTTTGATAAATAATAAAAAATGAATAAAAATCTAATAAATTAATAAGATTCGTATTTAAATTTTCCCTTTAATTCAATAAATTAAATAAGTGAAAGTCAAAATTAGGCTAAAATCCCTAAATGTGCGAAATTAAAAATAATTTTAATTTTAATATTATAGTCAGAAATTATATACCTATACTAATTTAGAAAATTTGAAGTTAATTTAAGAAAAATTATGTTAAAAAAAAATACTATAGAAATGATCTATGAAAATTTACCAATGTCTTTGATATCAGGATTATTAATATATACTTAATTTGCTTTTGGATAGGAACCTGAGATTATAGTGTATATATCATTTTTTTTCAGCTTTATTAGTTTTATTGTTGTAAAAAATATTAATCACTTTTTTTTTACTTTTTTTTTATTTAAAAATAAAGAATTTTAAATAAAAATTATATTTAAGACGCTATATTTAATGTAAATTGAAAAGTTTAATACGAGCCAAATTTTTAAATCCAAACGAGAATTATAATTTTATGAAATGAGTTATGCTTGTAAAATTTTTGTTTGTAAACCATCAAATTAATTGCTTAAAGTTTTTTCTAGTGAAATAAATTATTACCCTTAACTTTTTAATATCGATAACATTTAAAGCTAAAGTTTTTAAAATTCAATGTCTATATAAAAATTAAAGTTGACATTTTTAAATAAATTATGGATCCTAGTATATCTTATTACTTATTGTTTTTCTTATAATTTTATGACCGTATTTGGATGGTATTCAACTTCAGGACTTACATTACTAAATCAAATATTACTGGCTTTTTTTATATCTATTCCTTAATTATATATATTCACAATGATAAGAATTAAAAAACAAAATAGAATAAAAACAAAGGTAATAAATATGATTTTTTACATTTTTAATAATTTATCATTAATTAAAGCAGATTTAATTAATTTAATTATAAAAAAAGGCCAGTTGTGTTAGAATATTATTATATACATTAAAATTTATTCCTGAGGCTTTATTTGCCTAATTACTGAGTACTGTTTTTGGTCTTTACCTTGAATTCATCCCATTTTTAAAAAACCAAAAATAAACCTGGGTATATAAGTTTTATCCAGAAACATTTATACTTGCTATAAAAATTGTAATAATTATAACTTTTGTTTAATTTTAATTATATTATCATAATTTTGATTAAATAAATTTTTTATTTTTGAATTTTTAGATAATTTAGTTAATCAATTTCAGAACAATGGAAAATGCTAGAAAAGGAAAAAATTTAGGAGGAGGTTTTATAGGTTTAGAAGGTATTATAGAATAAAATTTAAATTCAAATTCTGCTTATAGTATTATTAGAAAATTTTGTTACTTTGCATTTATATTTAACTTAATATTGTATACATTCCATTATTTTTTAAGACAATTTTAAAAGATGTCTTAAAAAAAAAATCCAAATTTGCTTAAATTTACTAAGATTTGAATAAAAAATTAATAATAAACTTTTTATGGTCAATATTAATTAGTATATATTAAATTATTTATATTGCTAAATATATATTTTTTATTAACAATTAAAAACTATTGGTATTATATTTATATTTATTTAATAAGGCATTGTCATTATAAATATGTTTATTAAATATTAGTATAATTTAAAAATAAAATCATATAAAATATAGTTGT